>JAPYKT020000011.1:7081176-7681176 GCA_028749325.2 Caryopteris x clandonensis
TTCTAGTTAATGTTTTCATATTGCGCTTATACATGTTCTCTACATCCCAACACACGTAAAATAAAGGTGGATAGTTTTATAAATCTAAATTGCTAATTACTGTTGATAGAAATAGCAATTTGACGCACCTCTAATCTTCACAAGAGACCAGCATGTCACCTTTGTTGATGTCCCCCCAATTTGGAGACTACCAACTACCAGAACAACCATCCATGCAATTCAACAAAAAAAATTCCTGTAACTCTCGCATAGTTATATTTGACTGCCTACATCCTGGATTTCAAAATACAAAAGAAGCCAAAACTACCCAACTCACCCTATTGATTACATTGTCCACAACTAAGACAAGCAGCCTTTACTTGTCAATAATACGCATGGAAACTCCAAAGCGATCATTACATTGGGAATCAGACACAAAATGGTTTGTAGCCTTTTGGTTTACTTCTGATTCCCTACAAACTTATTCTGTCTCAAAAATTGGCTTCCCACGAACATCTGTAAGATCGGTACCTTCTGGTCAAGCTATTTCCTCACTTCTTCAAAGAATTCAATGCAGGTAATTTTTTCATATGGTGGATCACCATACTGAGATTGTGTCCAACAATTCAAATAAATTTTATGACCATGATTTCACTATTGAAAAAGTCAAGACATCATTGTGTCATAACATTGAAAAAGTAAAACATCAGTATGTTCAGAAAATATTTGTTTCTCAAAATGCGATCTCAGATATAATAATAATGATGATGTAACACACTCGCTGACATAAACGGTATATAAAATCCAACTACAGACATTATAATTGCTGGGTCATTTCTAAGTAGATCACCCATCATTCAACATTCGATGATTAAGAGATGAAAGCAATCAATATCATTGTTAGACTTCACTGCCAACACCACTAAATTAACAGCGAATTTCAACCACAAGAGATCTAAATGTCCAAGTGCTTCAAAAATAAGTCAGAATTCCTCCTCAATGAACCTCAGAGTAAACAATCCATATCTACTAACAGAGCATGCAGATCTCAAGCTATACCAGCTCATCCACACATCAAGCCACACCAAAATGCGCAGCACTATCAGCCCAGTGGGAAATTATACACAAATACGTACATTCATTCATACGTGTGCCAGAGTGCTCGTACGTGAGTGTCTGCGTCACGATATGTGAGTGCGCATATGTAAATTATAGCAGGAAGAGAGAGAGAAATAGAATTACTCGTCTTTTTCTCCGCCGCTAGTGTCGGAACTCTCATCGGAATCTGAAAATCAAACAGACGTAAAATTATGAATAAGAGATAATACAGGTAAAAATGAAGCCCGAAACCTGAAGTTAGCAGAGCCAAAATAAAACATGTGTCGAATACATGACTGCGTATTCAAGCACCTACCGCTGCCGTCTTCGGTTTGCTTATAGTTGTGATTCTCGCAGTCCTGGAGCGAATCATCGTCCTTTTCTTCCTTGGGCGGTGGCGGAGGAGAAGGAGGCGGAGTGGTGGTTTCAAGCGGATGCTTCTGAGCAGGCATTGAGTTGACTAGGTGGTGGATGAGCTTGGCGATGGTGGCGGTGGCGGGGGCCGGTGTTGGTGGAGGTGGTGGTGGTGAAGAGACGGAGTCAGCGAAGGCACTTGAGTGTTGCTATTTTCTCTGCTTGCACAAAATAATATTTTATGAATTTTTGTTGCATCTATATGTGATTTGGATTAGGTTGTCTCCAGTTTTCACATATCCAGTATATCACAGTTTCAATTGATTACCCCAAACCAAAAACGCTCATTGATTTCAATTTAGCACCTTTGGTAGCTGACGTTAATTCATGCGATGTCGTGCTATTGCAATGTCCATTACAGGTGTTTGTATAAGAAAAGTACAATTAATTCAAGTCTTTTAAAATGCTGCTAATATATTTTAATTTTTCTTTTTAAGATCGAGAAAAAATGCTGCTAATACATATTAATTCTATTAATTAATGTGTCAAGATTCATTTACGTTGTGGAATTAACGAACACAACCACCTCTAATATGCATTAAATTATTTTTTAAAAAGGCAATAAATAGCCGCAAATTATTTAGCTGAAAAGTGATTCAGGAGATCAAATTATTTAGATAAATGTTTCAAAGTCAAAGATAATAATTACTATTAGATCAGACATGCTTAATCCCACGCATTAAATTATTTGAGCACTCTCAAATAGAAATATCTCTTACTCTGTTTATAAAACATAATTTTATTTAAAAATATTTTTATTTTACAAAATTATATTTTGCAAGTTAAAGTCTTTATTTTATAATTAAAATAAAAAATAATTTCGATTTTATAAGTTTTTATTTAATTGAATAGGTTATAATAACAAATAAAAAAATTGAACAATCCCAAAATTATAATAACATGACATCAATGTTTTATAATAATATTTCAATAATATATTCATTACAAATATAATATTTCGTACAAAAAATCTTATGTTTAAAAAAGAAAATTTATCCTAAGGAAATAATTATATTTTTCAAATTAATATCTTATTTTATTATTTAAATATAAAATTAAATTTTTTATTTACGAATAAGTTATATATAGTTATATAAATTAAATGATAAAAAAATTGTATAAGCCTAAAATTATTATTGTAAAACAATAATATTGATAAAATAATAAATAATTTTATTCAAGATAAACAGTAAAAAACTTCAATTAAGAAATAAAAATAGTTTTTTTCGCATACCTCGTAGATCGAGGGGAGACGCATTTTTGCCACATATAAATAACATCCAGATCGATTTATATATAAATAAGACCCCCAAACTATTACCGCAGTTTCCCGTGAAATTTCCAGTTTCTTAACAAATTCAATCCGTTGGTGATTAATTATGGAAGAAAAGGACAGGAGCGTAGAAAAAGACTCGAAGAAGAAAAGAACTGCGGCGGACTGGCAAACGTCGTCGTCTCCTCCTGGTATGCCTCGTGAATCGGAATTTTGCTACACTCGATTCCACTCGTGTCATATCAGTATATTATGATGCTTGTTATTAGTTCAATTTATTGATTGATCCTTGAAATACCTAGATAAGAGGGAATAGTGGGATTGAAGAGCGATATGCAGCTTCATCTGTAGACCCTTTTTTCTTATACACGCAGCTTCTCGTCATGGGTCTTCCTGAAGTTGCTGAGTTTGCCCGCAACTTCGCCGTCATGGTCAGAGTTCAAGGCCCTGTAAGTTTCCTCGTACGCTTTCCTCACACGTGTGTGTATTTATGTAATTCATTACTTTTGTTTGTGGTGTTCTGCTTTTTGATGGTTTTCTTGCTTTTGACATTGAGATTCAAGTTCCTTGACTTTTGCTATTTTTGTTTCTATTGATTAATTCAACTTTCTTGAACTTCGTTGATTTCCCTTGACTTGAATTTCTTGATTTTTCTTCATATTCAGGTTTGCTTGACTTTTGTTGACTTTTGAGTTCTTTTAGTTTCGTTTATAACTGTTGTTTGTCATATTGATTATGGGTTTATGGTGTTCATTGTATTCAGGACCCAAAGGGTCTTAAAATGCGAAATCATGCTTTCCACCATTACAAGTAAGTCATCAAACTCACATATATATGCTCATTCATCATCTCGTAGTATATGGTATAAAACTGGTTATGGTCATTATCGATGTGGACTTGTTCGATTAATGGGTCATATTTAGTTACATGTTCATATATTTGCTTGAAGTAGACCTAGATATATGATAAGTTAATCTAAGTGAAAATTTGTTGTTGTGTTTCTGTAGTTCTGGTAAAACAATGCTCTCAGCATCAGGAATTATTTTTCCAGCTTCCAATCGAAGTGATACTACAGGTGGTGGCTGCGGCTTGGAAACTTCACACACAGTTTTGGTTTTGACAGCTGCATCTGTGATTGAACCTTTTGTTATGCAACAATATCGGGAAAACATATCGGAGGTTGGAATTTTGATAAACTTATATGCAGAAGGGACAGTACTTCAACTGATTGATTTCTGTGACAATTGCACTTCAATTTTGTAGGAGAAACCTCGCTTGATACCTGGTGTTCAGATTGATATACTAATGGAGGTGTGGCTTCTACTTGAGAAATTATTTTCTAGCTAATTCTTCCATGCTGGCGATATGTTGGCTGATATAGTGTATTGTTTGTTGATGGCTAGGGCAAATCTATGATAGGTGGCAACTTGGAGGCTTTACCTTGGCTTCCTGCTGAACTACAAAAGATGGTCGGTGATTAGCTAGGAACACTGAGTTATTGAACTTTTCATATTTGAATCTGTCTTGTGGATGTACGTGCTTTCAGAACAGTAGAGTATTTTAGTTGATTGTGGAATTAGTTCCTTGGATTCCAGACTTTTGACGCTTGATATCTCTGTATGCATAAGTTTATGATTTTTTTACATATATCCTTAAAGGAAAGGCGGGATGATAATTGTTTGAATTCATCTGAAGGTCGATATTCCACAATCATCTGCTGCTGTTCAATCACTAATTGAAGCTTCTTGTGGTTCGATGGAAAATAGTTGGGAAGTTGGTTGGTCTCTAGCCTCTCATAGCCGCGGTTCTCAACATATTGACAGTTCTTGTGAACAGGTAACGTATTCACTTTTTCTCTTAAATGGACTTGTCTGTCATGCAAGATTTATCAAGGTCATATTAGTATTTTCCATCATGTTAATTCATAAAATTGACTTACTGGGTTGATAGGTGCCAATTCGAAATCCAAACAAATAAATTTTAGTTATAAAACAATCAAAAGTAGCTACACATTCTAAATCCAATTATTTTTTAGTGATGCTGGTATCAGTATTTTATTTGTCTATGTTGGTAATTTTTGGAAATTTTCCTTGTTAATTTGGTGTGCATACCAAGATGACATGCCAAAGAGCGGTAATCAGTTTAAGCTCTCCATCATATGTATATAGCGGGTCCAGGTACTTATGGGTTTTGATATTCTTCACAAATATGGGAACTTAAAATGGTTTTACATTGCTTTTTCTAGTAAGAGTATGGAGAAATAAGGTTGATTGATAAATGTCCAAGAAGTATTAATAACATTTCCAAATATAGTGGTTTGCTATTGTTTGATTATTAAAATTGATGAATTTTGCTTTCATAGTGTTTACAATCTGTGTTTTCAAGTTGAACATAAAAGCAGGCTTCTGCTTCAAACTATGTAGTTACAAATATCACACTAGATTCTTATACATTAACCTTTGCTCCATACTTGCCTGCAATGTTAATGGAGTGTTCATAGACTTCATCTAAGCCCCATTTCCATGGGCAGGCAGGACTCCTAAATAATTCTATTACTTGCAGTGAACTTCGGAGTATGCTACTTCTATCGATGATTGGACATGGTCTTCATTTATCTAGCTATACATTAACAATTTCTTTCTAATTGATATCTGAGGATCTATGTAGCATACCTTAATGAGGCTTGATATGTGTTGCAGGATCCCACAAGATGAGCATTTTGCCTTATGAGACCTTTATGCTTTTGGCTTCCAATTCATCTTTCCTATTATGTCTAGATTGACTATTCTAAAAGTTTTTCAGCAATTGTCACTTCACTCTTCAAATTTTCTGGCTCATGTACGAATAAAATTTTGGCATTTGCATCTGAAAACCATAACAAAATTTGACTACATAGATGGTCTATCATGTAACAGGACCTATCAACTGCTGATTTCAGGTTGAGCAGCCACCCTTCCCGAGCCACTGGCCCATAGGGAGAACGGAGTCAAGCAATCCATATCACATGGGTCAATCAGCTACGAGAATAGCTCTGCTAGCAGTTCCCGCCAAGTTTTCTGCGGTACTGTGATTTTCACCAACTTTTCATTATATTTGGTGCTATCAGTTCATTTAATAATATTTTAGTGGCAGTGTGCTGATAGTGTTGGCATTAATATTTCTTTTCCAGAATTCCCAAAAGTTGCGGACATATATCCCCAAGAGAGGAGATCTTCTTCTGGCTATGGGATCTCCTTTTGGCATATTATCGCCTTTACACTTTTTCAACAAGTAATTGTTGCTTATTTTTTATAGATGTTTTATGGGTATGCTTTTGGTGCCCCCATGACTATGTCTTCCCATGCCATTTTATAATGTTATTCATGGTAGCCACCTAGCATGATGGTTTTCTTCATTAAGGCGAACAAAGTGTTGCTTTTCGTTATTAGATACTTATATGATAATGAAGGAGCACATTTTGAATCTTAAGTAATGATGGACCATGGGGTCTGTTATGATAACATCTTGATATCCATCTCAATCTTGCTGTCAATGCAGTATTTCAGTAGGGTCGATCGGCAATAGCTACCCACCTAATTCTTCCACAAGGTCTTTGTTGATGGCTGATATTAGGTGTCTTCCTGGTACAAGTTGCAAGCTTGAAAAGCTTATCCTTGAGCTTTGTATCTCGTTGATTCTGATAGCATTAGCTCTGAATCTTTCAGGAATGGAAGGTAGCCCTGTTTTCAGCGAACAAGCTCAATTTATTGGTCTTCTGACAAGACCGCTGCGGCAAAAGATTAGTGGCACTGAAGTTCAGGTATGGAGGTGTTCTCTCTTATCTTGTTTAAGGAGCACCTTATATGGGTTGATCACAGTGGATGGTACTGACATAATGTTCGTTTTTCTTCAAGTTAAGATCTAATGAATAGGGTATCATCTTGTTAGCCTTGTATATGACATCACTAAGCTATTATGAGTGGTATGAATTTAATTTCGAATTTATGGCTTTACTCTAGTTTGCAAGGCTAATCCGCGGAAATACTTAAATTCCGTCTAGTTCAAATATGGGATGATGACCATCTGTAGTATTATGATTTTTGCTATTATAATATTATACATTAGATCTCTAATTTTTGTCCAGGGCCTGCCCATTGGTATCATCTTTGATATCTGCTTCAGTATCCGTTTTCTTGTGTCTTCCAAAGAAAGTTATCCTAAGTATCTTATTAGTTATATCCGTTCATGTGGAGGAATCATGTAACTACTTTGCTTGCTTATATCAATATCATGAAAGCAGCCCTGTTTTATCTTTGAAATATTATCATATTGTAGCTTTGATTGCAGATGGTGATTCCATGGGAAGCTGTTGCATCTGTTTGCAATGAGCTGCTGCAGGAGGAGCCTCATATTACATTGAAAGGGATCAATTACAGTAGCCAACACTTGAGTGCTGTACAGAATGTATCACCGAAAGGCTACTCAGATGAATTTCCATATCATATTTGTGAGCAGATTCATTCAGATTCGAGGCTTCTGTCTCCAGTTGAGAAGGCTATGTCTTCGATTTGTCTTATCACCACTGATGATGGATCATGGGCATCTGGTATTCTGCTTAACAAACAAGGCCTGGTTCTTACAAATGCTCATCTCCTTGAGCCATGGAGGTTTGGGAAAACAGCTCCGAATGGCGATAGAAATGAGAGCAGGCCAGACGTTGCTGCTATTCGAAATGCTAGGCTTGATACATTTAATGGCGAAAAATCAAGTCGGGATCTACTGGCAACAAATCTGAGAGCAGAAGATATTTCTCTGACATCTGAGAATGCACTATCTGGACATAGTGCAGCCAACATAAATCACAGAAAAACACGTGTGCGCTTAGATTTTATGGACCCTTGGATGTGGACTGATGCTAGTATAGTCTATATTTCCAAAGGCCCCTTAGATATTGCACTACTGCAGCTTGAGATAGTTCCTGATCAACTTTCTCCTATTGCCATGAATCTTGACTGCCCCTCTCCTGGATCAAAGGCATATGTCATTGGACATGGGCTTTTTGGACCTCGTTGTGGTAAAAGTTTTATCTGGTCACATGTGTTTAATCATATTTAATGTCTTCACTTGTACTAGAAAGTAATTTTTTTACCTCTCTTAATGATTTTGGTATTTCTTTAGACTTCCTTCCATCTGCCTGCTTTGGTGTAATTGCTAAAGTAATTGAAGCAACTAGATCTCCACTGAACGAAAAATTTCCTGCCATGCTGGAAACAACTGCTGCGGTTCATCCTGGCAGTAGTGGTGGTGCTGTTGTCAATTCAAATGGTCATATGATTGGTCTTGTCACAAGGTATGTGCTCTGACTCAATAAACAACATATCACAAGGGGAACTATCGCTCCTGCAAAGTTTATGAATTGTCAAAAGAAGATTAAATAAATTTTGCACATGTTTATATTCCACTTGCAATACTTCCCTTTCCTTTCGGCTTCTTCTACTTTTCTCCTTGTATATTTTGATATATATATATATATATGTAAGTATATATGTAACTTAGGGTTTGTGTAGTGTTTTATGTTGGCTTGTTGCCATTACTTATTAAAATTTTCCCCAGCAATGCCAAGCATGGTGGAGGGACGGTTATACCACATCTGAACTTTAGCATCCCATGTGCTGCTCTGAGGCCGATCCTGAAGTTCTCCAAAGGTTATCATTATTGAAACTTTGAGTACTGTGTGGTATTTTTCGATTAATTTAAGAAAATAATGTTGATAAAATGAGATGAACAATCTAAATCAACTCTTCAGTTCTTGTAGTAGTTTCTCTCTGTCGTCTCTGTTCACGCCCCCCCCCCCCCCAAAAAAAAAAGAAAAAAGAAAAACTAAAAAAAAAAAAAAAACAAATTCCAAATATCATATGATATTTTTGTCATTTTGGCCAATGATTTTGCTAGTTTGGTGCAATTTGGAGGATGGTCAAAATGAGCTGACTTGTACATTATTTTGAAGAAACATGGATCCAGTTTTATAAACCTCAAGTGATCATCATCTAACATTCACCCAATTCAGATCCCATCTTGTTAATGCTACACCTAATGAAATAAATTGAAGTGCAGTATCTACCGTCCATCTGCACATATACTTATGGGTATGTGTGTGCTGGGGATGTGCTTATTGTTAAAGCTCCTCATACACCAGAAAAGAGAAAAAGGCCTAAAATTAAACTATGAATTTTTTCGAGGCTTTTTCTACATTATCATATGTGCTTTTCTGATGACTTGTTAATTTTGTGACTTGAATGCATTCCTCCATTTTTCCAGATATGCAGGATATTACTATTTTAGAAGAAATCGACAAGCCTAATGAACACCTTTCTTCTGTATGGGCGCTGATGCCACCACTATATCCCAAGCCAGAGCCGTTTCCTAATATACCAAAGTTTCCTGCAGAAGATAACAGCAAAGGTATGATGGGCTCTCGTTTTGCTAAATTCATAGCCGATAGAAGTGAGTTGCTGAAAACACCACCACAGCACGGGAAGCGTAGAAGCTTTACTAACGATCTTATACCCAGTAAGTTGTGAATATACGGGAGTTCTTCCTCAGCAAATGAAAGATACTATACGACATCTCTTCTTCATCAAATAATATGTACTATACGTCTCACACAAGGATTACACCCGTGTAATAATAAGATGCAGATAATTATTTGGAGACTGATTTGATTTATTAAATTAGGACTTGGTTTGCCATAAAGTATGATGATCGGACTGCTGGAATTTGTATGGTTCATTATGTGGGCAATGCTGATCCATTATTAGTGATTGAACTGTTGTTTAAGTTTCTCTGTAATGTACCTCTTGTTATCTGAAAATATTTAAAGTTTAGCTTTTGGATTCTGGATTTGCTTGAACGAAAAGGATTTAAGCTTTGGCAAATGGCCTATTGTAGCTTCATATTTATTAGGCGGGGTTTTTTATTTATAGAATATTTCGTGTGCTTTTAAAAGAGAGAGCAACACAATTTATGTGTGAATAAAAATAGAAATGTGGACAAAGATCCATGTTGCTATTGACATTTTTATTGGATTGAAACTAAGGGGTTGTTTGTTCTGCGATTTAGGTGTCCGTAGCACATTCGGATGGATACATCTTAAAGTTTACATCAACATTGATAGTAAAGAGTTATGTTTGTACTGAAATGTAGTAAAATAGGATGAGATAGGTACATTCAAAAAATTTGCAGTCACATAAATAGTAAAGAGTTATGTTTGTATTGGAATCAAGTAAAGTAGAATGAGAACTGTAAATGTTACATCACTAAAGAAAAAAAGAAATATGTAAAATGAAGAGATATCAAATTAATCATAATTAGTTTTGGATTATAAATGGGGTTTATCCATCCATAATCTAACGAACATATATTTGAATTGTACTATCTAATGATCTTAACTCCAAACAAACATGTTCACTTACAAAGTCAATCCAAACCTCGTCTAAATTGTGGGGTCCGTATAAATTCTTCTCCTACATGCCCTATCAAGATATCAATGTAATAATGGATTGATGTAGACCCCGTGTCAGAAAAGGTGAGGTGCAAGCGTTTCACCTTAGGATATATTTGGTATGGAATAGCGGGTTCATTCAAAAATATTTTATCTTGTTCAATTCCTATTTTTCTTACTAACAAAATACTTCTAATTTGATATATAAGTATGTAACTAAATACATAAATTTACTGACTTAAATATCTATATATATAATTAAATATTGCTTTGACAGTTATAATTCATCATTTTCAAACAAATAAGTCTTCATATTTGATAGGAAATTTAATTAAATTTAGTGCAAATTTTATCATACTTCATTTTAATACAACTGGGGCATAATATTATTACCACTCTCAATTTTATGCGATAAATATGAAATTTACGTGACTTGATTGTCGACATAAATTGTTTAACTTAAATAATTTTCTTTTAAAGATGTTGATATTGAGATAGTCCTTAGGAGATATCTTGTAGATCCAGTGATTGAGCTTAATTCGATTAAGTTTGGGCAAAGTTTGAGACTTTTTCCATTCTAATTCTAAATAAATTTGAAGTTAGCTCAACTCAATTAATCCTCTAATCACCAATTGCTATAAATCTTTATTCAAACTTAAATTGAACAGAAGTAAGGGTTGGTAAAAAAAAATCTTTTGAAAATTGATTTAATTATATGTGTGTGTATGTGATCCCTTATAGTATAATATGATCATTTATACAATGAGTAGACCAATTATGGAACTGTCCCACAAATATTCGCGTGAGATCAAATTTAAAAAAATAAATAAAAAATTGAACAATACGCATATGTGAATCCTAAATTAATATTTATATGAGTTTGCTCAAACGTCCGCCTACAGCTGCGTAAATTGGCAAAATATGTATAAAAATACAATCCAATGTTACTATTCTATTTTTATTAAATTTATTTGTGTCCAACTAAAAGAGTAAAAAGTTGGTAAAACATACATAAAAATACAGTCCAATGTCACACTATTCTATTTTTACTTAGTTTATTTGTGTCCAATTAAAAGGTAAATGTCTAAAATATGAAATATAAATTTTGAATTCATTAAAAATAAAATGCGCAACCGTTAATATATCATAAACTTTATTAAAACTCAAAAAAATATGACTTCCATATCCTAAACTTTGAATATAATATGAATTCGGATATCGTAACTAAACTAGGAAGCCTCAACCGACTTATAAAAACAATAAATAAAGTAATTTCGTTATTTAGGTAAATTAATTTCAGGTGGGGCAAGAGGGACGCAGAGAAAGAATGGGCCGGGGATCTAATAATAATAAAGGAACTTAAAGTAAATCAAAGCAGAAATTGCCGCCGTCTTTTCAAGTGTGCAATTCTACCACCAGAGGCGCAGCGGCTCTCCGCCGCCGGTTCGTTTTCGACTGCAATTATTGGATTCATCGGTATCAACGCCTTGATTAATAAACCGCCAGCATGATGTTGCTCGAGTCTTCATCACTTGATTCTGAATAATCTGCTGAGAGTTTATGCGAGATAAAGAGGATAGAGGATGGGTGACAGTTCGAGTTTCCACTCGGGTTACAAGGAGTACGTGGCGGGTATGCTGGCGGGAGTTGCCACTGTCATTGTTGGTCACCCCTTTGACACTGTCAAGGTCGCCCTCTCTCTCTCTCTCTCTCTCTCTCTCTACATACATACATACATACATACATATATATATATATATATATAGCATTCTCTGTTTCTCTATGTTTTATCTTTATTAATTTTCTCTATATTTGTAGCCTGGTGAATGCCAGTTTGTGCGACGCTATTTGTCAACTTGGTGGATGAGAACTAATCTTTTTAATAAATGTGTTCAATTAAAGAGATTTTATATGAGCTCCAAGACGAATGAATTAGATAAGAATATTCATTGTTTCTGTTGAATTACGTGGAGTGATGTATTTAGCTTTACGAACGGATTGGCCAGTATAGCAGAATGGGAGAACTGTAACTGAGTGCTCTAATTTTGTATTAAACTGGCATCATTAATGATGGCCAGTGTGCCTTTTAGCATCCTAGATTTGTGAACTCCATCCTCTAGGCACAGAACTGTGTAACGTGTGAATAGCTCTATGTAGAGAAATCAATTGTTTCGCCTATTCCTTGGAAACTATATTGGAGCAAACATGTTACATGCAACCCTTTTTAAACAGGAATAGTTGGTCATATTCCCTCGCCTTTTGAGCATCAGCCTTTATTCAAACAATATACATATCTTGGTTGGGGCCTTCAATTTAAAAAAAAAAAAATGAACTGATTAATGACGTACAAGTAATTTCTAAGCACATTGCACTATGTATTCTGTAAATCAGGGGAATCTGTTTTTCACAGTAATGGTTTTTCAGCATCAATTTTTTCACATATTAGTCCTGTTGTTCCACTATAACAAGGGAGATCGGCATGATAATAATTTTATGCTAATGTATATGATAGAAACCGTTACTCCAACACACACACACACACACACACTTGGTCAACATACACTCTTCATTTTAAGCGCTTTGGACAATGTATCCTATCATACTTAGGGTAATCTGTTTTTCACAATTTTAGTTTCTCTATACATATTAGTGCTGTAGTTTGACTAATATAAGGTTGAACAGTTCGATGATAATTTTGTGTGAACATATATGAGCAACATCTTCTTTTCACCTCCTTGTTTGATTAAACTATTGAACCTACAACTGAGGACTTCTATGAGTGAAAGGAACCAGCCCCATTGTTATTTAAGAAAATATCGAAGGTAGCCCCATTATCCTGTATTATCTGAAATCTCTCCATCATGATCTGTATTAGCAGGTGAAGCTGCAAAAACACAATACAGAAGCTAATGGGATTAAGTACAAGGGTGGTTTGCACTGTACTACAAGAATACTGAAGACAGAAGGAGTATGCCTCTTAACTCTCTGTGAACCTCAATGCATCTTGTTCATAGTTATTTATGTTCAATCAGGCTGTGTGTCTGGGAGCTTCCTCTTATTCATATGATTGGTTCCCTAGTTTATTGCTGTTGTTTTGTACAAGATATCTCAAGCAGTCGAGTCTGTCATTCGAAAAAGAATTCTTTGTCTGTTCTGCTTTTAGTCAGCATGCCTTTAAGTTATTCCACTATTTGCAGTATTCTTTTTCTATCAGAACTCACTTTGTAGCTTAGGTTATAAGGACCTTATTACAAATTCTAGGTGATTTATAGGTTTTGTGCTAGTGAGCTAGGAAAGCCCTTATTTTTCTTCAATGGTGTCAATTCTTAGCTTATATGACAGGTAAAAGGACTTTATCGTGGTGCAACGTCTTCTTTTATTGGAATGGCCTTTGAGAGCTCACTTGCATTTGGAATTTATTCCCAGACAAAGCAGTTTCTGCAGGTTTGTTCCACTGATGTTGAAAATTATAGACATAATGATCCTCCATGCTGGAAAGTGGAGAGTACTCTGACCTATTTGACACAGTAAAGTAGCTAAAGGTGCAAAGCTATGGTGATTACATGAGTGATGTGTTCATGCAGCTTGTGCCTTTGCAGGGAGAAACACAAAATGGAAAGCCACAGCCTCTTGCAATAGTTCCTTCTGCAGCTTTTGCTGGAGGAGTTATTAGCTTTATACTATGCCCATCAGAACTAGTAAAGGTTAGTTTTGTAGAAGCATGATACTTCTCACCCTTTGTTCACATCATTCGTATCATTTTGGGATTTTCAGTGTAGAATGCAAGTTCAAGGCATCGACTCCTTCCTCCAAAGCCCCAGTAGATACATCAGTCCTATTGATTGTGCCCTTAAAACTGTTAAAAGTGATGGGGTGAGTAACACCACACTCAATTAAATATTTAATAGTGAATTACTTTTTGGCTGATCGAAAATTCTTCAGCTCACAGGCATATTCCGAGGAGGGACTGCTACATTTTTAAGAGAATTAATTGGAAATGCAGTTTTCTTTAGTACTTATGAGTATGTTCGTTACCACATGCATAAACCACTGAGGGATGCTTTCTCTGATCTTGACCATGTTATTGATGTGGGAATTGGGATTGTTGGTGGTGGCTTTGGTGGGATTGCTGTAAGTTTTTTTTGGCTATTTACGTTTATTGAAGGAAGCTTGACATACTTTTTCTCTCATGAGTATGTGCGTTTATTTCTTTTCTTTTTATTTGTACTCTCGGTTTTATAATTTCTAACATCTCAACACATTTTTGCAAATGCTAGTGTTGGTCTGCTGTTATACCTATAGATGTTGCCAAGACCATAATCCAGACTTCAACAGACAATAACCATTCAAGGAATCCATTTCGGATTCTTAAATTGGTATAAATGAGAATCTCAAACTTTTCCAGTTTACATTAGATTAGCAGTAAATGCCTGATTCTTTCTCATTGCTAGATTTATAGGACTTCTGGAATTAAAGGATGCTATACAGGATTTGGTCCTACAATAGTTAGAGCATTTCCTGCAAATGCTGCTGCAATTGTCACATGGGAACTGGCTATGAAAATGTTGGGGATCAAACGTGAATAAGCCTGGTCTGCTTTGAAGACCTAATTGCTAATCATCCAGTCATTGCTCTACAAGAGATGGTGTTTGGTTTCTATTGGCAATAAGTGTGATTCTTTGGAGATGTGGTACTCCTAATGTGATTCAATAGTGTCAAATGATCTGATGAAGTGAACTGAAATCTTATGTTCTAATCATATCAGTTTACTGATGACTGGAGCTGGATGTGAGATGTTGGATTCCTTAATTTTCTCTCCTTTTCTATTGTTGGATAATTTGTATTGCTGATGAGTCCAAATGGCGAGATGAATTGTTCAAAACATACTTGAATTTTATTATAGCTCTGCAATTAAATGAAAGTGATATTTTACTGGAAGTTTGTTTGTGCATTCTTCATGGGGTTGTTTAATGGAGGAATTTAACATTATGATGCAGTCAGCTATTGTAATTTTCTTTAATAAGAACTGGTGATCTCTTGATGCAAGTCCTAGACAAACTATTTGAAGCTTATTCTTGTAATCTTGACATTTTTGTGATCTATAAAGCAGATCCAATTGACTTAATTAGGTCTCGTATTGTTTATTGTAGAAAACTTATGTTTTGATTAGCCAGTCATGTTCTGGGATAAACGGGAAACTTTTTTGAATACAAAAGTTAGTACCGGATTCTAAATGCTGAGTTACTGGGTTGGACTTTGGCTATATTTTGGTTGAGAACGTGTCCAATGTGAAACACAAGAATTTTTATTCTGTTGCATATCCAGGTAAGTATCTTTTCAATACATCATATGGATCCCATAACCCCTGCTCTGCTTTTTACGATATCATTTCAATACGTTTAGCATCCCCCCCCCCTCCCTCTCTTCCTCCCCTCTTTCTGTTTTTTGTTGGCAGTGGCAGTTTGGGTTTGAGTTTGTCCATATATTGAGATGCGTCTAGTTCAACCTTTTTTTCTTCACATTTGTGACTTCAATATATGCTCTTCATATTGCTTTCACAGGAGAATTTGGTGCATGTTTTTGTCATTTCAGGTTACATTTTCCAGGTGTCAAATAGGTATGAAGTCCCTGATCTGTGCTTATGGCTGTGAATATAGTTATGCCCAAATTACTTTGATTGTAGCCACAAGCAATGTATAATATGTGGATCTCCCGTGTCACATTTTAACTAACCCCGTGTCAATATATGCTCTTCATATTGCCACAAGCAATGTATACTTTGAACTCTAGTCTTACCTTGAGTAGAAATGGAGTTATGTATGAATGATGACTGCATATGTTTTTATAGGATCAAAAGGTAATGTACCGTTTTCTTGTTCAAAATCTTATTTGCTTTTGAGTGTGATTAAAACTTGAAATTGCATTCGAAGTTAACAAATCATGTGAAAATAATTACTGTTTTGCGTGCTTGAATAATTTATGAGAGATTTGTGGGGATTTCTCATCCCTATGTAATTCACCCTTTCTTCAATAAAAATTCGTTTCTTATCTAATAATATTTTTTATATGAGATTGCCTAAAAGACAGCACATGATTGAGGTAGTACCGTAGTACAATGATTTGCTCTTCTTCTTTTTTTTTTTTTTTTTTTTTGGTGAGACTGTAACAATGGTTGGACCTATTTAGGGACTTTGGCAAGGATTCTGTCCTTGCCATCATGGTGGAAGCTAGCTCACTGGAGATATGTTTGTAAGTTGACACTGTCCTGCCTACACATGGCCAACATTCATCCATCACTAAATTTGGACTCCAGCCAAATGCTGTAACTTTTTAACAATCAATATCAATCCCAATGGGAACGATTTTTAGCAGTACTAGTTGTGGATAAAAACAAACAATAGCTTGTGCCATATGCTCTTTTCCTGCATGACTGGTGTTGCATCTTTTAAGTATCTTTGCCTTTCATATCTGTAGATGAAGATTTTTTTTTTTTTTAAATAGTTCGAATCGATGACGGACTTTAATTACCTGTTGCATCTCTTACTCGGGTTAAGAAAGAAGGTGGGGGTAGCCCCAGTAGATGAGAAAATTAGAAATTCGCGCATAAGATGGCTTGGGCATGTGTATATGAGGCCTTTAGGTGTACTAGTATGCGGAATAAAAAGTAGATAATCTTTAACTCAAGTCAAAATGGGGAAGGGACTAGGAATAAAAATACTATTAAGAAAGTCTACTGTTAATGAGAGCATGTGTCTTGACCAAGCACGATGGCGAGATATGTTCCCATATAGATAGGACCCAGCACATTTGCGGCTTCGTTTACGAGATTATATTTATTATAATTGGATGAGTTTGTTTGAAAATTAAATAGATAGGACCTACAATTTGAATATTATGGTTAAATATGATATTTTATTAGAATATTAAGTAACCGGTGGGTTCCTTTAAATGATGATGTTTGTAATTTATAATATTATATTAAATGAATTGATAGTGATGGGATCCTTACTTTGAATATTGTAGTTAAATGTGATATTTTATTAGAATATTATGTAAGTGGTAGGTTTCATTTAATAATGATGTTTGAAATTTATTGTATTATATTAGATGAATTGATAGTGGCGGGACCTATTTTAAATATTTTAATTTAGATGTAGTCATTGATTTGAAAAAATATGCTCTTAAAAATGGTAAAACAAACTAGATTTGTGAGTTTAGCATAGTATAGATTTGGGAAAGGGGGTTTGGAATGTAAACCAAACGCCCCCTTAGTTTTTTATTGTTGTTGTATTGTATCTATTACTCTGTTGTTAATAAAAATTGACGCCTTGGATTTATGTGGACCTGGATTCAGTGCACTCAGGGGATTGTTAATAACTTTTAGGTCTTGCCTTGATGTTTGCTACTCATTTAAAACTAAGTGGATAAATTCCTTCCTTGGCTTCGGTGAGATTGGTAAACGACCTCCTTCAGAAAAAATGAAACTAACAAAAGGAAGTAGCAAAGGTTTATTTGTAGCATCCTTATGGGAATTACCAAATTTTTTAACCACAATGCAAGAAATGGAGGTTGTTCATTATTTTTTTTATGCCATTAAACCATTGTACGAGTCATACAATCTTAGCTCGTAGCCTAGTCCTATTGATTTCTGGAAAGAAATCCATCAGTTGACAGAAGATAGAGAGCATACTCAATGATCATTCAAGACTGATTATAAAGCCCATTTGAGTACTCTGGGTGGCTTGAATTTGCCTTCCTTTGGAGATGGCATTATTTCATTACTTCTCCTCTCAGTAGTGAGCATCATATGAGCTCTTGCGACGTCGCTCATTGTGTCCCGCCAAACGCCTGCGACAGCTTCTTTTAGCTTCGTCAAACTCTGATAATTCATGGAACCTGTACACAACAGCCAGCGAGTGAATCTTGAAAGGGAAGTTTTCTTTTTTGGTGAAGCTTTTATTGCTTCTTGTCCTCCTGCATATATCATTTCTACCACGGTCTGGTCTAAGTTGTGGTAGAGACTGAACTGCCCTTGATAGTTTGTCTAGGAGTGCTTTTTTTGGTACGTTGAACGTTACTAATTCCAGATAAAATGAATTAAAGCACACAGTTGCATAACAAGTAACATACAGAACATGATTTAGGCTGCATTACATCAATGACTATCTTCTAATCTAAAATGAAATGTTTGTTGAAGTACTGAAACATCGTATGCTTTCCCCATGGTTACTCTTCAGAACGAACATGTTTGATTTTAGACTTTTATTTATTGGGGGGTGTATGGGGTTTTCTGTATCATTGGATCTTTCTTCTCTTATAACTATGTAATCTCTCTTAATTTAGATGCACTAGATTATAACTTTAGCTATTTTGCACAAAAATGGTGGATCCTCAGCAAATCTATCACTTCAATTATTTACAATTATTCCCTAGTGATTTATATTCTTTGAATATCTGCAATATATTATAGTGTTGCCTGCTTCTGTTTCTATTTCTTGAATAGTACTTGCTAGCAGAAATATATAGGGACCAGAATTAATTGCAAAATTTAAGGAATCTAACCTGCTGCACTGCTGGCAGAAGCGTTGCCTTAACCCAGAAAGAAGAACCACTGCAGCCTTGGCATGAAATTCACAGACTTTATGCCGACGGTGGTAAGGCTTGGCATCAGTCAAATCAGCAGTGCATTCTTCAACCTGACAAGAACGCTGTGCAGACCCCCCCGCACCAGATACCCTTCTCTTGGAGGGAGTCAGTGCTCCTTTTTTCTTGGTATCGTCTCCAACGTCATCTTCTTCGACCTCATCTTCCAATTCAGGTACCTGCATGATCATTTTTCCTTCTTCTTTACTTGCTTCCATTCCTTCGGTGAGGAGAAGAGCCGACACACAAAGAAGTGGAAGACAGTGAAACGAGGTGAATTATGTGAACTTGACAGGTGAAAAAGAGAGCAGGAATGGATGAGGACCACAGGTACCGATACCATCCTTTTTTCCTTGAATGCCTAGTCTAATATTGTACTCGAGAATCTTGATGTTAATGAGGTGCACTAAAATTATGTAAATGGTAGGGGTCATTGCAATCCGTTTGGCGAAAAAAAAGAAAGTTGAGATCACTCTCATCAAACTCAAAACTTGATTATGACTTTACAATCTTGATATTAAATTATATTTCTGCATCAAGTCATCTGCCTAGTCTTGTATTTATAATGATTCACCTAATCCAATTAGAAGATTTCGTGATCAAGGCCCATTTCCTCTATTTCTGGGGTTGGCTAATTCTCCAAGTGCCACGATCCTACGCATTTTATCTGCAATCTCCTAATTCAAGTTTTCAACAGCCTGCCTTGTTTCTCACTAACTAGGTAGTACTAGATTTTTTGACTTATAAAGGTTGAGTGCTTTAACCCTTGTTTGGACTGTAACTTTGGAGAATTCTAATATTTAGAATTGGAAGAATTTTAGTACTAAGATCTAGTGTATGCTGTAGGCCAAGGGAGAGTAATATTATACAATAGATGTCAAAATCATGTCTGAAAAAGTAGGTGGTGTTTTACTCTAATTGATTAGATAATTGATATATGTATATTTAATTATATATAATTAGTTGGTGTTATTATATTAGTTAGATAATTTATAGATGTAATAGCCCCTAACCTATAAGATAAGCAAGCTCCCCAGACCATACAAGGGCAGATAGGGTTTAGTTAAAATATGCCAGATTCCACCAATTATACAAATGAAACCTAACCATACATGTCTTGAAAAGAGGAATTCTTGATATTGGGTTTTCCCTTCTAATGAGGAGTAAGATTTGATCACCGAAAGAGCAATGGTATTAAGTCACCGTTTACTATATAGAATAGAAGGTAGGACCCGCAAAAAATGATAAGAATTGAGAGTTATATGATAAGAAATTCGGAACTTTTAAAACCCAAACTTCTCAGTTTCCTCCCAAACAGGACTTAGATTTTCTTATGGCAGAGCATTTGCTGACTATTAAGTTTAGAATTTGATTCCAGCTGGTACCACGTGCAATAGAATTTACCCAACAGCGAACACTACAGATTAGGTGGGGTTGAAAAGGAATTCCTGGTCAAAGCAATAGTAGTCATGCAGTAAATTAGTTTAGAAACTGTTTCGAGAGTGCAGATTTTTACACAGTAAATTTTGCTCAGCAATTATTTCCTCCTGGTTTTGGTAGTCTTTGTCCAAGAGGGACTGTTCCCCACAATTTCTTTTAAGGTATTTGGCTGGAAGTCCAATAATTATAGAGCAAGCCCCTATCATGATTGGACACGTGCTGTGCATACTTATAATATGCCCTATGGTATTTCTTTTTTCCACGTGGAATTTGGTGGGGTGGGGGTGGGGGGTGTGTGTGCTGGGCAGCCAATAGATTCGAAGCAAAGTGGGTACTTAGCTTTTGGTAGTGAAACTGGTGTGTGTCAATTCAATACTATGGTACATTAGTATTAAATTTTGTTAGGTCGTACAGTTGTGTGTGTGTTTATTATGTCGTTTGGTCCACCTTGGTACTAGGACAGCTGTTTTGGATGGTGGCACATCCAAGAGTGCTTTGTTTTTTTGTTTTGTATTCTTTTTTTTCTGTGATGGACAGTGGGGATAGCTACACTGTTTGATCGAGATTGGATATTCTTACAATTGGTATCACTACACCATTTTAGATTTAGTTATCCACAACTTTATTTAAGTAGTAGCATAGTTAAACAGGTAGTATCTAAGTAGCGTCAACACAACTATAGTATGATAGTCGTCTAGGGATATTATATAAGACCAATAAAATGTGAGTGTTTTCTAGTCATTGGGAATCATGTAGCAATCAGAGCGTTGGCCTTAAATCTTTCTAGAGATCTTTAGTTTTGGTTCTTTTTGGAAAAATTTAATGTGACGAAGGGGATGAGGGTCCTCTTGATGTTATAATTAGAGTATATAACGAATGTCAGGTGAGTGGAGATCATCCTTGATCTTTTATGGGGTGTACAGTGAAAAGCATGTTGAGAAGCAAAACATTTCACCACGCATTCTTGTTCGTCCTGTTGATTCTTCTATGTATAATTTGAACTTTTGGTCAACTAAGTAGGTAAAATCTTTTATAAGTTACGAACTCTATTTTTTTATTTTCTCAGTACAAATTTGGAAGATGAGAGACTAATGGATTCAATTCCATGCGACTGGCCTAATTCATGAGGGTTCAACCATATAGCCTTGGTTAGCAACTCTCTATTTGTACCACATCAATTAGTATCATTCTTAGGTTTTTTGTTTATGACTGAGTGCAAGTGCCACACTTCCATGTTTCTAGATATTTGTAATTGGATCAACCCGATCCCAAAAGATTAATTTTTTTTTTTAAACTCATGAATCTAGCTTAAGGCACGTTTCTGGTGTATGTGCCTCGGGTATGTACAATGATATTCGACGAAAATTTTTTTTTTTTTCGAATAAAAAGAAGTATTGTTTTTATTCATAAAATAATATTTATCTTTTACAATAAAAAAATTACTTTTCATCATAAAAGGTAATTATTTTAATGACTAAATACAAAAAAAAAAATGAAAAAGAAAATTTAAACCATACTTTATTGGTGAAAAGTACAACATTTTATATGAATATTTTATTCATTTTAAGCAAAAAAATTTAAACCATATTTCATTGGCTAAAAGTAATATCTTTTGGATGAAAATTTTATACGTTTTAAACAACAGAACTCTTTTTACTAAAAAAGATATTAAATTTTATTAGAAAAATATCATGTAAAAAATATGTGCATTCAGAAATATGTGTGAATACCACATACATCGGGTACGTACATATTTGTTATTTTGTGGTGAAATTGAACTTATTGTACAAATTTAGATCGTGCACACATAGCATATAAATTTTTATGTTTTCTCAAAAGGATATTTTGAAAATTTTAATTAATAAATACGTTCAACTTTTAAACAAGGTTTATTAGCTGGGACATTGTTCTTTAAAAAAAAAAAAAAAAAGCATAAAGCTTTTTCAGCTGATGGACATGATACTCGGCATATATAATCTCTTTGAGCAAGCGAAATGTGCATGTATGTGGACAAATTAGTTCCAGCCAGAGGCACAAGGGAAACTTTGGGCCAACCGCAGTTGGGCCCATCTCAGAGGGCATGATGTAGAAGAAGCAAGTTTGGGTCTGGGTATCCGTGCCATAATGGCGGCCCAAAGGGTAATATAGAAACTCCACTACCTTATTGGGCTTCAAATAAGGCTCATTACTGAAATTTGGTAATCTCTAGTGCACATATCCATGCCACTGTTTTATTTTTGTATTTTTACTAACCCAATATTTGTGACAAGATTTGGTAAATGAACGCGCATCATCTGTTAAAGGTAAGAACAAGGGTTTAGATTTTGCCACTTGTCAATATTCTATTCTCTACAAACTAGAAGGTCTTAGCTTTCATGAGAGTGGGTATAGTTTTGTGTGTGTATATATATATACATGCTATATCTATACTTACATCTGTATGCATGTATATATGAAGTTGACATTCGTTATATGCATAATTAAATTTGGATTTGGGAATGTAAGTTGATTTTGAACGAAATCAAAATCAAAATAGTTCAATCATCCAAAGATTTGAAGGTCCACAAATCCAAGACAGGGACTTGTGGTCCCCAGCAGTTTGGCAAGCAGCCCATATATATATTTATAAATTTTCTGCGACGTAGCTTGGCGTAAAAAAATATGTTGAATCCCATATGCTGCAATTATATGGATTAGTGGTCCTAATTTGTGCTTAATTCCTGCCTTAATTGGCTACTAATTACCAGACAGACATCACTCTAATTTCTTCCTTCTAACCACCTTGAAAAAAATAGTAATTCCAAAATACGGATAAACTGTATTAATCAACATCAAATTATATCCTTGGTATTAAATGAAGTACTAAACTTTAATTTGTATCGAATTTTATATTTGTTTTGTTGATTTTTTCCTATCAATTTCATCCTATTTGACGACTAGAGCTCTACGTGGATGATTTAATTCACTATATTATATTATGGTAAATTATAAACAAAATTTTATATAAATAAGTTTAAATATATATTTCTTTTCTAATTTATACAAATGGTACAGTAAATACCCATTTATGCAATTTTCTCCCAAAAGACTATAATCATTCTTTTCAAACTAGTGCTTTCTTTTCAAGCGTTTTCATCCAACCATTAAATAGACATATTGATGTGCCTTGTCGATTTTGTTGTTTCTTCTTCGCTTCCAATTTAAATATTTAAATGCCAGGGTTATTATTAGTAAAATTATTATTGAACCATATATCATTATTATATTTCATTTTTGGTATAAAGTGATAAAATGTTGATTGTGAAGTCAGACATTGAAGTTGACAGCTTGGGAGATAACGACCCACAGTAACACCTTCATAGTTAGTATTATATCAATTACAATTATAATAATATTATAGTATGGTATTGGTGTGTGAATCTGTACGTGATTGGTGTCTCCACTCACAATTTAAATGAAGTCTTCAAGCAGAAAAATCTCCATATGAAAGTGCACTGCAATTTTGCATGCGCCGTTTGGATTTGACTTTAGCCATTGTTGAAGTTCCACGAACGAGCATGAATTTGTGTTTCATGTTTTCCTGTTTCGTATTTATGATTTTGATATAGACTCGTTATCTTTCGTAAAAAAAAAAAAAAAAAATTGTTGTTGTGAATAGTGTTGCAACAAAGTTATTTAATAACAGATTAAAACCATCATTTTGAACAAGTTTTTTGCATCATACGAACTCGTGGGGGATTGCGTTGACTTCAAGTCCAACCTGAATATGAATCACAATTTATTTATTGAGAAATGGGTCTCCCATCAAACACCAAATCTTGAATATCACATAAATAGACCACACATATGAGAGGGGTTTAGGTCAATGAATGTCTTTATTTTGTGTGTATGTTATGGGATCAAAGTAAGTAGTTGAGTTGTACTATGTTGCAGGTGAGTCTAAAGGAAGGTGTTGGTATTATGGTATATTTGCAGAGGGGGGCCATTGCCAAATGCTTAAAATAGTGAAGCATGTGGACTCATTTTGACCAATGCACTATTATGCCTTCCCATATTTGAAAATTGAGGTGTTAGGTAGTGGGTTGTGCGACATTCACACACACACACACACACATATATATATATATATATGTGTGTGTGTATTATGTATATTTAAGTAATTCACAATTTGGTGAAGATTTAATCTACAGTTTTAATATTACAAGATTTTCAGGTTTGTTTAAAATTCCCACTTTTTTTAAAAATATATATATATATTTTTCATTTTCTTAATGTGTACAAAATTTCCAGCCATTTTTTTTTCTCAATATAAGTCAGTTTTCTTGAAAATTTTCAAATTCTCAATTTTATGTGCCACATAAGCAAGTTGGCTGCAATATCAACAATTTTCAATGATAAATTGATATTTCGATGAACAATGAACTAAAATTAAAGAAATTAAATAAAATCCATCAATTAAGAAAATACATATTGAATTAAGTTAAAGTACCTACAATAAAAGAAAAACTCGCAGATTTTACTGTATCTTGCCCTCGTATTTGAAGTCAATCAGATACTATAGAAATCGGTCATCTTGTATACCTTGGATAACTTTGAAGCCATTCAAATAGTCTCATTCTTTGTTTTATAACATATAATACGACATAGACAATATACTATATTAAACATCATATTACTTGGTGTAAAATCATCTGACATTACTTCTATATAGTCTCACTATTATAACTCAGACATTTATTCATATGTCACACATACAATGAAACAAAATACGAAATAAAACAAACAATTGGGTTCCAAAGATCTCAACATAGAAAATAAAATAAGCAGAAGTAGTAAAAATATATGGAATCGGAAATTAGTGGGGAAGGGATATTTGTCAGCACATGGGTTTGTTTGGGATGATTTGAAGTGTAAGTTGGGATAGGGGGTGGGGTGGGGGTTTGGTCCCCCAAAAGAATTGAGTACAAATCGTGCACGTTGAGTTTCTTTCATGTTCGCCATTTTGGGGGAATCTTTCTTGTCCCTTTGCCAGCCATGGTGGGGGTGGGGGCCGCCAGGGGTGGGGTGGGGTGGAGCCTATTCCAATTTCTGATTTGACCAATGACTGTTTAAATGTTCAGATGAAAACCCTCCCTCAATCTGTTTTTTGTTTTTTTGTTTTCAATTATTATGTTAATGGTAGATAAAATGTTTGGAGTCATCATTTTGAATGTTTGTAGAACTTAAATATTAGTTTTTTTATTCTTGGAAAAGGAAAATAAAAATTAAATTACAAGACTAAATGCAGTACGAATAGGGTTTCAGGTATAACATGACTGAAGCTATAACTGTTGGAAATAGGCTATAATGTAATTGGCAATAAATTTTAAAAGGGGTTAATTTAGTGTTGTATGCAGGAAAAGTTTAAAATAAAAAACCTTCCTAATTACAGCAGGTTTTACAAAGAAGCAGAAAAAAAAGTCGGCCATGGATATAAATTGACTCGTTAGTAGTTTAGTGATGAATTTCGCAAAATGTAAAACTAATAGGAGCGACAGAATGTTAGTGACGAATATAATTCAACTGATCGTTAAAGGCCAAGCTAAAGTATGTAATCAAATCAGCCAAAATGCTAGGCACCATAATGTTGTTTCGAGTGAAAGTATAATGCATGAATGTGCAGATGGAAATTCCATGAACATACGAATACAGTTACTGTACTGTTTAACTCATTATGTTCTACATTCTTGTACTATAAATATTTTTAGTAATAATATATATTGCTTCTTATATCTAATCTACAATTAAAAAAAAAAAAGGAATAAGTAGTGGTACTTTGGTATAATGATGTGATTTGTTAGGAGAAAAAGAAAATCCCTTGGAGAACTACAAAATCCGTTTATTCTCAGCTTTTCACTTTAAATTGCAGATGACCTGCCCTGCCCTCCCACATGCCCCCTCCTCTTTATTTCATCATCACTTCATAATCTCTAAACCCCCCATTCTCTCTCTCTCTCTCTCTCTCTCTCTCTCTCTCTCTCTCTCTCTCTCTCTCATATTTTAGATGTCTTGATAGTTGCTACAAAGTAGGAGTGATCAATTATTAATGTTCAATTACATTAAAGCAACACAAAATTATGAAATTATATAATTATACCTATATATATGTATAGATATACATTGCCCACATGGCCCCTCTGTGATTCTTTTTCTCTCAACCCAATTCTTTAATAATAAGAAAAAATAATAGGGTCGAAGTTTCTGCAAACTTAACTCTTCTTTGTTGATCAGATTTACTTGAAAATTGTTGTCAGATGGTATCAAGCACGGCTTTTTAAAAAACCGTGAAAGCAATGGACCAATCAATTTATATATCTGTATCTCTATCTAGAAAAATAAATTGACCCTTGAATTTTTATTTTGCAGACAATTTATTTTATTGTTAATAAATACTTAATTAATTTTGAGTTAAAGTGATGATGTCGTAAATATATACATATTTGAGACTAATTTATATTAAATAATATAAATGGTAATTTGTTTCCTTCTTTTCGTTCAACTCTAACCATATATTTGGATTATCTAATTTTTTTGTCATATATTTAAAAAAGAAAGCAGCACATTCTATACACACGAAAAATAAAAGTCTAAATTTATAAAGTGTAATTTTTTTTCTAAATATATTATGAAATATTTCAGAGGATTCAAATTTTTCGAACCATACAGAGCAATTCCTCTCTTATCTTTGAAAAACTTTAGCTCCTCAATCTTAGAAATTTCACGTCTTATATATATATATATATATTATTCTTTAATTTAAATAATAAATTTCTGTTGATTAAGCTTTTCACACCTAAACTCATATGGACTTTAAATTTGTAATTTTCTATTTGGATATTACTTTATATCATGAAGGAGGAAATGAAAAGAAACAAACCACAGTTTCCTCAAAAAAAATTATTTATTTATAATTAACACATGTAAATATTTATTTATTTATTTATAATTAAGACATGTAAAAGTCGTGTGTTAATTACATAAGATGACAAAACAATATTAGCCAACAATTTTCATACCGACAATCAACAACGTTTTCAATTACTTTTTGCAATTACTAAATACCGGAACACAGGGCGGACCGTGTTGGACGACTTCGCTTCACCTTCTACAGAGTGATAAATAAGGAGCTTTAAAAAAAAATAAAAATAATAATAATCCAAAAAATGAAGAGCTAATTTTGTTAAGTAAGAATTAAAAAAAGACCCGATGATTAAGCAGAAAAGCACAATTTATTTATTTATTAGTTTTTTAAAAAGAAAATATTGATTGATGAGATAGTTGGGATTATTTTAATTGGAGAAATAATAAGTGGGATTTGCTGTTAGAGCGTGGGGTTTTGAGCCCTGGGGATTCCCTCTCTTTCTCTCTCTCTTATCTGTATCATCTCCAACTTGGAATGTGAGTTCCGGACCGCTGCGTTTCAGCCTACATACATAGATAGATATAGACTCGAACAGATAGATATATAGACATACACATTCATGTATCGGGCTTTGCAAATTCGATATTCTCTCTCTCTCTCTCTCCTTCTTTCTTGAACTTCTCGAGATTCATCTGTCGTATGCTGCACCCCTACTTTTCTGTCGTCTTCTTGCACTAAGAATGTCCCCCACAGTTTATATTCCTAGATTGTTCCTCTGATCTTTTTTTTATTTCGTCAAATAAATTAGCTCATATCTCCGCTACTTGCTATGGAATATACATTTTAATAATTTAATTTCCATAAATTTCCCTACTTGAGGTATATCCAAGCCTTCCAGTCACCATTTTTAATTGATCACTTAATTAATATGGTTGGACAATTTGCGTTCCAGATTAAATATATATATATATATATAAATAAATAATTAAAAATAAAATATTGAATATATATCCATTTTAAACTACATGAAAATACTAAATATTTTCAACTTTGGAGTTTGAATTGATGAACGTGACGTTTAGATGTCAGATTGAAAAAGAAGAGAATATAGAAAATTCAAGTATTTTTGTTCTTTTTTATTTTCAAATACATATATTTGTCATTTCATTAATTTCGATTCTTTCATCAATTTTGAAATAATTTGCATCGGTAAGGCTAAAATTTTGGTTAAAACGGAGCAAAAACAAATTAATTCCATCCATCTTAATGGAAAGAGTTAGGACATACGCATAACAAAACTCTAATAACTATAATTCAAGATTTTGAACTTTTCAAGAAAATGTGGAGTTATTTAAATATTAGAAAGAGGTAGAATGTATAACAAAATGTTTATTAAAATCAGCCATACTTGACAAGAATCAAATTCTGAGCAAAGGGTTTAGACATGCAGGTCCTACTTTATTACAAGGATTAATTGCAACAATGTTTTAATATTTTAATGAAAAAGTGATTAGTAAACTCAAAGTAATTGAATTGATAGCAAAGGGTTCACGTGAAATCATTAATAATTAAAGAATGAATTAGGTCAGTTTATAATCATTCTGTCAAAAAACACATTTCAACCCCCGTCAACGAGTACTCACGTCGTCACCTGCTCTTTGTCTTCATCCTCTTTGGTTTCAAACGGATTCTCCTCCTCTTCGTGTGAAAGACGAAATGTTAGGAAACTGTGAGAAGATTATGACTGCCATCTCTTCAACCACTAATGGATGGCCACAGGTCGGTTTCTCTCTCCTCCCTCTCTCTCTCTCTACGTCACAATTATTACACTAACAAATGACCCCATTTTTTGTTTCCTAGCTTTTGTCTTAGAATATCCGTATTGTGTTGTTAATTTTTACCCTAAAAGCATCCCCACTTCAATTCTTTCTTTCTCTTTGTTTGCTCAGAACCAGATACTGGATGATCGCAGACCTCTCATGGCTTCATCATCAACAATTACAGCTATGGAAAAAACAAATCAAGATCCTCCTCCACCTCCTCATCACCAGCAGCCTCTCAAGTGCCCTCGCTGCGATTCCTCCAACACCAAGTTTTGTTACTACAACAACTACAGTTTGTCTCAGCCAAGACACTTCTGTAAAGCGTGTAAGCGCTACTGGACGAGAGGGGGGACTCTCAGAAACGTCCCTGTGGGCGGCGGTTGTCGGAAGAACAAGCGCCCGAAGCGGCAGTCTTCTAGCGGCGGCGATGGAGCTTCCTCCGCCCCCGCAGCCGCAAACCCTAGTGCTCAACCGCAGATAGATCTATCTCCAGTTTCAAACCGTATGCATAATCCCTTGTTCTATAGCCTCCCCACTAATCCTCTTGAGCTCAACTTTCCGTTTTCCAGCTATAGTTCAACTAGGGTTTCTTCTGATACGTCTGGATTTGATCTTCACTCTCAAATGAATGGTCTTGGATTAGGGTTTTCATCTGGGCTTGTTTCAGCTCATGAAGGTATACACAATGATTACAAAAACGGGTACAAGCCGATTCAAGATGTAATCAGTAACTCTAATTCTTCATCACCTTTTTCAGCTGCTGGCAGTAACAATCATTCTATCCTCTTCGGATCTTCAAATTTTGCTTCAACTTCAACAATGGCGTCTTTGCTTGCTTCAAGCCTGCACCAGCAGAAATTCGGTGGGATTCAGGATTCCAAGTGTGTTCCGGGTCTGATGCCATATGAGGATCCGGGTAAAGAATTGAAGCTCGAAAGAGAAAACGGGTCGGTTTGGAACCAGAACCCGAATGAACAGATTAATTCTTCTGATCCTTCTTCTCTTCTATGGAACACCACCAATCTTGGTGCTTGGTTTGACCCTTCAAACATGGGCTCTTCAGTTCCCTCTCTGATCTAGGACCTTTCATTTTTTCTCCTTTTTTCTTGTTTGATCTCTCTCTCTCTCTCTCTCTCTCTCTCTCTTCATTAACATGGGGTATATCTTCTTTCTTGGGGTCTTTCTTCCTTAAACCAGTCATAATAAAATCCAAAAAAAAAAAAAGGAACATCAGAATATTACTTTCGGAGAAACTAAGGATGGGAGAAGTTAAATTGGGATCGGGGAGTTCATGTCGGCAGCAAGAAAAATTCAGCCTGCAAATATTTTTGACATGGAAGGCTGAGAGTATTCCGTTTTGCTCCGAGAGGAACCTCGGATCCTCTTCTTCTCGTCGGCCGAGGTTTCGTCATCAACCACATTATCGGAATGTTATCGGTTGATGAATAGGTAAACCTTAATTAATTTATATGTATATATATATATATATATCTATCTAAATATTATTATTAGTGACACTGGCTTTTCATTGTGTATTTTTCAGTTTGTTCATCAGCTTTTTTGATTTTGGGGGTTTACCTTAGAGGACATTTACATGTTCGGAATCATGTTGTTTTTTTCTTTTTTTTTTTTAAATTTCTCTTATGTTTTCAAAGAATTGGTTGATTTCAGTTCAGAGGCCATTTATATGTGTGTGTGTGTGTGTATATATATATATATTTATGGTATAGAAGAGACGGGTATTTGTATTCCAATGTCAGTTCTCCAAGCTAATGCATTACGCACATGTGTGTTTATTTATATAATGTACATATTTCTGTTAATTTTGTTGCTAACGCCAAGGTTCTTGACAATTTCTATCATACAATGTCACATACCCTTGATTCTAATTTCTTGAGATTTGATAAATTAATTTTACGCAAACTCCAACAAAACATTATGATGTATACATAGCTATACACGCAGTTTAGTGGCATGCAACGAAGATTCATTCAACATTCGGGTAACACAAGTTACATGCATAATGTAGTTTATGTGAGATGGTATACATGGCGAACTTCATTATGATGTATATTTTCCACTTGTGTCTGAAAATATTTTAACGTATATTGAAGCTAATTAATTTTCACTTACGTTGCGCATTTTAACATTTACGAGTCAATATATATCTTACAAGGTCGGCAAGATTTCTTAAAAAGCTTTGAGGTATATACAAATATATCTTGTAGTTGCTTTAAAATTTTGAGATATGATATTAACTTCAAGAAATTAGTGAAAGAATGTATATTATTCGGAAGTAAATATAAGAGATTCCATGTTATGCCAACAAAAGTATTTTAAAACAATATTCTGTTTATATAATCATATTTGTGTTTGTGTGTATGTCTATTCACCTTAGAAGAAAGATATTGATGAGAATATTTTCAAGATATTTATTCAGAAATATATAAGGTGTATAAATACAAGGGGAGAGTGTAGGAGACTCTCAAACGTAAACAATGTGGGACAAGAATAAATACAAATGCACATATATGCTCCCAATACTCCTAATATCTCAAACGTAAACAATGTGGGACAAGAATAAATACAAATACACATATATACTCCCAATACTCCTAATACACCCCCTCAAGATGGTGGGCGATTAACGACACCAATCTTGTCCAATAAGAGACAAAGGCGAGTCCTAGATAGCGGCTTGGTGAGTGCATCGGCAAGCTGATCAGCAGAGGAGACATGCGAGACACGAAGCTGAGCAGATTGAACTAACTCCCGAACAAAGTGATAGTCAATAGCAATGTGCTTCATCCGAGAGTGAAATACCGGATTTGCACACAGATACGTAGCCCCAATGTTGTCACAATAAAGAACTTGAGTAGCAGTGGATAGAGAAACGGCTAACTCAGAAAGGAGTGACCGAGTCCATTGGAGTTCCACAGCAGCAGCAGCAATTGCTCAATATTCTGCCTCCGTCGAAGATCGAGCCACGGTCCGCTGCTTACGAGAGCTCCACGAGATGGGATTGGCGCCGAGATAGATAATAAAGGCACCAGTGGATGTGCGATCGTCACAATTACCAGCCCAATCAGCATCTGTGAAGCAATGAAGAGACAGAGAAGAGTCACGGCGTAGATAAAGAGCAAGATATCGAGTGTCATTGAGATAGCGAAGGAGACGGCTTCACTGCCCCCCATTGGATCTCAGTGGGAGCATGCATGAACTGAGATAACTTGTTGACCGCAAAGGCAATATCTGGCCTAGTAAGAAGATGATACTGAAGACTGCCCAGAACAACACGATATAAGGAAGTATCGGCAGGCTTGCTACCATCATTGAGAGAAATGTGACATTGAGAGCAAGCGGAGTGTGAATCGGTTTAGCATTGAACATATTATGTTGAGATAGAAGATCAGTGGTGTATTTCCGTTGGGACAAATAACACGAAGACGAGGTACGTAGAACCTCCACACCAAGAAAGTAGGACAAAGGACCAAGGTCCTTAATAGAGAACTGAGAAGCGAAACCATGCACCACACGAGTGAGAAAGCGATCATCACTGCCTATAAGGATAAGATCATCCACATACACCAAGAAGTAGGCAGTAATGCCCTGGGCGTGATAGACAAAAAGGGACTCATCAGATTTAGTGCAGGAAAAACCAACCGAGACAAAAAATGATCGAAGAGCATGATACCACGTCCGAGGAGCTTGCTTGAGGCTGTAAATGGACTTACGGAGTTTGCAGATGAAGGTAGAATGATTCGGATCAGTGAAGCCAGGAGGCTGAGACATATAGACCTCATCCGAAATCGAGCCATGAAGGAAAGCATTGTTAACATCGAACTGTCGAAGAGGCCAATTACGGGTAGTGGCAATACTCAGAACAATGTGAATAGTAGCGGGCTTGACAACAGGGCTGAAGGTCTCAAAGTAGTCAACTCCAGGGCGTTGATGAAAACCTTTAGCAACGAGGCGAGCCTTATATTTATCAATAGAACCATCAGGCTTTCGTTTGATACGAAAAACCCATTTGCAGCCAACAACATTTTGGGAGGAGACCGGAGGAACAAGATCCCAAGTACCATTCTCTTGCAAGACAGTGAATTCCTGAGACATAGCCTCACGTCAGCGAGAGTCAGCAAGAGCCTGGGTCACTATAGAAGGCTCAACATCAAGAGACAAAGCAGATGTAAGTCCATACCTTGGATTTGGTTTAACAATGTTGTTGCAAGACCGAGTAACCATCGAATGGTGCGACGGAGGATCCAAGGAGAGCATCGGTGAAGGCATAGGGCTAGGAGGAGAAGATCTAGGAGTAGGCGGTGGCAGGGGTGTATGTGTTGGCAGAGGCGGCACAGCATCAACCACAGGAGCGGGAACCAGTAGCAGTGTGAGCAGAAGCATAGGAGTAGGCCGGGGAAGGTGGCTGACCCGACGGAGGAGACGGGGCTGCATAGGCCCAAATTTCTGGGCAGCGGCGTGCTGAGTGGCCATGGGTGCCACATAGCTGGCATCGGCCCTGGTAGCCAAGGCCCGGCTGATGGGCAGATGAGGTAGGGGCCGGCTGGAACCGAGAGCCATCCGTAGACTGGTGGGACGAGGCCTGGCCTCGCTGAGAATGAGGGGATGGGGAGCGGCCTGGTGCAGCAGGGGGACGTCAAGAGGAGTCAGACGCAGGGAAGGCAGTGGCAGGGTGGTTCGACGTGGCTGCCACCCGGGCCGCTTGTTGGGCCTCCATACTAAGCAACTTGTCCAGAAGTTCGTCGAAAGAAACGGGTGTATCCCTGGCCTGTATAGCATTGCTAATCTCCTTATACGAGTTATCAAGGTCGTTGAGCACCTTAAGGACCAAATTCTCCGGATCCGTGACCACACCGAGAAGCGAGAGTTCATCAACCACTCCCTTAATATCAAGCATAAAATCAAAAACCGAACGTGTACCTTTCACCGGATTGTGAATTCGATTCTTGAGCGCAAGAATGTGCCCCCTTGACGATTTACTGTATATGGAGGCGAGAGTCTCCCATGCCCCACGAGAGGAAGTAGTGGCAGCAATGAAGGGAATAAGAGTTGGCGAGATGGACCCAATTATGGCTGAGAGTATCAATTGGTCTTGTCGAACCCATTGCTCATGAAGTGGATTCGACTCAGACTTTGTGCCAACAAGAACAGTAGATGATGGACAAGGGTACGTACCATCAACATAACGGTAGAGATCGTAGCTGAAGAGAAGAGTCCGGAACTGGAAACTCCATGAGACGTAATTGGTAAAGATAAGCTTTAGCGGTGCCTGGGTCGTGGTGTTGAAGGAGAGGAGGGGGAGCGGCGTGCCGTCGGTAGTAACAACAGAGAGAGAAGACGACTGCATGGGGTCGGAAGATGCAGCAGCGTGAGGCGGCTACACGAGGGATTGCGTGAGGCGGGTGAGAGGTATGAACCAGAGGAGCAGCGGCGTTGCAGTAGGTTCGTGGGAACCAAGACTGGAACCGAAAAAGAAAAAAAAAAAGATCAAGGAATTATGGCGGATGCCAAATTAGGCTCTGATTACCATGATGAGAATATTTCCAAGATGTTTATTCAGAAATATACAAGGTGTATAAATACAAGGGGAGAGTGTATGAGACTCTCAAACGTAAACAATGTGGGACAAGAATAAATACAAATACACATATATGCTCCCAATACTCCTAATATCTCAAACGTAAACAATGTGGGATAAAAATAAATACAAATACACATATATGCTTCCAATACTCCTAATAGATATTAGTACGTAATCTTTGAGGTCTTCCATACGTCATGTGATTTTGTATTTTCATCTTTTATTTTAAAATAATTACCATGCGTCATGTGTATATAACGGCATCACTAACTAACACACGTGTATTCAAAATAATGTAATAAAATATGAAATGCAGTATAAAATCGAGATCCAAACCAATATAAAGATTATTTAAAGAAATAGCAAGTAAATCAATTGATGATGTCATTTATTAAGCAGATCAATGTATAAGAAGTTATTGTTATTGATTATTAGCTAAAATTGCTTCAGTTAAATTGAGAGCGCATTCTGGTTCTTTTAATTTATATAGTGAGATATTAAATTGAATGGATTGGAACAAGATTAACAAATTATTTTGACAATTCGGCAATGCAAGGAGCACGTGATTTAAGGCATCGGATACAAATTAATGAAAGGTAACAATAACTATATTCATTATTTTCTTTTAGGCTCTAATATTTTTCTTAATCTCAATTTGAATCTAGTAATTAATTAGTATTTTTTAAGGCTAGGTACATTTCTAGCGAGTTTAAGGCTAGGGTTGTTTTGTCGATAACAACATTAGTTACTAAAAAAGTTTTTAATTACTTGACATCTTATATCGAGCTAGATCATTAATAATTTGATAGAGGTCATTATATAGTATATATATATATATAAATATATATTAAATATATTTTTCTTCAATTTTATAAAATTGAAATGTGGTAAAAAAAATTATATAAATATATATGCTTTAGTGGATTAAATTTATATAATCTTTAGTCTTAATCTGATCCCATTCTATTGACGTTCTTTAGTCTTAAAGCCTACGTCAGCAGTTTCCATAAATGGTAGGACATAAGTTGGAGATAAATGGGCTGGGTCGTGTGTTATTAGATATTCGAGCACCAGATTTTGTTGGGCTAAACCTGGCATAAATTGGGCCTGTGTTGGCAGGGTCAACTTGTTGCACCCGGTGTACATGAACCTACACCGAGAATGGTGCTTTGCTTTCTGTGCACAGCACTACCAGATTAATGCATGGAATAATATTTGTTTTATACATATACAAGATCACTATCCCTCGAAACAAAACTTATTGTGTTTTCTATTATTCGTTAAAGAAATAATTTTCCGCTACCTCAATTCTCAATTTTCAAAAAATAGTCTAACATAATCTAAAAATTACCTGAAAAATGGAATTTCAATTTCAGATTTATTAAAGAAATTTAGATTTTATTTTAATCAATGAAATAGCAAACAATTATACATTTTATTAATTTTTAAATAATAAAACATCAATAGTGACATAAGGGATGATGTCCACATCACATCTATCTGGCTGAAATAAAATAAACTGTTTTTTCTTTTTTTTTTGGACAATATTTTCTATGGGAGAAGTAAATTGATAAAAATATATGTAGGTAATCCACAAAGATATGTGGGTGCATGATTGGTAGCTGCAAAGCACTTTCCCCAGCGCATGCAACCGAATGTTTTGCAAGGAAAATGACGGGTGGCTTCCTAATCCTTGTTGACATGGCCCACCACACATCCTTAATTACTCCATTTCTCGAACTGTTGTAATAATTTCACAAAGTGCACTAACCAATCACTTCTAATGATTTCCTAATTCGTCGCCTTCCTAGTACTCCAATTTCTTTACATACTTTCGTTTTTTCAATTTATTTGGCCTTATGATTCATATGTTTAATACTATTCTATTATATGAATTTGTATTAGGTCCGACTTGAACTGAAGTAAATCAAATCATTAAATAGGATGGTACTTGTGTCACACGATATTCGTTATGTCAGGAGGATCAACTACCTTACAATCTTGAAATCGTGTATTGTCTAATTGAAGTTAGTCCGTTTTTATTAAATTATTTCAAATCACACTTGAACTTAGTGTCCAAGCATCTATTGAATGGGAACCCTAACTCAGGTAGCACTGCCACAAATGCTATAATTGATGTAATATGAGGCAAAGTATTTTTTCATTACAACATACATAATAGAATTCACATCTTTTAATCGAATCGTTTTCTCATCTCCATTCGATTCAATTCATATTTACCATTCAATTAAAGAAAGTAAAAAAAGGGTGTGCTCACCGTGTGGTATTTTTATTTTAAAATTTCTTCCAATCATACATTAACGATACATCATATTTTAGTGTGAAAGTTAATTATAAGAATTAGATAGAATCAAACTATAATTGGAAGAGATATATAAAAAGGAAAGGACTTTCACATAATTATAGAAAAGAAGAAACATATTAAAAGGAATAGAAATTACTGGAGTAGATGATGAGCGTTAATGGACAGTATGCATGATGAAGTTTGAAGACTTAAAGTAGAAGAGAATTTGAAAACCATGACACGTGTGGGTTATAGTTTCGTCGCAAGTGTGGAAATGATGAGAGAGGCAAATTATTCGATGCAACTGAGCCAGTAATATGAATCAAAATTAAGTACCGCGCACGACCAAAAAGTGCAAATAGTTTGGTAATAAAATGGTTGTATTTGATTGGATAAATAAAAAGTACACAATCATTAGACAGAATCGAATTGACCCGAAGACCAACGACCAAATGATGCCGGTTGCTCTGATCATCATCATACTGAGTTGTCTTTTCAGGAAAATAAAATTTGCTTTTCTACTAGACTCCATTCAGCTAAATTTGGAAATCAAGAAAGACGTAGATTAAGATGCACTCAACGCGAAATCCATGTATAAATTGGAATATTCACGAACTCATCTTTCCAAATGTGTGTAGGGTTTTAATTGTCATTCTGCATAATCTTATTTTCAAGTGTTGGAGAATAATTTAATTTGTTTCATGATAAATTTATTAGTTTTGAAATTATTCAGTCTACAAATTTGTAACCATGAATCTCCTTTCAAGCTACTTTATTTATCATAAAAATTGTTGTGTTTGAATGTATTCCAACCTTCTTTGATAAATTTGAATGCCTCAATATAAAAACATATTAGCAAAATATTTAATTTAGAGGATATTTCATTGGCATTATAGAAGAATTGTGATACAAGAAATTATATTGTGACGAACTGCCAAATAAAATAAAATAAAATAAATGAAAATAGTGAATTATTATCTTGTACTAGCACATCACTGAAGATCATAAAAATATATTAAATAAAATGTACCAGAATATTTTAATTTCAATATATATAATAAGAAATAAAAATCTTCCTAATTACAAAGAAAACATTTTTAATTTAAACTATATGAAGTAGAAACATTTATTTTAAAAAAAATTAGAAAAATAGGGCATCTGAAAGACAGTTGGGTCCCTAAAATGTGCATGCCATATGAAATTAAAAAAAAAAAAAAAGGAGAAATGGACCCAGAATCCAATGTGAAGTATTCATGTATATGGGATGGTAGTGGTAAAGCGAGACAGTGGATTGTTCCTTTGGTGCACTTGTCACTAATCCCATGGAAAATGTAAAGGGAATTATTAAAGTTTGCAAGTAATGAAAAAGGAAGATTTTCCCAAACAATCATATCTATTTCCTCCTCTTTCTTTCTTTTATTTCCACCACCTTCTCAATTCTCCACCACCCATTTTCACCTCTATATATATTATGCCCTCAATTGTGATTTATGGAACTTGCCCTACTTCCCATCGCCGCTTCGTAATCTTCGGTTCATAAACAAAATCTCCATTTTCAACTATATAATATGTGACTCTGAATTAAAGTAGCGACATATTTAAAATAAATTTACGTTACTATAAAATGATGGTTGTACAAAATTTATTTCAAAATTTTCTCACCGGTAAAATGAATGAACGAATCACCCTCTATAATTTAACATTACATAGTGAATTATCTACACAAATGAAGATGCATAAAGTCACTCCTCTAATATTTAATTATTAATTCATCACTAATCGGTGATCTAAAAGTTACTACAGCACCTCCCATTATTATTCATTTTTTTTTTTTGGGTCTGGTTTATGTGCATGCATCTTGTCTAAATTATTTTCAACACATTTATTAATTAGAAGTGTGTGTGGCCGAGTGGGTGTGTGTGTTTTATGTGTTAAAATATAGTAAAAGCATTTATACAGAGATCAATTTTCAAATGTGTGTGTATTTATATATATGTATTTACGAGTATTTTCTTTAGATTTCTTTAACACACACATATAAGTGTAAAAATATTATTTGGCTGTAATATAAAAAGAGTAGGTAGGTATATATTTTGGCATAATTTCAACGGACGTTAGTTATTGTTCAATTATAAATTTAGAAATGAGTGGTTTAGGTTTGTATCCGACATTCTTGTTCATCTAAACCATTGTTGCGTCAGTTGTCCTTAAAACATGCATCCTGAATGAGTGTATTAGGTAAGAATGAGATATATATAGCATGTAATACCAGAATAAAGTCGCACCCAGTCTTACAATTTCCCCACAATTTACAATTTTATTTATAAATAATTAAATTCCTTAAATATGGTACGTACCTGGAAGGAGTGACGTATATATACACACTTAAATAGGTTAATTTTAATGAAATAATCCTCAGTCATAACATAAATATATATATATCTTAGAATGTGGTGAGTAAATGTCGCAATCAGTGTAGCTTAAGATCTGGAAGCTTCATTGCATTAAAGATTGATCAATATTTATTGTGTTAAAAGATAAAGGTTGATCAATTTATTGTGCACACAAGTACCACTAGCAATTGCCTATAGCTACAATTTTTTTAATGGCTATTTAATTTTTTGTTTTTTTACAAAATTGATCCATTCTTATGCCCATTTGTTTTAATTGTGGTTTGATAAAATTTATTTTTTGTTTCAATTTATTTATCGTTGATAAAATGTATTAAGTTATTGGCTCTGATTTTAATTACCAATGGTATCTTTATTTTTATAGTGGTAAATATTTCCTTCTTGAGTATTGCTATAACGATCATTAGTTTTTCAACCAAAAAAGGGGTTAATCCAGTCATTTTATATATTTATTAATGATTATTTTTGTTAATATTTTTAAATAGTATTAAATAATAATTAAAACATAACGGAATATAGTACATCATAAAAATGTTAAAATTAATAAATATTTTGACCAAACGACAAATTAAAGTCGCAAACTCACATTTTCTACTACCAAGTCTACGACATCTTCTACTGCAGTTATGTATTTTTGTAAATCATATATGTGCATTAATGATATACTAATTAGGTCACTTTATATATGGGTATTATATAAGTAATGTTAGAAAATAAAGTACCATCTGTAATGTAAGATGTGTGCTTAAGTGGATGTTTATTGTGAGAATTAATTTAAGGATGCAAAGTAATGTAATTAGGGGAAATAAACATAATTTGTCGGTGGGATTAGGAAGCAGGCAAAGGCAGGCCACATTACATAATGGACAATCTTTTCTATCAGCTTTAGCCTTCAGCTTTAGCCTGACATTGAGTTTGAGCTCATCCCTTCATGCATTATTCTCTTATCTTCCTCTAAATGCCTTCTTTTTTAAGACTTTATACACTCTACCAAAACTCCTACTTAAATTATCCAGCACTAATAAAGCTCTCTCTCTCTCTCTCTCTCTCTCTCTCTCTCTAGATCTCTTACAGGTGGTAACTTAGATTCTTTAATGTGAAAACTGAATTAAAGCAACAAAAAAAGCAAAAGCAATAACATTAAACCCGATTAACTTTTGATCAAAAAGTTGTAAGAAGAAAATTAACCTAACCCAACTTAAATTGAATCTCTATAAGAAGGTTACAACATTGTTTATAGCATCTGCAGCAACATATCAAAGAAAAATTAAACAAAAATCAGGTACCAAATGAACCCCAAATACTCGAATTACAAATATTTAAACCTAATAAACCACATCGACATGTGTATACAATATGATTTCTTGAAAGTTTATGTGCCTGCTGTGTTTTTCGTCGATGCATGCTGTAACATTCAGTGAGAAGGATCAAAACCCGGATTATTATCCTGCCAATGATTTGGATTGAAGGAAGAACCGGCCTGGCTGCCGCCATCGGCGGAGGCTCCGTTCCAAAAACCTGCACTCGAGGCGGAGCTAGTGGTGGTCGGGCCTCTGTTCATGAAGTTCTGAGTCCAAGAAGTCAGTGGCCTTGACGGGATACCCAAACCTTGATGTGACTGAAAATACTCATTCTGTGGCTGAAATTGTTGCGGCGGCGGCGGCTGAGGTTTCAAAGATTGAAGGCTCACCCCTTGCAGAACCGTCATATTCGCATCATAATGGTTGTTCCCGCCGCCCAGATTCGGGGCGGCTCCTTGGTTGATCCCGGCGGGTAGAGATTGCATGGCGGCCAAAGAAGATAAAAACGAGCCACCGGGATAAAAAGCATTACCCATCGACGACATAACCGGCGGCAAAGGTCTGAACCCTTGACCCGGATTCATACCCGTCAGACCTTGAGATGGAGGCGTGGGTGATAGGGACTGAGTTCTTCCGCCAATCTCACTGGTGGACGAAGATGGGATCGAGGATTTCGGCCGCTTGCTTTTCCGGCAACCACCTCCGACTGGAACGTTTCTTAGGGTTCCGCCGTGAGTCCAGTACCTCCTGCAGGCCTTGCAAAAGTACCTTGGCTGAGAAAGGCTGTAATTGTTGTAATAACAAAACTTGGTGTTGGAAGAATCACATCGCGGGCACTTCTGCGGCGGCGGAGGCTGGTGATGGTTCTGCGCCGCCATCTGACTCTCCGGTGGCTTCATCCGCTGCGGCGGCTGCTGCTGATATTCCTGCTGGTGATTTCGCTCCATTTATGCCTGCGATTACCGCATATATATGCACCTGCGCGTATATATAACAGTCAGTGCGTGGAATTATTACAGCTTGTGATGAAATTGGATTTGGAGTGGGGAAGCTTTAACTGCATGCGGGATTGAGTTGAAGATTTATTCAACGCTGGGGATATGAAGTAATCCGGAGTTGTCTGTTGGGATTACGAGAATCAGAAATTCAGAGGAAAACATGCGGCGATGGTGCATGGGATGAGACTTGATTTCTTCTCTACCTACCCACATCAAAAACCAGGGTTTTTTCTTTGGCCCTCTTTTCCTGTAATGCAGAAAAGGCCAAAATGAAATTTAAGAAGTAAATCTTTCTTTCAATCTCTATCAAAACCAACAAAATCTGCACAGATTTTTTACTGTCCGGAATGAAAATTGCGGGAATCGCAAATAAGTGAGAGAAAGTAAAAGGATGAGAGAGAAATCATTACAGAAGAGCCACCTGCCCTTTTCTTGTTCTTCAGCTTAACACTTAAGATAAAGAGAGAATATAAAAGAAGGGTGCCTTTGTACGGACATCACAATTTAAGGTCAAGTTTATGTCTTCTCTCTCTCTCTCTCGAGATCGTGGAGCCGACTAGTGGGAGAGAGAAGCAGGTTTTGCAGATTCTGTTCAAAGTTCAGAGGGATTAATTTGTTTTAACATAACCCTTTTTTTCAGTTGTGCTTTCCTGATCGATGATCAAAAGTTAATTTTTTTGCTTTAATTCAAACGGCAAAAAAATGCATGGATCCATGGAATTAGAATTTAACTAACCTCAAATCAGAATTTCACCAGGAAATAAGTAGAGGAAAATTATAGAGTGTAGGATTAGACGAAGACAGGATAATAGGGTGTGTGGTAAAGTATGATGGACCACGCAGGGATTGTACTGATGACTGGTAGAGATGGCGGCCGGCCGGCGGCCCGCCAGTTTGGTGGCGGAAGGGGGTGGCTGGATGGTTGCTGTGTCAGCTTTATTGTCTTGGTCTTTTGATAACAACAATGTCTCTCTCTTTCTCTCTCATTCCACTCTCCTCTCCCCCTTTTTCCTCTGATGAGGATTCTATTCTAATCTATTGTTCTGACATAAGTTGGAGGGGTCCGTTTCGACGCCCACCCCAAGTAACTCATGGAATTTTTTTGTCTTTTTTTCTTTTTAATTATTATTTTTCTATAGTAAAATCAATTCATGGACTTACGATCTTATTAAAAAAGTAAAGACACCATCACTTCTATAAGTACATCAAAAAAACTATTTTTCATTTCTTAAAAAAAATATTTTTTCTTTATAAAAGAGTTATTTTTTAAAATAAAGAAAGCATTATATATTGTGTTACAAGGGAAATAATATATTTCTATAAGTTTATTTTATATTTTAGGTTAGATTAAAAAATAATAAAGTGGGGAACTTTAGAGAATGAATATAATTAATTTTTTTATTGGGGTATTATAGTTTGATAAGTTATAAGAAAAAAAGGGAAATAATTATTTATGAGAAGTAGGTGATGATGGGAGTTGTAATAAAAAGAAGCTAGGGATAGGGGGGGTAGGGTATAGGTGCTACATTTGGAGCACAAAGTCGGTTGAGATATATATTGGAATGGGAGCATGTTTCATGTTTTATGTTTTATCAAAATATTCGGACTTATTGAGCGCTCCCAAATTCCATCAATTATCCGACCCGCCCTAAACCGGTTTATTTGATTACACATACGCACAAACTAACTTCCATTAAGTTTATAAGTAGCAAAAAAAATCGAGATGCTTATTATTCAGGTTTGCGTTGTGGCAATGGCGAACTCAAATGGGCAACTGGGGACCACCGCCTCCCTCCTTTTTCTTTTTTACTTATATACAATTGATAATATATATATATATGTACTTTTATTTTTTTCATGATTTATAATATAATAATATAATTAATTATTATAAAAATATTAATATTATTTTTTTAAATAAGAGTACAAAGTTATATAAAATGTATTTTTAATAAAAAAATATTTAAAATAAAAATATCTCACAATATTAAAATATATAATAATTAATTTATAAAAAATACTTTGTATTTAAAAATTAATATTTTATTTTTATATATGCAATATAGATATAAATTTGAAGATCACGAAAAGATGATTAATTTGATATATTTTTCATAAAAAACAAAATTGAGATGAAAAAGTTATAAATAGTTAAAAATAAAGTGAAAAAGTAAAATAAAATTAAAAATCTAATTGGATATCATAATTTTTAAAGTAAAATTTTTCAACCGAACTACTTTGATATAGTTATAGATATATTTTAAATTGATATTCGATAAATTAATAGATATTTTACAATAATATTTTTTTTGTTTTGATTTGGGCTAGCTGAAAATTTAACAAAATTTGGTAAAATATATTTTCAAAAATTCTTATATAAATGTAGGATCTCATTAATATCATTATATAATATTATATACAATTACAAAAACATACCTAAGATGAATAGTGAAACATAATTATTGTATTGTTTGTTTTTTTCTTAAAATATAAGTCTAAGTAGAGTTCATCTTTAACTTTTCTTATATCATCTAAAACATTTGGGATTGTGTTCTTGAACTTCACCAAAAAAATTGTGAATTTTTTAAACACTGTTCAGTTGATCGTTTGAGTGTGTTTGAGATCATACCTTAACTAAATTTCAAATGAAATTTTTCTTCAAGGCACAACCGCAAATTCTTTGAGTGCATATCGAATGATTTCTCTTGAACTCATATAATTTTTTGTATATTTGATCAATCACTGTTGATTTTGTGACACCTTTTTTATTTTGACCATTATTGTGTGTGGTTTCAAAAATAATTATATCTTATTCATATAGTGTTTTCTATCACCATCATATATTGAATGTTTTTAGTAAAAATATATTGAATAATACTTAATTATTAATAAACAATGAACATTATTTTAATAAACAATGAACACTTTTTATTCGTTTTCGCTAATATTGTGTATAATATGTTTTAGATTAATTCAATTAATATGATACATAATTGCTTATAAGATACAATGTTTTTATGTAATCAGAACTTACTTCAATCAATTACAAAAATCTCTTTTAAATTAATAGTTATTAATTTATGGATTAATTAATACCTCTATATGCTAATAAAATATTATGGATTTAATTTGTAGAGGTTTATATATATATATATATAATTGATACGACACACCCAGTTAACAGATCTTATTCGATCTATATTTTGTTAGAAATGTGTGCATTGATGCATATTTTGATCTAAATTTGATATAAAAATATGATTCAGGGTTTGGTGGGCGTTCGTAATTTTTTGCACAAGTATTTTATAGATAATTTTTTATTTAAAAATAATATATGTTAAATAAAAATTATACATTTTAAATTATAAAAAAAATTCACTAAAAAACATTTCTTTTCACCGGAACAATACATGTTTTAACTAGATTTTTTATGTGATTGTTTTAACTACATTATTTAAAATTAGTTCAATAAAAAATAATGTTTTTTTAGGAGATTTGAATTCGTATAGTTGCACGTCACAGGTCCGTGCAACATTGATAATTGAGACTTTAGGTATATTAATATACAAATATTTAGGCCACATATAATATACTTTTGAAAACAATTATAAAAAAACTTCTGTACGAACTTATGTTTATTTACTTTGCCCCTAAACATAAATTCAGTGTCCACCATCCATTAGTGTGTAGAAATGTTAATGAGCTAGGACTTGTAGGATATTTGAGTTTGATTTGATCAAAACTTGATCTGATTAGCTAGCTTAGATTGAGTTTGGGCTCGATTCAAAATATTATTGGTCGAAATAAATTTATTTGAGCTCGGTTCAAAAACTCGTGTATATTCTTGATTATTTTTTAATTTTTATATATATATATATATATATATTACCCAAAAAATAAGTAATAAGTAATTTTTCACTCAAAACTTTTAAAAATTTGAACACATCGAAACATTGCAAGTAAGAAGACAATTATTGATTATTTTGTAAGAATTTTTCAAACTTATTTGATTGTGAGATATGAAACATTAAACACGAACTATAAATATAATGTAAAATATTTAAACATATATAAATCGTCATGTAAAAATTAAACTTTTAAAATTAACTTCAAACCGAATCGAGCTCGAGCCTCAAATCGAGCTCAAAATGCGATTATGAAGCTGCTCATAATCGCTTATCACAGGCTCATGAGCCTAATATTTCGATCTCAACATTCTCAAGCTCGAGCAGTCTCATTGCCAGCCCTAAGTGTGTATTTGAAGGTGCAAAACCCGATTCTAACAGTTTTTTTAGGTGCTAAAATTGAAACCCGATTAACGTAGTTCCGTGATGCAAGTCACGTGGCAACTGGGAAGAATCGGATGATTGGTTACAGCCCAAGTCTGACGCCGTCTCCCCTGGGCCTAGGTTGGTTAGAGAAGTTCCAACTTCTCCTTTCTATTCATATCGTCTTTGCTTGAAACTTGGTTGGCCAGCCCAATATTTTATGGGCCCTATATAACTACTTGGGTCTGGCCTCCAAAATTTTCTGTATTCCCCTTTTTTCTTGTAATTGCTTGGGTCAGCCCAATATATTCTCGGACAGATAATATTGTGCTCCCCGAATTCCTTACTACTTCGGCCCAATAAGTCATGGGTCATATAATTGGATCAAACAAATGGGTTTACTTGACCCATTAGCATCCTACATATAAACAAATGGGTTTACTTGGCCCATTAGCAATTCTACAAATATAATTCGTTCGCCACAATAAAAACAATTGGGTCGCCGTTTTTTCAAGAAAGCAATACAATTAGATATACTGAGGATAGAAAATACATCGTCATGAGTCATTACCGACCCAAAAAAAAAAAGAACTACGAAATAAATAACATAAGACCGACTCAATATTTATTATGGTCCTTATCCTCCACGCGCCGCCGCCTTTCATCCATAACCTCTTGATCCATGACCTTCTCTCCCTGCTCCCTTGCCGGCTTCTTGACGTGATCTTCTACAAGGTCATCCATGTCCACATCGTCGGACTTCCCCACCACAGTCTCCTTAATCTTCTGCGTGGTCTCCTTCGCCGCCCCCCAGGCACCCTGTACAGTCTCCTTCGCCTTATCCCCTACGCTCTGTGCCGTATCAGCCACCTTCCCAGCCATACCCTTCGACTTGTCTGCCGCCGCCCCTGCGGCGTCCTTAGCCTTATCCTTCACATCCTGCGCCCGTTCTTTTGTTTTGTCGGCCATATCCTCAGCAGTTTCCATAGTCTTCTCCCTCATTTCGTACGCCTTGTCAGCCACTGAACCTAATTTCTCCTTGCTTTTCTCGTTCATCTCCTGCGCTTTGCCCTTCGCCTCCTCTTTGGTATCGTAGGCGGCTCCGGCCGCCGTGTCCTTGGCTTGTTTAGCCTTGTCCGTTGCCTTCGCCGCCGCATCGCTCGTCTTCTCCTTCATGTCTTCGGCGCTTTCATTTGCCTTTTCCTTCATCTCTCGAGTCTTCTCTTTCGCTATGTCCATGGTTTCTCTCACTTCATCACGTGGCTTTTCCAAATTCTCGTCTGCATTGTACGGACTGTACCCTCTCCTCCCGTCACCATCGGCTGCATTTCGTCCCTTACAAATCAACATACGTAAATCAGTTCCTAATTAACATATCAATAACTCAGTAAATGAAAAAACAGCAAAAACACACGCGCACCTGAGGAAATCTGGTGGCGGAAGTGAAGAAAACCCTAGAGACTTTGGGGCGAAGGGGGAGAGAAGGACCGGTCTGAGAGGACTTGGAGAGATTGAGGATTGCGCTTTTGAATACAGACATGGCCGCCATTGTTGATCAAAAGAAATTGGATTGCTGAAATTTGAGAAATCTTAGTGTATTTGTTCATGGAAGGGAAAGTGGTATCTTATAAGGTATGATGGGTGATAATGTGGCGATGCAACAGTTGGACACCTGTGGAGGGACGTGCCACGTGCCGATGAACCATATTTTGGGACGTCCACTACTGTCGACATACACACATATACCTGCGCCTTAATTTCGGTTTTTTTTTCTTTTTCCAAACCTTTTATCCTAACGAGTGGTTTGTACATATAATACTTAAAATTGATTTGTGCTTCTAATAAAAATAAAATAAAATAAAACATATTTATAATATAATTTTAAATAACTTAATATTTAAAAATATGTTTTTATTTTGTTAAATTTATATAAAAAAATATAATTTTGAGTTAAGAATAACCAGCCTCAAAATATATAAGAGTTTTGTTTCATTTTTATAATAAATTTATTAATAGTTTAAAAATTAAAAATTATTGAATAAGTTCAAAAAGAATACTAGTGTTATTATTTGCAGTTTAAATTCAATACAAAAAAATAGATACCAAAAAATTAAAATATAACTCAAATAATAATTTTAAAATAATTATATTTTTACATTTAATTTTAATACATGGATATAAATATAAAATTATTTTTTTTAAAATATAATTAATGTAATATATTATGTGTAAAATATATATCCACAAAAAAATGTTATACTTTAACAAATTACAAAAGATTTCAAAAAATACCACCTAGCTAAAGACAAGACATCATTTTTCAAAGATATTGTCATTTTTAGAAATTAAAAATGAAAGAAAATTTATATTTAAACTATTTTATTATTAAATTCGAAAATCTATAAAGTTGTTTGTTAGATACTCGGGAGTGAAAATCCAAGCGATCCCACTTAATAAAAATACTTTTAAAATATTAATCAACATCATGCTCGACAATTTCAATTTTCGATCAATTTGCTCATGATCAAATTTGTTAGTAGACCTGGAAGCTCATTTATAAAATTATTATAAAAATTTAAACTACAGCTTGACATTTAATTTCTAATAACATTATTTTACTTACAATTAATGTATAAGTATCTAAATGGAATTATTCTTAAGAATAAATTAATAATTTTAGTAAATATTATGCTTACAAATATGAAATTTATATTATATAAATTGTTGATGAACTATTTAATTTATGATTTAGATTCATTAAGCTCAAATTTCACCCAACATAGCTTTCTGGAAAGAATTCCATTACTTTTATTTTTCTATGGGACCTTTTTTTTTTTTTTTTTTTTCATTTCTGTAATTTCTACAATTTTTCAGATAATCTTTCGCTTTTGTGGATTGTAACTGTTCTGATTTGTCTTTATATTTTGTAGATCTGATTTTGAAGATTTTATTTTTATTTTTATTTTTCTGTTATTAATTTTATATTTTTATTGACATATATTTATATTATACTTTTTTCCAAAGAATATATTAAAATATAATGTTAATCAACCTCAAAGGAGCAACATGAACCCACATTTAACCCGATATTTAACACTTTGAGCTGAATTTGTGATTAATTAGCAAAAAGTTAACCTTTTGTGCCAAATTCATCAGCAAATATAATCTTAAATTACCAACCCATCTTACTAATTAGTGTCCATCTTTCTATAATTCTCCAATACTATACAGAACAAAACTTGAAAATGAGGGGATTTACAGACTGAGACACACACACACACACACACACGCAAGTCGGAGAGGTGATTAAGAGGATGACTGAGTTGAGGGGTCTTCCTCAGTAATGGGACGCGAATTTACATCTAAACCCTTATCCTCATCCACGGGCTTCCCACTCCCACCATTCTTCTTCGTTTCATCTTCACCATCCTCCATTATTGACTCTTTATAATTCTCCGTATGCATGCCTTGTATGGCCTTTTTGGTCAATTCATGTTCCTCGTTTCCCACATCGCTCCCAGCATCCTCACCTTTGCGCTTCTCCTCGTCTTTTCTGAATGCTTCTTATTATATCGACAATTTCAACATAATTAAAAAATATATAATACAACAAATACATATTTTAGACAAAAAGAATAAACATAGCAGAGAGGCAAAAAAAATAATAATAATAATAATAAGTAGCCAATTTAAAATTATAGAAAATAAAACCAAAGAAATGCAGCAGCGCACATCGGAGATATAATTTAGAGAAAATATCCTTGAGAATCTGCGGCTTTTGTTACGGAGCCCGTAACGACTCAAGGCCTTTGCTAGATTGAATATGGCGTTTTCAGATGAACCCATCCACCTTTTTTTTTTTTTTTTTAATTGGGGGTTGGGGGTTGTTTCGTATACTATTTACTGCTATATTTGATTGTGATAATGAATACTCACGTGGCAGAGGATTCCTTTCTCTTAACACGTGGAGGCATCATCACACGCGTCAGTGGTATATGCTTCCCGAATTTATTCTGAATGGGCTTGCCATTCTGGGCCTGCCTCCGGATTTTTTTGAATGGGCTAGCTATTATGGGCCTACTCCCCGAATTTATTTTGAATGGGCTAGCCATTCTGGGTCTGCTAACCGAATCAGTTGTCCTACTACAGTATGCAGTGGTGCCTTTTCTGTCAATGCAATAATGGGCCACACTAAGTTTCAGTCAGCTCCACTGCCCACTCTAATTTTCACTTGCAAGATTAGCCCATATGAAGGTTGGGCCTAGCACCAGCATATATGTCCAAAAAATAATAAGAAAACGTTTAATATATAAATGACTAAATAAAATAAATGATATAAAAAAACAAATCCACGTCAGCTATAATTAAAAAAGCTGAAATGGATCGGTAAATTAGAGGTTAATACCTAAAAGTTTACAGAATACCTGTTTATTCAAATAAGTGATCTTTACTTCTCTACCTCTTTTGCTTTAGTAATGAATTGGTTTCGAATTTCTGTCATAAGTTATACTCACATCCCTTTTTTTTTTTTTTTTCAAAAAGGTCATGTTTGTATTATAAAAAAGTAGTAATATAAATAAAATTCTTTTATTAAATGAAATGAGCCTTTTTGAGTTAAATACGCTTCAGACCAAGTTTGCAGCACAAAATAGGCTATGAACATCCTTTTAGAAGAAGGCCAAAAAAAAATGTCGTAGGTAATAAGATAGGCTGTGGACCAAATTTTGGTGGGGTGGGCACTTTTTTTTTTTTTTTTTCTTTATTGTTTTGCCAACTAAATAAAATATTTTATGAGTTATTAATTTTTATTCAAACTCCATTTATTTATTAATTTGACTTTTTTAGTTAGATTTAACTCAATTCATTAGTATCATAACTAATAACTTATTCCGACTTTACAAAAACAGACTTTCTTTTTTTGGAACAAAATATTTGAGGAATATAGACAAATATTCCTAAAATTGACCAAATAAAGGCAAGGTAATGTTCCTGCAACGCACAATTAATGGTGCGAGAATTGCACCAGAAGAAGTACTGGTACTTTTTAAAATTGATCCAACAAAAATAGATAGAATATTTTAGAACATAAAAACTTAATACTTTTCGTTAAATCTGTACAGCACAAAATTGTGCCAACACATATTGTGCGCAGTATATAATTCAAACTAATGGTGTGAGAATTGTAGTATCAGAACTAGTACTTAATGCTAAAGTTGATCCAACAAAAATTATTAAAATATTTTACATCATAAAATACCAGTGTTTCTCGTTAAATATGCACAGCACATATTGTGCACAGCATATAATTCAAATCCTAAATATGCACAGCTGCACAGCACATATTGTGCACAGTATATAATTCAAATCCTAAATATGCACAGCCCAAATTGTGCACAGCACATATTGTGCAGAGTATATAATTCAAAGCACAAATTTTGCACAGCACATATTGTGCACAGTGCATATTTCAAATCCTCCTAGTCTTTTTCTTAGTAGTCTTCAACCTGTTAAACTGTGCCTGTCATTTCCTTCTTATCTACTTATCTGCTCAAGTTTCATTCTAAACTAAAAGCACATAATAATTGATAAAATATGAACAAATCATTATCATAAACTATTCACAACTACTCATGTTGTTCAAATTTGTACAATAAAACCCAACAGAATATAAGAGAGCACTTTGGCCTCCACACCTATACTTTCTTCTTTTCTTTAAAAAAATATAAAATAATAATGTGGTTTGTATAAATCACTTTGTTTGCTACAACTATTCTATCTAGCAATCAACCTACTTCCAGAGCTTGATCCACTGGTCGTGGCTCACTGAAGCAATCATGTTTGTATCGGGTGAATTTGCCATCCCCGATATTATTCCGTTGTGCACCGGGAAGTTCCATGTTTGGTTTCCCATCGTCGAATTCCATATATAAATCGACTGCACAAAAATTATTGAAATACTTACATTTCATAAAATTATTTGCAAGAGACATAATGACAAGTAGACTGATGGTGATAATACTAAGAAGAGCAGGATTAGTACCTCGTAAGAACCGACAGCAATAACGTGGCTCAAAGCAGGATGGAAGGTACAGGAGGCAAAGTCCATACCACTAGAATGCAACTCACGAATGTTTTTGCCCCCTGCTGCCATGGACCAAAGGCGGGTGCTCTCCTGACTGGCTGAGACCAGATACTGTCCACATACGTCCCAGCATATAGAACGCACTTCTTTCTCATGCCCCTGCGAATTCAAGAAAGTTGCACATATAATTCATGTATGCGAAAAAGGGAGTGTGTATGTGTGAGTGTGCTGATTTAGAAGAAAAGAGCAAGTAAGAATCTTGCAAATCTCTTATTGTGTAATTGTAATGTATTATGAATATATATACCTTAAGGCGCTGCTGAACAACACCAGTCTCTATGTTGATCAGACTGATCATATTTCCGATAGCAGCAGCCAGAAGGTTCCCTTGTCGAGGTTGGAATCTCACCTGTTTATTAGCTCCCTGTAAACATATAATGACAGCATATTAGTTTTTATTGAAAGAGAGAGAATGATATGCTGCTAAACCAACAAAATACAAAAGCTGACCTTAAAAGTGTGAATGCACCTAGATTCTTTGACATTCCATAACTTGATTTCACCATTACAATCACAGGAGCACAGGAGATTAGGATTTCTATGGTTGAAATCCACCGACATCACTTGGTCCGCATGCCCAACCAGGTTGTGAAGTATTCTATTTGGCTAAAATATTACAAGAGAAGCTAATATCAAAAGTTTATACCATATATTAGCAATAATTGAAAATCAATGGTGAGATACGCTCGCATATTTAGCTTATAACATATATTAGCAATATCAAAAAATTAACATTGAAAAGCTAACAATAAATAGAAGAAATGAGAGAAAATTCTCACATTTGCTGCATCCCATATCTTCACGGTTCTATCAAAAGAAGAAGTCGCCAAAATATTTGAATTTGGCTTGAAACGAACATCTGTAATAAGCTGTGAATGCCCCTGCATAATATGCCTGTTCGATTGTTTCAAGTTCCAAATGAACACCTGTTACAAAAAATGATACCTATTATGACAAACTCTAATGAATTATTTTCTCCGAATATATAATTGAGGTACAAAAGATAGTGGAAAGAACATAGAGTAAATAAATAACTGCACAACCTTCTTCTCATGACCAGAAGCAGCTAAGAACTTTCCACGTGCAGAGAAATCGCAACATGACAGTTTGTTATTAGTCGGATGGAGACTTCTAACTTGCCTAAAAGGAAAGTCTGCAACAAAGACCTATTAATAATTTTCTGTGATTTATTTTATTTTATTAAATATATAATCTAATGAAGTGAATAAAAAACTTGCCTTGTTGCTCTTTCTGCTTTTGACCGGAAGAACTTTGTGCTAAAGTGTGGGTGAAAGAAATGCTCATGTTGTCTGGAGTTTCATCATTTGAGAAAAAGGAGTCAATGTCATCATCCATTGGTGACTCCGTCTCCGTCTCAGTACTCGTTCCAACCTACGTATATTTAACTCCTCTTGGTTACCAGTACATCATATTTGTAATTCTATAAGCTTCTTCCAACCAACAACATTAATGATTGCCACTCATAAAGAGATGGCCAATACAAATTTAAGAAGATAAAATTTTCTTATTTTTGAATAACAAGTCGAAAATGTTAATCTCATTCTGAGTAGCTTGCTTAAACAGCAATGATATGAAGAGGGTCAATGCTCATAGTAGGTACCTTGGTCATGAAGCACAACAAATTTCAAAACAGAATTACCAAATATGAGTGTTTCAAAATTATTGGTTTAACTTACTTGTAAACCTTTCCCTTTTGAGTTATCCTGATCAAGACGAAAAGGATTGACCATCATGGTTGAACTTTCAGGGGCAGTTATTATCAGATTTTCTGATGCTTGAGCTACCAAGTCATGTGTGCTATCTCGATAGCCAGCTGGCAGAGCTGAAAATTGTTTCTGCTGATTAATTGTTTCAAAATTTTCAGCAAATCCAAACCCCTGCCATGAAAAGCATACATAAATGAACAATGGAATTCAGAAAGAAAAAATTTACAACCAAAAAATATTTTTATGACACAAAATGGCATGCTCTTACATGCAAAGAACATCCCTCTGACGGAAATGTGTTCACAAACTTCCTCCCTGAAAGGCAAAATTGAAAAGGAAAAACCAAAACAAATCAATTTAAAAGATATAGGAAACTGAACATATATGTGAAAAATCTATTCTTATCACATCCACAAATAAGCAAAATACATTCACCTTATGTAAATGGCTATGCTGGAAGAATCAATAAACACATCAATATGCCAGAAAAAAATTGCAATCTCACAGCATATACCTATTTCCATTGCCATAATAATGCAGATATGTGACTTACTAGTTAAGGTGACTATTCTTTTAAGAATTAGACCATTCATCCCTCGCAACGAAACTGTTCTATTTAAGCACAAGCTAGAAACATGCAGTCAGCTGCATGGTTCATCAAAGTATAGTTTTAAAGTTGTGTTTCATACCAATAGCAGCTATCAAATCTCCTTATTTATCAATTGAGTCTTCTTCACTTCTATTTAAAAAAAGCCTATTGACCTCAAACCGACACTATATAATATTATTTGTTCCTCATAAAGTAATCTTAACTTCCCTTGTCATGGCCGGACCTCTAACTTCATTCAATGTCAAAGTGATAGCACAAAATGTAATTTCACACCAGATCACTCAGCCACAATGTTACGTAAGGTCAAGCAGGCGGCAACTGGCCTAGTCATAAACAAACTGGGCCCTACGTGGGACTAAGTGAGCCTGCCTAAGAGGGGCCTTTAACAACACCGGCCCCAAATAGATACTTTACTATTGGCATGATTGTGAAGTCGCTGGAATAAAAGGATATTCTATCATAATCTATTAGCGATGATAGATGTCGTCGCCAATGGACGTATTTGGCGAAGATATTTGATTTCATGACAATAATCAGGGCTGATTCAGGGAAAAAGTGGCGGTAGTCAAGGGAGGGCAGGCTAGGAGGGACTTTTGCAATCGGACCCCAAAGAGATATTTTATTGTTTGCATGCACATACAGCCATACAATAAATGGATCTCCCTTAAACTAATCGCCATGATAGTTGTCGTCGCCAATAGATCCTTTTCTAGAAGACATTTGGTTTTGACTTCAAGAGCCACCCTTTGAGTGAAGACGAAAGACAGCCTTAGGGATCAGACAATGCTGAATGGAAAAGCAGTCGCTCAATAGATAAGAGTTTCTTTAGGGATAAAGGTGATCTTCCAAATAGCTTGAGTTAACGTTAGGCCATGTACAACCACAAAATATACAGCCTTCGAGCATCTTGTATAGCACTGACAAATGCATGCTAAGTGTTAAAAATCTATTTAGATACGTTTTGTACATAAATCATATACGCATGGTGTGTACTTGTTCTGTCCACAAGGAGCAGTTTGATAAATGTTAAGATATACTAGGGAAAATGTACAAAAGTCGCAATTTTTACTAATGTATGTGCACAACCTTACGACAGTTAGCTAGTTAGGGAAATTTCTATACAAAATAGAGTTTGGTTGATCAAGTCATTGAGTATTGGAAACAAGCTATAGAGATAATTAAACACATGGTTGATTAAACAACGGAGGCATTTCGAATTCAATGATGAAGATTTGGAGGAGGGGGCTTATCTTATAAAGTAATGATCGTATTGATTCTTATCAAAGAAAGACAAGATTAACTGAGGTTGTTCAAGAGGAAGATTCAATGTAGGAAGGCCTCATACCAGAAAGAAAAGATATAGGTATTAAAGTCGGCCTCCAATCATCTGAAGAATTCTTTGCGTTAAGTACTTACGATTGTTCTGAGGTTCCAATCAAAAGAGAAGGAGTAAAGTCAATGAAGAATTATAGATGTATTTTACATATCTAAATTTTGGATCATTTTTAGTTCTATCCTAAAATTTAGAAGTAAGCGACTGCGAGCAACATGGAATAGAACTCTTAGTGTTGTTAGGACTATCATGCAACGAACAACCAAGGGATCTTCATTAACAATGAAAGGACTGGTCCTACATACTACGGAAGATCCTGGATTTTGCTTTGCTTCAAAACCGATCATCATGTCCAACAAATCCTAGAAAAAGTCGCCTTGTCGAAAGATATCTCCAATCCTCCTTGTTATGAATTTATACAAGAAAAGGATAGAATATCAAGGAGGAAGATAGATTGAGTCAGACCAATTTTGGAATCGCTAACTAATGGCTTTCAGTTCAATGTGATCGCATGATCCATCATGACAAGAGCTTGAGCTCCTTTTCATTGATTCTATAGTTAAAAGGAGGAATTGTAAAAGGGAAACAAATTTATGCTCCAAGATAAATTTGGTAGCCCTAATTTAAATATAGTTCCAATATTGTGTGATCACGTTCGGCTTTTAGTTTAAAATTTGATGGACCAAAAAATTTATCGGAGAAACCCACCGCGGCTAAACTAAACGCTAATTGGTTACCAGCATACCAAAAACAAACCTAACTAGAACCATGCACAGGCACGTCCTTTGTGCTGCACGAAATCCCTAAAGAGTGCTAATAGTTACTCCCTATAACTAAACCACAGAGATTTTTCAACAGCTGCAGCCTAATCCTTGCAGCCGCTGCATTGCGCCATCATAAAGCAGCTGTATATCATAAATTTCTCCGATAGATAACTTCAATTACTCGTGTAGAAACACCTCAACACTCCATCCTAGTACACCACCCTTCTTTTTCTATGAGGACCACTTTGGCCTAAACTTTGGTTCTTTTTAGATTTTGAAAGCTTAGATAAAAGCTACCCTTATCTTCTTTTCATATTACTTGGGATAGAATGCTTTCCACAGAGAATCCAAAATCAGATTGCTTGGGATAGAATGCTTCAAGGAAAAAGTAACCAACGGGTTCCAGCAAAGAGAAAAACAAAGAAGTTGTGCCTATGCCACATCTTGGTAATCTTTTGGCAGATCACTGTCTTATTATAAACATACAATAAATAATGACCGATTTTAGGTTCCTAAACACCACCACTACAAAATTATCCGCCCTTCAGGTTGCTTCATGCATGAACATAAGTTCTTGATTCAGGAGCTGGAACCAGCACAAGAGGAGTTGGAACTTGCTGAAGAGCCTAAACCAGATCAACGGAAATGGTCTTTCATTATGTCCGACCAACAAAATTGGATGGTACAGGATGTACTATCCTAGAACAACCAGAGCGAGAAGGAAAAAGGTCCGCATAACTTGTAAGTGCATTAAAAGTGATTTTGTAGAGGAATTTTTATTGTGCATGTTCAATTATTCTAGAAGAACTTTGACAGGCAAAAAACTTGCCAAGTTTTCCAGGCCCATGATAGAAACAGGCAGCAAAAAGTTTTATAGTTTACCTCCTGATTCATATACTTGAAAGAGTTTATTGCAGATCAATTTGTTTACAAAAAGTGGTAACCGTGAGGTGAGGTTTACAGAAAGCAGCATATTGTTTTATTGTAATAAAAAAAATGTAATTGGAATTTTGGTTTCAAAAAAAAGAGGAGGCTTCTAATTTCAGAACTTCGAAAACAGTTTCAGAAAAACGTGGCACTTGGAGGCCTTACACTATTTAGCATTTGCAACAATCCTTTATGCTATTCATAGATTTTCAAAAATTGGAAAGAAATTCTCCAGGAAATATGCACAAAAAATTAGTGTGTGTGTGTGTGTGCGTGTTTATAGGTGTATGCGTGTATGCAAGATAGATACAAGAATCAAACAGGAAAAACTAAATCATGCAAGCATAGGAAAGACACAAGATGGCGAAGAAGAATATAAACAAACCAGCATCTGCATGTTCGGGGTTGTCTTGGATCAGTTTTAGAGCCTGCAGATTCAGCTCTGAAGTGGTCGATCTCAAACCACCTCCAATGTTGATCTCCTGAAAAACATGTATTTTTTATCTCAAATTCATTTTTACCATGATAGCAAATTGTTACAAAAGTATACATACTCTGGTTACAGGTAGCTGCCGCTTGTTATTGACATTCTTCTTGCGGTAGCTGCAAGATTGAATGCCACTTTAAAAAACAAACTATTATCATGCAATTCTATAACCATTTCACTATGAATTTTATTTTAAAAAATAAAAAATAAAAAATCCATGAGATCATTGTCACATCCCTGGTATAAACTCAAAACAAGTCAATCCAAATAGAGATGCTCATAAATTGTAACATGCTAGTTAGTTAGATTAACTGATTATTGACTCATGCTCATAAATTATAACATACTAGTCAGTTAGATTAACTGATTGTTGACTCAGATGGCCATTAAAAGAGGCAACGAACAGAAGTTGTTTAAATTAACAACCAGCAAAATACAGTGATTCAAGAGAACATTACCTAGAACTGCTCCCAGATGGCAGCATTTGAGCGAGTTGATCAAGGTTCCTAGGAGGAAGCCTTGGCCGCTCATCCATGCTAACCTTTTCAGCAACTAAGTTAGCCATGATCTGATCCTGCCTCACGTTGCTGTCTGAAGCAGGACCTGGGCCAAACCTACTTGGGCCAAAGTCCATCTTTGGCATCATAGGTGGGAATGCATTCTGCATAGAATCAGGCCTTGGCACAAATGATGGATTCGCTGTTTGATGCAGATTAGGCATTCCTGACCTTGGCAGGGGTGGACACATGTTCTGTAGCATATAATTTACATCTGGCACAGGCGAAACAGGATTTTGCGGCACAGTTTCAGCATTTGGAGTTGGCTGCAAAATTACGGAAACCCGTCTTGAGTGCATGACATTTGTTGATATAGGTGCAATCAAACATATAAAAAGGTCAATTCCGGAATACCTGCGATGTGGAAGCTTGATCAGCTGGGGAATTGTTTGAAAGTCTAGATGAGTATGAATCCCAAAACAAAGACCACCACTCTGACAGAAATCCTTCAGGAGGATTAATAGCTGAGAAAAAAAAAGGGAAATTAAAAGGTCTTAAAATGAAGTATGAAAAACAGTAACTGTAGAATACTTATTTCAATCAATAAGCCAAAAGAATATGTTATAACAAGAGAAAAATATTGGAATGATCAGATTCTTTTGATAACCTGAATCTGATTAATATGACAGATCATAACATAATTAGATAGACTTATATGATAAATCACGGTGTAACCGGATATACTACATGAGAACTTACCAACAGCCATCCAAATCTGTTAAAAATCAACCATGCAAAAAGTTTAACAGCAATATATCTCAATCCATCGGGCAAAAAAAATTAGCAAAGAATGCAATAAACAATTAATTCTTTTTTCCTTCTTCCCATGAAAAAAAAATAATTACAAAATCTTAAAGTGAGGGATGAAAGAATAAGTGTAGAATACCACTCCTTCAGTCAACAACAACAAAATTATGTTACAACAAGAGAACACAGGAATAATCAGATTCTTTGGCGACTAAATCGGATTTATATGACAGATCATTCAGATACCTTCTATGATAAATAATGGTGTAATCAAGTTTACTCATACATCACAACTTAAGAAAAGCCATCCAAATATGTTAATCAACCATGCAAAAAATTTAACATTAATAGATCTCAACGCATCAGGCAAAAGACAGCAAAGAATGTGCAATTAATAATTAATTTAATTTTCCTTTCCAGAAAAAGTTTTTGATCAATTTAATTACCCCATTAATTGAGATACAATTGCGACAGCATAAATTATCCATAAAGACCAACACATGAATTAATGAAAAAATGATTAAAATGTCACCAAATCAACAAAGCAAAAGAATTAAAACTTCCATTAATAGGTACATTAAATTCAAGAAAACAGTAAATTCAAAAGAAAATTGAAAGATAGATATGATTATATACCAACAGACTTAGGCTCAATATCAGCCTCTTTGGCCAAAATGTCAGCAGTTGTTTTCATGTCCTTTCTGACGAGATAATCGTGAATGTACAACTCCAACCTGCAAAACAGAACGAAATCAGAAGCGCCCAGAATTCAGAACCGAAAACACAACACAAAACAGAATCAAAATAAAAATTAAAACAAAATAAAACCCTCAAACATAAATCGAGAATTTTCGTGAATAACAAGTGGTGCCATTGAAGTTGTACAAAAAAAGAAACTCACATCTTCTGAGCATTCCACTCTTCCATGATAACGGCAACTAAGAATTCGCTCCGAGGCACAAAAGTAGCAGAAGAATAAGAAACTAAGCAAGAGAAAACCCCAAGATAAACAGCAAGCGGTGCTTTAAATTTTCTTTTCCTGGTGGTATATATAGAACAAAAGGAGAGAATCTTCAACTAAAAGATAAACCCCTTTCGATTTAAAGCAGGAAATTGAGGGCGTCTGTGAGTTAAAAGCGAGAGATTGGGGTGGTGGCGGTGCGTGGGGTGAAGGAAGTTGGCGCCAAAGCCATGCAAAATGGTAATTCAGAGAAAAACAAATAGAGAGTGAAAACTTTACAATAAACCTTATATATATATATATATAGACAGTCCTCCACTATTTACTATCCCAGAAAGAGACTGAGAAGGTTAAAAATCGAGGGAGAAAGTCAGAAAACAATGGACCAGTGTCTCAGATTGTTTTCCTTTTTTACTTGGAAATTTCCTTATTAAAATAATAATTATTATTATTATTATAATAAAATAACAGATACTCCGGTGATTCTTTTAGGATTTACCCCCTATATTTTTTAACATTCTAGCTTGGACCCAAATATTTTTACCATCCCTTATTTAATTAAATAATAATTCTCCCATATTTCAATTTTTTTCCAATTGTGTATAATTCACTTCTAAATCATGAAAAAATAATTAAAATATTTGAATTACTGCGGTTGTTGAATTCAATTAAACTTTTTCCAAAGAGACAACAAAAAAAAATCATTTACTTATTTATTTATTTATTTTTATTAAATTTGAAAAATGATGCAAAAGCAAGGAACCGATTTTGTCAATGTCTACAATGTGGTTGGAAAAGGACAATATAAATTTATCTCTGGATTGTATCAACCATAAATTTATCCCTAGAGAAAGCAAGTGAGATTTGAGGATGCAAATTATATTTTGAATTCTGCACACTTCAATGCTCTATCCCTAGTAGGTTGTTGCACTATGCGACAAACGGGATAAAATGAATCGGTACCAACTTCAGTACGTTACAAACGTAATTTTGGTTATTTTTTTCTTTTTTTTTTTCTTTTTTGAACATCAGTATCTCCGCCATAAAATTTTAGTGAATCGGGACTCAGATTGACTCGAATCTATATCACCTGACAATATTTTAAGAATAAAAATTAATATAACTACTTTAAAATTTTTAGTATATTAGTCCATATAGTATTTTATTTTGCACATTTTTTAAACACTAAATATTATTCTTTAATGTGAGGAATAAGAAAAAAAAATAAAAGCTATTATCAAATTAAGATATAAAATCTAATAAGGAAATAACGTGAATTCTGACAAATTGAATTTGGACCAACTATATAAGAAATGTTTATTATGTGAATATAAGATTTATAGTAGTCAAAAGTTTGAAATTAAAATATACTTAAATAATAATAATAATAAAAAATGGTATCCGACTCCTGAATTTAAAATTGTAACGTCAGAAATCAAGTATATATTTTTAATCATTACAATGACTAAAACTTTACATTCCATAATTAAAAAAAAAATCATAATTTAAAATATAAAACATAGCAAGTAGGTTACAATTAATTTCTCCTATATATGCAATTACTAAAACTTACATTCCATAATTATATATATAAAAAAAACCATAATTTAAAATATAAAATACTATGTAGAATACAATTAATTTCTCCTACATATGGATTTTTTGGTAACTCATATTAAATTTTGCATAATCCTAATATATGGTAGTCTTTAGAATGACACCTGTATATACCATAAGTGCGAATTTGAGAGAATCTACTGAATCAGATGATTTAGAAAAAAATTAATTTTGATTTGAATTTGATTATTCCACGCCAATTTGATTTTCAAATTCAGAAGTATTTTGACTTTAGACTACCTTGTATTCATATAGTCGTTGCTTCATTTGTTCGATTTTTTTTTCTTTTTTTTCTATAAATTAATTACTTATATGGTATTTTGTACTTCTTGTATCATTATATATTATGTAGAGGAGCGGATCTATATATATATATATATATATATATAATAATAATACAGTAGTCAATATTTTTGACTTATTTTTAACTTTTAAAATGAATTGAAAAAATGATGTGATAGATTTTAATTTGCTGAATTTTACGCTCTCTTTATAGAATATATATATATTTTTTTTAAATATAAATAGTTTTTATATTTAATATATAAAATTAAGCTTTTTTGGTATTTAATTTGATGCTCATATCACATATATTAAAATGAGATATTAGATTCAAGAAATATAATTATTTTTGTTGAATATTTTAGGTTAGATTTTACCATTTATTTTGTATTTTATTTAGATTGTAAATAAATATTTATTAATATTAAAAAATTGAATACTTTATTTTTTATAAAATTAATCTAATTATTATATAAACGAAATATTTATTTTTGGACGAAAGGAATATATATGTTACATTTTAATCATTTTTTTGTTTCAAATTTATTTTTACGCAAGATATATTAGATTAATCTTATTTTTGTGATATTTAATTTGACATCCATATTATATATTATAAAAAAATATATATTTAAAATATTTAATTTGACATCAATTATTTGTTTTTATTTTAATATATCTGTTGGATTTGAATAAGAAAAAGGTATTACATTCTTATATAAATTTGAGCTACAATATTAAAAAAAAAAAACAAAATTATAAAAAATATTATACAATTCAATTTATATAATTTATTATTCCACTTAGTATTTTTAGTGAGTTAAAATATTTGTATAGTTAGAGAAATTATAGTTGAATAGAAATTTTGTTGTGTTTATATTCTAGAATTCACTTCTAATTATTGTATCATTTATTATTTTTCAGATATAACTGGCCCAAAAATTGTTTGATTATCAAGTTTTTTCTTAGGGTTTAGTCGTTTAGAATAATTATTCAACTATTTACATTTACTGGGCCAATTATTATCGTTTATGGGCCGATAATTTATTTTTATTTTTAATGGGCTTTTATGAATTTAATCTAAATATGAATCAAACACATTAGTCAATATTCTTTAACGAATTAAAAATAAATACTATTACCAAATTAAGATATAAAATTAAGAAAAATGGAAAACATGAATTCTTACAAATTGTATTTGGAATAACTACAGAAGAAGATTTATTATGTGCAAATAAAATTTTTAAAATAGTCAAAAATTTGAAATCAAATATATTTAATAAAAAAGTTGTGCGCGACTCTTTGCTTCATTCTGACCTGAATTTAAGTTTGCATCTTTGTAATATTTGTACGTTAGAAATCAAGTATAATGTTTTAATATAATAATAATAATAATAATAATAATAATAAAGTTCATATTTTAAAATAAAAAAGTAAGTAGATTACAGTTAATTTATCCTATATATGGATTTGTTGTTTACTATCTAAAAACTCATATTTAATTTCCATAATGTTAATTATTATTTGAAAAATTTTACAATTCAAAACATGCAATAATCTTTTAATGAAGTTAAGATGATATTGCATCGATGAAATATTCGATCTTTGCTGCAAATAATAATATATTTTTATAATATTGATTTAATTAAATATTTTATCTTATACCAATAGATAAATTAATATTTCATATTTATCAACTAATTATAATTAAATTTGAAATTAATATTTTTTAATGTGTTCTTGATCTTGATTTCAAATATTCAAGTGACAAACTGGATAATTAATTATGTGTGAATTCATAAATATTATATATAATAATATAACAAAACAAAAAAACTTGCACTACATTTTTACCATCATTTCATATGTAACAGAAATAATATACAAAGCATAATTTCTTATATATTTTAATCATTATTTCATATGAAACACAAATAGTATACAAAGTATATTTTTTTATATATAGTTTCATAGAAAATATTTCAAATATAAAATATTAAATATATATGAAGTCTAAACTATAGGCATAAATCTAGACTAATAATTAAAAAAACCAATTATTTACACTTACCATTAAATATATACAATATATTTAACATAAAATAATAGTAATAATTATAATAAATAATAAATGATAATTTAAAAGATCGTGACTAAAACAAAAATTTTATCAAATATAATTGTCTTTTTAGCAGTTTGTTTTTCAATGTATACTAATAAACGAGTAAGAAATTCATCTTTTGCAATATGAATTTTAAGCAAAAGTAATAGTGATCTAATTAATATTTCATCATAAATAAAAGAAAAAAATAACATTACAGTAAAAAACATGAGTTTGCAACTTTTAAATTTAATGGTTTCAATGATCAAGTAATGAAATAAGAAACTTACATTATAAAAGACACCATATCATATGATGCATTTAAGATTACATTCAATAAAATAAATTGATTTATTTGTTTATTCTCATGCTTTGTCCTTAAAAAAATATTAAAAAAATTATAGAGCCCTAAATTTCTTGATCACAAACCTAAAGTAATATCATTAAACTACTGCAACGACTTTAAATATAAGAAAAATGAAACAAAAAATCCCACGTATATGATGTTATAATTTATGTTAGCATAGATAAATTTATCAGAAATTAGAACCAAACAAAAGTTCCTTTTTTTTTTTTTTTATTGTTGAATTTTTCATAATTTATAAACTAGATTTAAATGTATATTTCATTTATTATTAATATGTTTTATTTCTATTCCTGTATTTAATATTCGGCTTTAGATTATTCACTTCGTACCATTGAATGTAGTCTTGATGATTTATCAAACCAAGAAGGTTTTATGTGATGGTAAAGTCCCTGTACCTTTTTTCTTCTTTCTAAATTTAAGTCCATGTACTTTAATTTGCCAAGTTTAAGTTGTTGTACATTGATTTTAATCAAAATTATGTCCTACCGCTATTTTTTTTATTTTGTAAATAAGATATGAAACTATTCAAAAAATTATTTAATTGAAATTTAAAATTGTTTAAAAATTAAAATAGTTTGAAATCTAAATCTAAAAACTTAAAAATTAATTAACATAAATCTAAAATATAACTAAAATATAATATGAAGAAATGAAGGCAAAAATAAGCATGATTAATGCTTGTCACATGACCCTGCTGGTTTTAGATTATAATTATATTTTATATTTATTCAAGTTCTATATGTTTTCTTAGATTTCAAAATAAATTCGTTATATTTTGAGATTTATGTTTTCAGATACTTAGATTTACATAAATAATTTTCAAGTTTTAGATCTAAATTTCAAAATATTTAAAAGTTTTAAACTTTTTTTCAAAGAATCTTAGATTTCATTTTCTAAATATAAATATTTGAAATAAATTATGTTTGAATAATCAGATCATATTTAAAAAATAAAACCCTTAAAAATCTGCTAGAAGAACGTAATTAATTTTGATGGAAATTTGTACAGGAACATTTCTTTCCTACACCGTGTGCATTGTGCATTGTGCATTGTACCTGGTGTGTTATTTACCACGTATTTTACACAATTTATATGGGTGCGTGTAGACAAGTGTTGCACCTAATGTAGGGTAGAGGAAGCCCGTTTTTCCTTCGTAAAAAGGAAATGGAAAAAAAATTAAAAATCAAACAATGCAGCACGCAGGTGTGATGAATCAAATTATATAGCTGGTGTTAGCCTGTATCTTTCCAGGTGATTAAAAGAAGCCCAAAAAACCACTTTTCCAGCCTATGAAGATATACTCCCTCTGTCCCAAAGAAAAAGTCTTGTTTGAAAGTATACAAACAAGATTCTTTCTTTGAGACGTTCAGTTATACAGGCAAAAAAACAAAAAACAAAAAGCTCTTTAAGGGGAATTGATATTTGAGAGGATTAAGTAAAGAATCTGTTTCTTTTCTGTAGGGAAGAAGCTAAGCATCTTTCTATGTGGAAGGAATTAGAATCACAAAATATTGGCGCCACAGGTTATAGAACCAAAGTGAGTTTTCCTCATCCTCTATAATTGTGGCTATCAGCAAAGTAAATCATTCAACTGAGAAACAATGAAGTTTATGTTGCAGTTACCGTGCTGCTCGTGCTTCTGCTTCATCAAGGCCAAAAAGGATAAGTCGGCAAAGAAGAAGGATGACTGAAGCAGCAGAAGCCAAAGATCTTGTGCAGCAAACTTTGATCATCATTAACAGTCACTTTCCCTTTCCTCCTGCTATCTCTTGTAATGATCGATTTTATTTTTTTTTCTTTTTAAGGTCTTAATAAATCTGAAACTATGTGATATTTGATCAAAATGAATCAATTGCTCTTCTTGCTATCATCCTCAGCAATTTTTGCACCTAACCCCATTTCTTGCATTTGATGTTCAACTGAGACGAGGCCGGTCTCTGCGAGAAAGCTACAGAAAATAGAGAATTAGACATTGGTGAAACCTATTTAAGCATTCACGATCTTTCAATTCATCATGTTAATACACACTTCCATACTCAAAAAAGTAAAACATCCAACATTGGTGACAATCTAATAAGTAAATTAGACACCACTAGAAATTGAATGGATGATAAGGAAGTCGGTTTTTCCAACAGTTTATCAAACACCAAAGCCAAGGGTCACTATGAACCTTCCGGAGAATGATAAAGATGAACATAAAAAGTAGAAAAAAGGAGAAAGGTGTCATCACTAAAAACATATAAAAAGTCCCCAAATTTTAAGACAAACATTCCCTAAACCTGGTCCCTATTTTGAAGTGATAGTGATCATACAAGTTCATGAGAAGAACTAAACTGACAGAGAACTAAACACAATTAACAATGCCCTTAGGGCCAAAGTTGCTGAATTTCTACTAAGGGAAATATTTGTATGCTAGAATGCTAGAAACCATTTAAGTTTTTAATTGGTACTTGTATAGAAAGCTTATCTTGAATCTAACCCCAAAAAGCAAGCTAGCAAAAGAAGAGAGGAAAGATGTTACAAAATCTTGAATTTAACTTCTGATAATCTAGTTCCAATGGGAAATATTGCCGAACACCTATATTGCATTATGATCTGGGTCTCATTAAAACGCATTAATAACTCAGTAATAGAACTCCACACTAGACAAGTTCATGCTTCCACTTTCCTCCATTCTTTTTGAGTGACATTTTGGACAAGTAGGAACATTATCTAGAACCAATACAACATTCTTAATCATGTACAAACCAAAAGAAATTGCAAGCAGAAAAAAATAAAAAGATAACTGCTTCGACATAATTCATATTAAAAATAGAGAAGAATAAAAGAACGAAGACTTGAATACCTACTAAGGAGCAAGAAAAGAGCCGCAGCGATCAGGAGAAGGAATGTGACATGGAAGATCAAAGATGAATCGGTAAAGGAGAAGGCTAAGCCCAGCATAGCAGCAAGGCACACACCCAGCATAAGAAACGCAATCTTTAGTGTGTTCCAAGTGGGACCCTGAAATTTATCGGCTGAAGTTCAGAGCTTCCCAGAGGAAAAATCGGTGTAGCTATAGAAACAAAATTGCATCTTGATTGGAAAATAAAAAATAAACGATTATGCGAGAATTTTGTACTAACGTTGACTCCAGGAGCTAAAGCCCCAAGCAATATTGCTTCTGCAGATGAGAAACGTTCCTTATTCGATGGTCCACCCTCCATATTAGGCACTTTAGATCTTCGAGCACACTTTCCGGTGGGTGGAGGGGGGGGGGGGGTTGGATCGTGGGTGGGTTGGGAAGAGGGGGAGAGAGAGAGAGAGATTGGGCTGAGCGAATCACAGAAGGGCCGAACACTCGGCACTTTAAAAGTGTGCAGATCAGGATTATGGATTGTAGAGTTCTATACTTGATGCAAATCTTTTATATCATAACTATGTTTGGATGTGTTGCTAAACACACGTTATATACTCAAAGCCACATATAAACGCTATAGCACATATATTCTCTTTATTCTACTTTAAGCTTTCAACTTTCATTCTCTCTTACTCAATATTTGATTTCAACCTTCATTGCCCTGATTCATGTAAATGAGTGATTCAATATATAAAATCTCACAAATTTAGTTTAAGGCGTCACTTTTTTATGAACTTCTTAGCGCATAAAAATTTAATATTTTTAAAAATAAAATAATTTTTTTAAATTATTCAAAAATGATTTTTTAAATATTACTTTTTCCATAGAAGTATTATTTTATTTGACAAACTACAAAATTTTTTTAGTTAAAATTATAATATTTTTTAACAAGACACAAAAATTTTATCATAAAAAATAATATTATTTGAATAAGAAAAAAAATACTACATTTAACCCAAATTTTTTCCACAAAATATTAAGTTCAAATATAAACGTGTAGAAAAAACACACAAGTGCTTAACAAGCATTATATCCACCCATTTTTGTGCAGATCAAGCCATCTAAGATTTGTGTCTTTATATATATTTTTCGGAATAGAATTCCACCAATTGTGTGTAAGAAAAAGAATATTTATGCATTTGGTGCATAAGAAATTTTACCTAAAACTAAAGATAAAGAGGATTTGACATGTAATTGCTGAATCATGACACTATTATGTACAAGTAATCAAGCAAAGCGACTCAACTCCGCACTTTCTACAAAGGAACGTTCAGAGAAGGCAACACCGAGGAAGAAGAACCTCTCCTTCACCCCCCCACCACCCCTCAAAAAAAAAAAACCAAAAAAATTTACTCACAGTACATGAACTTACACATGATGATTTGTATGTAATTCAACATTTGAAACAATTTCGGCAAAACCACATGGGAAAAGGACATGGCTGTCAATGCAGATTTCGAGTTAAATACACAGCACAGGCGGACTCAGTTCCCCATATAAGTAGGACCTCTTAATTGAGGGCTTGGCTGAAGTTGCCTCTCTTTCTCTTTAAGATACTGCAGAAGTGGTGGCTGTTCAGGGCTCAACTCCATGCCAACACCACAAACATAAGGAAATGGTCTTTGACAATCAAGGAAGAACTTGTCCCTCTTCTGCTCTTCCACCCCATAACCAGGAGACGAGTTTGGATAGAGCTCCGGTCCCCCCCAGTAGAGCATGGGATTCGATACCAAATGATTTCCCCATTGATCGCACAGATCAAAGCCTGGAAGGTCACTAGTGTAAATATTTCCATTGTAAGTCACTGGTGATATGTGATTACCAGGCATATTCTGACTGTTTCTATAGTGGTACAGCCATTCAGAAGAGCTCATCCCTAGGAGCGGAGGGTGATACCCTTCGACAAAGCCCGAAAGGCCAGAAACAAACCCCACTGGTGGTCGAACGATAGCCCGCCCCGTGTAGCCGCTAACCGGTGCTGCGCCTAGAATACCATCTGCCTCATGCCTTGTTGGATTCTTGTATTCGGGGGATATTACCGAATTCGCTCTCAACCAAGAAGCGTCATCGGGTAACAATGGAGCCGAAGGTGTTGGGCTAACATAAGGAGAAGAGTCGTGAACGATTGTTGAAATGTGGCCTGTTGCCACCGGGCCCACCTCGGGTTCCTTGGTGTCGTTAATAGAGAGATCAATGAAGGATGTAGAAGCTATTTCCTCAATAGGGCTCAGTTTTTGTTTACTAAAATCATTGAGCCCTCTCTCTCTTTCAATGCTTGAGCTTCCTTTACTGAGGACCCATGCACTGAGGGAGGGGGGTCCGGCAGGGTGTGTGGTTGAGTCCTTCAATAATGTCTCTTTCTGTTTAAACAAACTGTTTTGTCCAGAATCAGATGTAGTGGAGCAGAAACTGAACGAATCACTATCTTCTGAATTCTGACCAGAGGACAATGATGTAGCACGTCGTAACCATTCATCAGCAAATGCTGTCTGTGTCTGTGATTCGTCACGACAAACAGGATCCTTTGTGGGCTTAGAAATGTAAAGTGGTGCTGAGTTACGTCTAGTGATGGGCTTGAAGAGAATGAGTTCTTCCTCTTCCATTGTAGGTTGTGGATTTGGACCAGAGCATGACTTATTTTCCCCAGACACAAGCACAGGCTCCTCCCCTTGGTCCAAACATTTTGGGTTCTTCATATAGTTCGATAGTGATCTTCCAACCTCATCACGAGAGATCCACACCTGAGACATTCTCGACTTCTCCATAATTCTTGTTGCAGCCTGAGTTATTCGGTGAAAACGGATTTCATTCCTACTTTTATAGTCATCCCTGCACTGCAAGGGTGTTGTAAAATCCAGTGTTTCCTGGACATGAATTAAAAGATGAAAACCCTTCAACTCATGATTTTCCCAAAGAGCAGCATGGTCCAGAGAACTCCTCTTACCAATCTGCTCAATTCGATTCAAGAGATCACCCAAAGCACCAAAAAAGTAAGACAAGGCATTCGTTACCCTTTCATCTGCATCATACGTTTCTATTGTATCGAGTGCTCTGACTAACCACTCTAGAAATACTAGCACAGCTGGCAAAAGTGGGCAAATATCCTTATGATCTCCAAGCATGCATCTCTCTGTAATGCGGCCCATGCAAATGAAGATAGCAGCAAAGGCCAATGGTGTGAAAGCTGTGTGTCTCTTATCATTATTTTCTTTTAAGTCTTCTTGTTCTGGGCTCTCAGTCAGGCTATGAACAATGAAGATGAATATGGAGACAAGTTGAACAGCTCGGTAGGGCCCTCTCCTGGATGAATCCATGTGTTGGTAAGACTCTAAAGCGATGGTAAGTTCCGAATCATCCAGACCCAATAAAGTATCTAATCTGTGCAGTGCAGAAGCAAGAGTGCACGGGAATTCCTCCAGGCTGCATTTCATTTAAACAGTTTTTAGAGACTCTTGATTTATCAGTAGATAATCGAAAGTATTTCAGGAAAAACAAACAATGCAAACGACTTTGGACATCAATGAAACTTGATATGCCATTCAAGAGAGAGGAAATGAAGACCAAAAAAAGTGACGATTGGCTCTGTAAGTTAGGAAAACATCAAGACAAGGTCAAATTTCTTTTTGATGCAAGACTATTGCAATAAACACAGTGGCTGATAGTAGGTAAGATGAAAATTATTGTTAAGGATATTTTTGGAAATCTTTTCCATTTAAGGAACACAGAATCTTATTTTGGAATGTTTTAAGAAGGGAATATGATTGGTGGGTTTTGGACAACAGATAAGGAAATATCAATAAAATGTTGAAAATACTAATCAAACACTCATCAACTATGATCGTACAGATTCCAAAGGGCAACTGTGCAGATTTAACACTATTGTATTTTCCATTACATGCAGAGTTCAAATCCCAAAGCAATAATTATGCTTCACAAATCAGATGAAATACAAAGAGAAACTATTCCAAAAATAAAAAAATGCAGCCATTTAAGAAAGCAACTTCTAACGGTGGATCAGAATATACATAAATATGAACCAACTAATCTGCTGATGCAGGATGATGCTGGCTAACCATATAGACAAGCACATAGGATGAGTGTGAGGTTTGAGTATGTCAGCTAAGTAATAATTTTTTTCCCCTGAGAGAATACTTAATGAACTAATATTTGATCAATATGACAGTAATATAGCATACGGTTTAGAATACCGATACACTGTAACAAGTACCTTGATCTGATTAAAAGGAAGCTTATTGTTCTGACAAGAATGGGCCATAAGTCAAACTTCTCAGAACAAATAGTATCCAATTCTTCTGAATTGCTTTTATGTGGAGAACCATTCTCCTCATTGTATGTATTCTGCAAGTAACTTCTTTTTGAAGGATTTAAGAAGTCAATCTGCATCTGACTCGAAAGTGTTGCCAACTTAGTAGACCTGTTCTGCAAATTCACAAGATACAATAGAAAAATACCACCAAGATCAAATCATATAAATCCACAAGAACAACCAAACTGGGAATACACACACACACACACACAGAGATAGATAGATAGATAGATAGAGAGATAGAGAGAGAGAGAGAGAGAGAGGGGGGGGGGGTGAGTTTTTGATTAATTCTGCTGAAACAAACAATTACACGAAAAAACTACAAGAAATTTTACCTCTTCAAAAAGTAACATAATGTTTCTCCAGGCATCAGGAAAAGGCTCCTTGACAGCCAAACTCCTTATACAATGGTATAATGCAAGGAAAGGATCGCCAACATAAGTTGCTAATAAAGCCAACTGCCCACATGCTCAAAAATTCAGATTCAAACTCTAAATGGGGGTGTATATGCTATTGTCGTATATGATTCAGAATGAAACGTTCAGTAGAAAAGTTCAGTAGGGCATGCACATACATTTATGGCAACATCCACAATTTAGAATTTAAAAAAAAAAAAAAATTTGGATATAATTATACATATAGAAGCTAGATACCTGATTATGGGGATTTCCACTATCTGGCCATGTTCTGCTTGCTTCAAGATAGTATGTGGCGGCATTTGACCACTCGCATGCATCTGGTTTCTTGATAATTTCAGTATATCTAGCAAGATCTCCAACACAAATTAAGAGGCGATGGCATGTATGTTGACATGCATGTAGCTTTATTGGCTCAACAGACAACAATATTTGATCTTTATTGTTAAGGAAGATTTCTGGTGGGAGCCCGCAACTTCTCCTCAGTTTTACAATCAAATTTCGATAGAACTCAGTTGCTTCAGATAAGAATGACTTGAATCTTTCCAAGCCTTGATTGGTGTTGCTCTGGGTATTCATATTGTCCTGCGTATTATCCGCATTAAAAGATCGTTGCTTAATTCTTTTACGAAATTCATCAATAAGCTCATAATGTAGCCTCCACATATGATGCTCAACTTCTTGAAGCTCAATCATCTGATTGCTGTCCAAAAGTATTTTTTCGTATCCAATGCGGATTTTGCGGTACAACTCCAGAACATCGTCGTGTAAAATACCCTTTGAATAGATTAATGCCAACATCTGTTTCTCAGCATTAAGAATCTACGACACAAGCCCCAGAAAGTCAGAAAAGTGATTGTTTATGTAACATGTTAATTATATGAGATCTCTAACAAAATGTGAAAAAACATCAAGAAATACCTCAAGGAAAGGCTTATGTTGTTCCATCCCGTACAAGATAATTGGTTACAGCTATTGAACTCAACTTTATAATCTAGGCCTCTTTCTTTACTATATAATCTGGTCATAAACACTCAACTAATTGATTGAACAACTTGCTACCTGAAATGGAAATGTACTTGGTCAGAAATTGAAAACGATTCAGTTCACTTGCATCGAAGAATTATACGAACAACACAATTAATATTTGCATCAAAAGTTAACAGAACAGTAACTGTGCGTTCTAAAGTTTACAGCACAATTTAGGATCAAGATAAAGCGAGACTAAATGTCCGTGAAGAAGACTGTTTTTTGTTCATCATTAATTTCTTGATATTTTAAGTTTCACTCCCTTTAGACAAGCCCATTCACTTCCCAACTTGGCTTTATTTTCCTTATGACTTTGATTAACCCTTCATCAGCTCAATTTCATCTAATAAAGGAAGAAGCTCCAGCTCATTCACATGTCCAAGGGCATAAATCATGGGGTTCCCAATTCTGATCATTCCCAAAACTACAGTAGAACTGGTGGCGACCAATAATAGATGACTATGCCTAGAGTTGCGGCTTCAGAATCCTTTGATCATCCAAACGTGAGAGAGAGAATGAGTTTTGCTTTATGCACAAACTGTACGAGTCGATGATACCTGATTTCAGCCTGAGTAATGAACACAAGCCGAAAGAACTCAGCTTTCAACACAATTACAACCCTGAAGGAGGAGAAAACCCTTGATACAAAAGATTATGCTGATCATCATCATCATAACCACCTCTGTCAAAAACTAAGCCTAAAGTACACTGGTAATTCAATTAAAGCGATCCATAAACACAAGGAAAAAGTATGAAATAGAACAAAATTGACAGCAATTAGAGTTCGATTTCGTTTGGGGGGGGGGGGTCGATTGAAGCAGCAACCAAACCCGAATTATCAAACAAAACCTTCTTTAATCACTGTTAAAGCTCGCCAATTAGAACTTGATAAAACGTATAAGCAACAAAACCGAACAAGAGAACAGAGTACCTGGAGAATTTGCAAGGTCTAAAAAAGCTACCCTCGTGAATTGAAAACAAAGGGGCACTCTTCAGAGAGTGAGAAAGGCAGAGGAACTGCCAAAAGAAGAACTTGGGCTACCTACGGTACACACCATCGCGTGCTCTGAAACAGATGAAAAGACAACGAGGATGTCGTTTAATGGAGTTCAAAAAGGATTTTAGTATTGCCCCTTACTTTCTGCTACTTCCAACATTTATTTATATTTCTTTCTCTCGTTCGAGCAATGCGCCAATAAAAAGAAGACGTTAAGATGGGCCTGTCGCCATAACCAGTTAATCTGCAAAAAAATTGTTACTTTGACAAAATCAGTTATTACAGTCCAAACCTAAATCCACTCTCTAATCAGATCTTAAACCTTCCTTATATGACGCTAATTCAATTAAATATCTTTTAGCCACCATAGATCCTAGCATTCCAGCTTATCCAACTTCAGTCTCTATGGTCCTCTCCAAACATAAAAAAAAGGGATTTTTTTAATTAAAAAAAACAAAAAAACTATGATTTTTGGTACAGTGCTGTTGACTATCTGCAGTTGATCGCTGCAAGTATTTGATATATTTATCCTTACCAAATTATTTTTTACCAATTAATAGGTTTTTTTATTCTCTCTCTCTCTCGTCAATAGCTTGTTGTTTTGAAACAAATCATCTGTCGTGATAATACAAATAGCGGCTTCCTAATATTTTTATTAATACATATGTGGACCAATATGTTTTACCCCAGAGGTGATTGTGCCGCTGTATTTTTTTAAATTTTAGTGTTTGCAATAGATTGAAAAACATTACCCATAATTTAAATATATTATTTAAGTTAATTCTTTTTTTCTTAATCTTCTATTGTTATCACTTATATAAGTTTGTACCAATAAAAAATAAATAATAATATATATTCAATACCTACATAATATTCAATGTATATCTTAGAATAAAGGTAGTCGGATGTAGATTTCTAGCTGAAAGTATTGCTGAAAATTAAGTTATTTGATACTTAATTTAGAATTATTTATTAAAAATTTGTGTGAGCTCTTTTGGATAATGATATTACATATATTTGAACACAATTTTACGTTCAATAAAATTTAAAGTTCGACTAGAGCTCTAACTTATTAAGTAAAATTTATTAAAACGATGTAAAAGTATCAAACAACTTGAATTCGATTAACTCAATCAAATCAATAATCAAACAAGCTCAAACACAATATTAAGATTTTAATAACATTTCAAACAAATTTATATGATAGTATGTTGAATTCAATTCAACTTAGTTACACCCCTTAATAAAATCAATCGTTAATTGTCAGTTCCGCCGTTCGGCTCCTTTTTTTTTTTTCCCTTCATTTTATCTTTTTTTAGTCTTATTATTTTTTGCTTTAAATCTTCATCCGGCTATTATAGGCACATACGTTAATGTATAGTGCTCATAAAAAATATAACTTCTCATTTTAGGGAGCATCACAACCTTTGCACCAATTCTATAGTGACCTATATTATTAAAAATTTAAAATTGATGAAATTTTACGTTATTTGTTAACGCATCCCCTTTTATTTTTATTTGAATAAAAAAAATAGAAATTAAGACCGACGACTTATAAACAAGTAAAACTTATTATTAATAGGCAAAGTTAATTTAAATTAATTTTTGCATGGATTTAAATTGATGCGCTTAGTCTGTATTAATATTATTTTAGATTAGGATCCAATTCATTATATATAAAAACATTTATGAATATAATGAAAATAAATCTTTATCTAAATTTAAATCAATTAAAAAAATTTGATCATAATTTTCGTGGTCAATCCTAAAATAATCACTCAAGTACACACATATTAAACTATTTGATGAGCCGTTCACATAATTTTATTAATTCATACCATAATAAAATATAACTTCATCAAAAAGCATCATGTATATTTATAAATTATATAATAGTTAATGTATATTGATAAATTAAATGTAAAATTAAAATATTTTTAAAATGAGAATATCTTGACCTTACTACTATAAGATAAGCTCACAAGAAATCCCCTCTCATTAAAACATAAAACAATAATTAAGAATTAATTTATAGTCAAATAAATGTAAGACAAACATGGCCCCCTAGGGGACGACATAGGTGGGTGTTAGGTTATTGATTTGGTCTAATTCAATAATTATTATTAAAGTAAAAATCTACTGCGGCGCATCTTTTGCCGTATGCTTGATCATGTCGTGATCACTCTCAAAAGAGGTCAAGATAATAATGATAGCACCGATGAAAAGGGAGTCCGCACCATTTCGTCCAACGCTGCGCTCCACCGGATTGCTGCACCTAAAGATAACGTGGAAAGAAAAATTGCCGTTGAATAATGTTTGCTGGTTGAAAGACGTTACTAGATAATTAGTGCGAGGTGACCTGTTCGGGGATGTGGGACCCAAACTTTGAATAAATAAAGACTTGGGATGAGTTCTAAAAATCTCAAATGTCAAGATTTTGCAATTATTGACTGCAACATCTGTTAACTGCATAATGCGTCTTCCTGCATTAATTTCTTCCCATTTTAATTACTTGATACGTGTAAGAAGTTACTAAGATAAGGAAAACTTTTCATAAAAAATAATATTTTATGTTTTAATTTTCAAATATCTTGTCAATGATTTATTACTTAACTTTTCAACGTAGCACGCGACTTATTATATTATTATATTAGTAAAAAAATATTTTATAGTATGTGAAATTGTTTGATATTCAAATTATTTTGTATTTCATCAATATTTGAAAGAAAGCTTGATTTGGATCGTATTTCTTTATTTTCAATATGTCAAATTGTATTGATATTCAAATTATTTTGTATTTTATAAATATATGAAAGAGAGTTTAATTTGGATCGTATTTCTTTTTTTCAATACGACCTGATTGGACAATATTCGTAAGTGAAAAAGCATTATAAATCGACAAAGTGGTGCGAGAGAAGTCTAGCTCTGATAAATAAGCGACAGGCTGATCTAACATGCGCATTTGCCTTCCTTTCCTCATGGTTTCGAAAGAAGGCTTTCACTCGACCACTTCTAACTTCATTCATTCAAAAGGCCGATCTTGATGCCAATTCTATCGTTTACATCACCTGGTGGTTAAACTAATAAGATGACTGCAGCAAGAGTAGAAACCCAAGCTAAAAACAAGAAAGTGGAAAGTTCGAAATTAGATATCGGCAGCTTTGGATTAAACAAGATCGGCCTCTGATTGAATAACCACTACTCGTTGGGGACATATTTATATCTTTCTATTTTATGCAAAATTCGATACATCTTCTAAATCAGAAAGTAAGACCTGGCAAGATATAGTTGTAGTTTGTAAATTAGGGGTGGATTATATCTTTTAAGTTAATTTTTTATTGATAACAATAAAGTTCAATGAGATTGAGGTCCAAGTTCTAGAACTCTATTTTCACTCATTGATCTCCAATTGCCCTAAAAGAGGTATATGGTCTTGTTTTTTGTTTTTTGGTTTTTGGAATAAAATGAGATGGGTGCGTGCGTGGGACTACTCGGTTCTACCGAGGAGTGTACCTATGTAGCGTGTGTGGGTTGTCTTGTTTTTTCCTTAGCACTTTCTATTGTACCAGAGTACTCTTTTCCTCGTATGGTCGCGAGGTTTTTAATGAGGCTCGCCCCATTTTCAATTAGGGTTTTTCCGCGGATTTTTCACTGTTTAGGTTTTTTGACCTTTGTATTTGAGGCACATTCTGTTTTCACATAATTCTAGAGAGCTATGTTGATTCCCACTCCGACCGGGTATGATTGCCTTGGTTTGTACATCCTCAGGTATGCCACTTTATATATCATATTCTTTTTTATTTATCTAATTCAATGTTTCGAAAAAAAAAAAAAAAAAGAAGGTATGTGCGGTACTTTATTATTTCCAGTTAAAGACACATGTGGATTTATAAAACACTTAAAATTAAATAATAGATGGTCAGGCCCAAAGAAGAAGGCCTTGAATAAGAACACTGGCCCAACTTCCAAGGATGGGACTGGACCGTCTATTTATACAGTGGACTGTAGTAGCTAGTACTGGGCCTCCCAAATTGGCGGACAAACATGATAGTGGGCTTTTGCTTATGTATGTGATTTCGTGATGTACTTGAAAAGGACCCAACCCAAATCCGGCCCAGATTATCTGATAAGAGTGCACTTGTAACAACATCATAGAGTACTTATATTGAAGTTTCTAAAAGTTTCTACTTTAATCTTGTTAAAAAGAAAATGTTTCAACTTTCAATAGATTACTTCACATATTCGCAAAAACTTGGGTCTTTCGGATAGATCAGGCGAGTTAATCTATAGTATTATTTTCTTAACTCAAAATTATTATTTGTATATTTGAAAAATATTTTTACTGATTTATTACTTTAAAAAATAATAATATATTTTAAATAAATAAGTAATATTTTTAATTAAATAAATAATACTTTAAATTAGATGCACAGCACACCCAATGCCAAGAGACTCATTCATATCGTGTAACTATATTCCAAGTTAGAAGGAATTTCCATATTTCCTAAGTTTTGAGTTAATAAATCAAATTAAAAATTACTAATGATGAACTCTGGAATGATATTTTTTTATTAGCAAAAAAGAGAATTATTCTAAGAGGGTAGAAGTAATTGATATTAACAATATGATCTACTGGATAAATGATTTAATAATAATGTAGATTATAAAATTTATTTAAAATAAAGAACTAAAAAAGAAGGTGGAATAGAGTAGATTGGAAAAGGATAAGAAGAAGGGGTCGTTAGTGGTCAAATTATAAAGTCAAAATCATCAAACTTGAATTATTTAAGGTATTGCTAATGACGTTTTAACCCTTTAAAAAATACTTAAATTTCATCATCTATTGGAATCCTCATCAATACAATTCAACTCTACTTTATTACAGTACAAGGCTAGCCTTCACAACAATAGAAATGTATTTTTTTTTTGATAAAATTAATTAATAAATATAGTTAAAATATAATTAATATTTTATATTTAGCTTTTAATCGTGAATTTTATAAATAATTCCATATTTTTTGTAATTTAACATTATTTACAGGCATAGGATGAATTATTTATTGAAAACTGAATTATATACTTATAATTTCTTTTAAATATTAAACATGACACGCCTACAAATATATTTAAAAATATATAAAAACAAATGAGTGGCTAAATTAACAACGTAAGAAGATCCACCTGGATAAAATTTAAGAAGAATATTTTTAGTTACGTATATAACGATTATTTAAAAATTATTACATTTTAAGAAAAATTTGCATGTTTTAGCATGCAGATTCAAATCGATTCAGTTCGACTGCACAAATTTAGTGCAAGAAACTATGTTAGAAGTATGAAATTTCAATATTTGTTACCTAATATAGCAAATCAAAACACACACATGTATCACAACAATAAGTACACAAGAACTCCAAAATATCTATCTATATATATATATATATTAATTTAAAAACCAACTTTTTATTAAATACCGTGGACCTATACATTGGGAGTGCATTCTGTTACAGTTTTTTTTTTTTTTTTTTGAAAAAAAGTAAAATTATATTTTTATTATGAATTAAAAGTACTAGATATAATAAGAATTTGGGAAACCATATTTTAGGCGAGAACCGCGAACCAACTTTGATGCCCAAACAAATGTACCCAAGCAATAAATGAATAAATAAAATTTTAAAAAATAAAAAATAAAATAAAACACAGACACACACACACACACACACACACACAGAGACAGACGCTATGAAAAACAGAAGCTTGTGTTGTTGCTTCCCACATTGAAATTGGGTGTCCCATAAATAATTTGTTCGTTAATTTCTTTGCTTTCATCATCACAAAGTCCCACTTTCTTCCCACCTTTCAATTTCTCCTCCCTCTCTCTCTTCTCATTTTTCTTCCTTTGAGTCAAAAAGATCGTTTGAGTGCGTTTCGGACAACACACAAAAGAAAGAACCCACCTCCCTCCCTCTCTCTTTCCCACTGCATTTTCAGTCTTTAAAGTACCCCCAAAAACCCAATTTCAACGAGCAACTGCATCTTGGCCCCATTCATAATTCATCTGTTTTCCACTCTAATGGACCACACACACACACATGTGTTTGTGTGTGTGAGAGAGATGGAGGGGGTTCTTGTGGGCCCTTTGCATTTCTTCATCAACAGTAGTCTGACCTCAATAGTGTCAATTGACTCAACTTGAATCAATTAATTCGTATTGAATGCCAAAATTTTGAATGCAAATCCCAATTTCATACACACAGTTTTAAAAATATTATTTTATTATCTATTAATTAAACCCTCAAATTAAATTGATCCATCCCCGCCGCTACATTCCACCAAGGATGAGTAGAAGTCAAGAATCCCCCCATCATTTTCTCATTAATTCTTGCAGAGAGGGAGAGGGAGAGGGAGAGGGAGAGGGAGAGGGGTTACAACACAACATAGTAAACCTCGTGCCAGACCATGTATTGGCATCTTTCGTCCCACATCGGAGAAACAACAAAAGAGTCAAGATTCTTTTTCACTCTTCCATTGACAGCTAATCCAGTTTGCAAAACTGCTCATGTGCACTGGGAGTTGCAACTCCCTACTTTTCTGCTCCCCAAATTTCGCATTAATTCTCGACAATCTCATTTACTTTTTCTTCGCCCCATAAACTAAGAAACCTAATCCCTATTATTATCTCGATTTCTTCCAATAAATTAAATAAATAAATCTATGCAAAAGTTGCTCATTCTGCAAATTGAAGCACAGATGGGTTCTTTTACTCATCTTTTTTTATCCAAATTTCCAATTACACAGCATTTATGACATAACATCATCCATCCCAGATCACATCTATGTGGTTATACAGTACAGGATTGGATCATCATAGATTCAAATACAGCTACCAAAAGGAGAATTAATTAATCTCGAAAAAATAAAATTTAAAAAAAAATAAAAAACTCACGAATCAGCGGAAGTAGATGAACCCATAACACGGGGTGAGGTGACAGGAAACAAGGGCAACAGTCGAGGCTCAGAATCCCTCGGAGTACTCGCCGGCGACGGATGCAAATAAAATCCCTTTTCTTTGATGGCCTTGTCCTCCGCCACCGCATCCAGGTTACTGTTAAAGCTGTTAGCGGCGACGCCACGATTAAACGGGTCGGGTATAAGAGGCGTCACCGGGCTGAGCGCCAGCGAAGGGAAATCAAGAATACTGGGAGAGAGAATTTCCGGCGTTCCGGGCCGAGGAGAGCCCGAATACCCGGATGCGAATCCCGGAGTCGAGTTGACCAGCCCGGGAGCCAATGGGCTGATCTTGAAGTTTTTGAGGCTGTTTCTGCGTTCGTAGAGCTTAGAAGCAGATTTATCTTTTCTGGGACCAGTCTTCATGGGTGGAATCGAGCTTCGGACAGGTTCGGGTCGCGAGGCTGTTTCTGCGGAACCAGTTAGCATTTGGACCACTTGTTTGAAGGAGGAAGTGTCAGCCTGGACGAAGGTGGTCGGGTACGGGTTATTTGGGTCGGATCTTGTGATAGGTATGGTGGGTAGCGGTTGCGCGGGCGGAGATAGGCGGTGGCGCAGGCCATTGTTGGTGGTGGCACTGCTGCTTGAGCTGTTGGAGCTGTGGCTGTGAGGGGATGGGTTTTGGGTCTCTTGGAATGGGGACGAGCTCTCCATTAGAGTGTGAGTATGCATATTTGATATTTCCTAGGTTACGGAGAGAAGGGCTGTTACTCTGTTATGGAGAGGAAGAGTTTTAACAGGAGAGAGAGAGAGAGAGAGAGAGAGAGAGAGAGAGGCTTTTAGGATGCTTGTGTTTTTTGCTGTACTTCATATTTTTCTGCATCACTCCGTAACTTTCTTGGGTTGGTAAGAAACGTTGTTGTGTACTTGAGATCCTTTGGAATAAACCCTAGCCGCAGGAGAGCGCGTGACAAATAAATTGTAATATTTGAATTTTGATTTTATCTTTTCTCTTAATATGAAATGAGTGGTAGTAGAAATGTATTTAAATAATAGGATTGCTTACCTAAAAATTCATATTTTTTTAAAATTTGTATTAATTAGAGTCTTTTAATTTTTGTAATGTTAATCATCATTTTTAATTTTTTTGCATTTCAAGGCAGATTACAAATTTTTAATGAATTTAAATATTGGTTCGACAAAACAATCAATCTTTGCTACAAAGTATAATATATATTTATCATTTTAATTTATTTAAATATATGATCATATACAAACAAATAAAATTAATATTTTTTAATTTAATTTTGATTTTACTTTAAATATTCAAGTAAACATATTAAATAATTAATTATGTATGAATTCATACATATTCTATATAAATGAAGAAAAAAAATATTTAATATGTTTTCATTGTCTTTTCATGTGTAATAAAAATAATATATAAAACATAATTTCATAGAAAGTATTTTAAGTTAATGATAAACTAAAAATAATATTAATAATAATTAATATTATTATTATTATTATTTAAGCTAAATATATGAAAATTAAATTTCAACATAACATTGTCACGTGCTTTGAATTATAAAAATTATAAAAATGGTATTTGAAATTGCAAAAATTAAAAAATTATGGTTAAAATATAAGTTTTTTATACAATTAAAATCCTAAATAATGCAACAATAAGTTCAAATGAATAGAAGCACCTCAAAGTTGGACATTTTATTCCCCTAAAAATATGGACAATTTATATATTTATATCTCAATATTATAACTTAATGCATCAATTTTAGATTTAGGATAATATTGATTATAACTTCAATTCCTAATGCAGTCCAAATATAATTAATTATTGAAGTTCGAATAAAATTGGCAGCCCAAAATAAGTAATAATAATAAAACATAAGTTAAAGGCGACACATCTTTATATTTTGTTAAATAAAAAAGTTATATGAACCAACCATCAATCAAGCAAATATTTGAACTTTCTCAAAGGAAAAATTGTAATTAAATAGTAACAATAAAAGCTTTATTGTTTATGTAACAAAAATTAATATCAATTTAATTAAAATATAACACATCTCAAGTTGATAACTAACTTTAGTAAAAAAATAATTTTCTACTTCACACGTGCATAACTTAAAATTAAGTTATTAATATTATATATTTTAGATAATAAGCAATATTATTAATAATATATATTTAAATAAAAATATATTTACTATTTTTATTAAATTATGTAATGCAGTAAAAAATCACCAAATTTTTGCAGAATTTAAAATCAGTGGGGCATCAAGAATAGCATGTGAATTTGAAGCAATTTAAGTAAAATATAATAAAATCCATAAAAAATTAGTAGGTGGGAAAGAGATCGGAAACGGAACCACGCGCGGGCAAGGGAGAGTGAGGAGTGAAATTGCAAAAATCCAAGTGGAGGCATTGTATTATTGGCGGTAATTGGGTTTTCAGAAGAAATTGTGAGAACAAGTTTCAAAAATTGGCATTGACTTGAAGGGCCCCACAATGCTGACCATTACCCTACTATTATTTCATTTCACCCTCACTCTCTAATTTCTAAATATAATATAATATACACAACTACAATTCTGTCCTTTTCCCTTCCGCCTCTTTCACTTTCCCAAGCACTTTCTTTTTAATTAAATATGACAGTCAACATTTAATTAGTCACATTTCCACTAGTAATTAATCATTGTTACCCAATAATTCACTCTTGTTTTATACTGGTAATTATTGTTGAATTTCACCAAATGGTAACTCCATTATACCGTTCCATTCATTATTTATTGGACCACTTCTGGACTTAATTATTTCAGAATGAGTTAGAGTTGTAGCTTAATTATATAACCTCCCATTAATTCTTAAATATTCAATTTTAGCTTATGAAATACTTCAAACACACAAATTACAGGCCTGGATTGTTTGGTAGGCAATAATAAATTATAAATTGTGAGGGAACCGCACGAATCGCAGGAAAGTGAAAAGGAGAAATGAATCATATTCTCAACAAATGAGAAAAGCGGCACTTTAAACTAAAAGAAGGACCACCATTCCCGCATTGCATTGCATTCTTTTTTCTCTCACCTAATCCACATGAAACACCACTGAAACTAATGTAACTACAACAAACTTCTATTATCAAATTTAATTTCATAAATTAATCAATATTAATTATTTTATTTCCAACCCGTAGTATTCCGTTTTTTTTCTCAATTTGCATTTTCAGGTCAATTGCAAAATAAATGATTTCTTATAAGTTTAATTTTTTTCTCTAAATGTAAATGTAATGTATTTTTACTAATTATTAATGTATATTTCTCATTAATTAAGAATATCATAGATATTTAATTTATTTTTAGTATATATGAAATTTTTTAAACCGACCTTATTTTTAATATAAGAAAACAATTTATGAAGTTCAATACCAGCTACCGCAAGTCAGATGAAGAGAATCTGATTTCAATATTTATTAATTTTAATTAATTTTTTTTTTAATATTTATTCATTTCGAGGGAATATTAACTAATTATTAAAGCAGTTTTTATCGACTTTTGCTAAAGAATATGAATTTAGAGGTTCAGCGCCAGCAATATGCTGTGAGGCCCATAAAAGAACTTCTGTAAGCCTCTTAACAAAGTTTATATTGGGCCGACAATATCCAGCAAAGCTTCGGGCTTATAAAGCGAGTTGCAGGCCCACTGTAGTTTTTAGCCCAATACGATTTAAATGCAGTGGGCCTGGCTATCTTGCGGAGCAATGAGATCAAAGTTCAGCAATTAAAACGCGTTACTTGAACTTATGTGTTGCGTCTGACTGTAGTTAAAAATATTTCATACAATATGTATTTTTGAACTTATGTAAACATTTATAAATTGAGAAGTTTTTTATTCAGGTTATAAGATATTACCAAAATGTTTATTAATTTTTTTTTCAAATAGTTATTAAAAAAATAATTTTGAAAGCATGGTAATAAAATATGGAAACGGGTCAAAATGGGAAAAAGTTTGTCGAATTAACGGAATGTGAAGAATTATAGTTCATTTTGTATTTAAATATTCTGAATTTATTAAGCTGGTGATCCATTTTTTTGGCTACTTTAATTATAAATAAATACTTTTTATGATGTTTTAATTTTTGGCAAAATCCAGAATTAGAATAAAGATTTTAACAATCTTTTAAAGTGCTCCACTTAAATCTAATGTTTAATCTTATAAAATTTTGATTATATATTTAATATCTTAAACTTTGATATAATAGCCTAATTATTATTCAAAATTAGTGTGTGAATTTAATTTTGATTACTTTTTAGTTTTCGAAATTGATTATTCACAAATTTAGTTTATTTTATAAATTTTTTATTTAGTATGTTATCGTGCTATTTATTAGAGAATTATTGTAAGTAATTAAATAGTCAAAATAGAAAATTTTGAATTATATAGTCCAAATTCACCGGGTATTAAGGAAGAAAATTAATATTCCTGAATTTAATTTAAAATCCATTTTTTATGGAATAAAATCTCAAATTAATCTCTTGTGAAATCATTTTCTGGTCCAAATGCATATGTTATATCTTTTGCATTTAATTAATCTCACAAAACATTTTATACTTTTTATTTTAGTCAACAAGCTGTCATAAGAAGAAATCAAGTTAACAAAATTCTCCAAATTATATATTCACCAAATTCAAATTCAAATTCAAATTCAATCAAAATCTAAAACCAACAAAAATAACAAAAGTGTACAAATGATAATGCATCTATATTTTGTTCAAATTAAATAACAAAGAAGTGACAAAAATAAATAAAATAATAAGCATAATGTCATCTAATTTTTAAAACAAACTCAAGAAATTTATTCAAACTCCATTTAATTATTAAATAAAGAAATACGAACAAATGCTATCTGAATTTAACCACAAGCTTTTTATCAAATTTATATAAATTTTTGTTATTAAGGTTCTGTTTATATTGGGTTGAGTCTATTTGGATGGAGATGGAGTCAACTCAAATATTTATGTATTTTAAATTGTGGATGCAAGATCAAACATCTTTCCACATCCAAACTTTTTTTCTATGATATCTACACTTTTTTTCTATGATATCTACAGTTCTTATTATATTCTACATAATTCAATACAAATATATTTTTTTGTTATTCATTTAAACAAATATAATTTTTTACTATTCAAATAAATGTAAACTTTTTGAAATTATTTATTCCAATGTGTCACATATACCAATATCATATAACAAATAACCTTTAAATGTTGTGTTGTCAATTTATCTTTCTTGCATACTTCACGGGAGACATTATAATTGCTACTCCCCAATATATCATTTAATTAAAATTATATTCCATTATTTTACTAAAGTTATAATCACACTTGTTCTCCTAAACTTGCTCCATCTAATAATTTTTTTTTAAAAATTAGCCGGTCATATTTATTTTCTTCAAATTTACACCCTACGCAGCATAGATTTCCAATCACATCACTCACATTCGTAATTTAATCTTTATAATAAAATTAAAAAGGGACTCATCTTTATAGGACATAGGGAGCATCTCCTTTTTCATAATTAGACTTCGATTTTCTTTGTATTTGGTGTTTTATTTTCGAACTTGTTTCCCATAAAAACTGAACTAAAAGTGGCAAGGAAATAGCTGCAGGGGGAAGCGTGAAAGTGAAACCCATCTCCCCATAATTGAATCCCATGCCCATGCCATCACAAGTACTGCTTCCGTGCACACATACATACAAACATCATCCATCGTAATTCCCCCAAATACTCATCATTAACTTTTAACTTATTATTAATCTTCTAATAATCAAACTCATTATTACATCCAAATACTACGCATCATTGTATTGTACATTATACTGATACAACATGCACGCTTCACCATGAAAAGGGCACAACCAAGCTCGAAACACCGTACTACTGCTAAAGCTGAAAACAGAGACCAATGACAACTCTGCGAAATGAAGACACGGGAAACTTGACTAGTAATGGCATGGCAGCTTCTTGGGGGGTGCAAAGGCAAAGGGTCCGACGTTGAAGAACTGGTACGGCAGCGTTTTGTTAGTCGGGGTGGGTGTCAGGATAGCGCCGAGGGCGCCGCCGTGTAAGTTGGTGGGGACGCTGCATTTTGGGAGAGGAGAGGAGACCAAATACACCTTGCACTTGTGGAAGCCGGATGTGGTGAGCTTCTGTGGCAGAAACACAAAGTAGCCATTCTTGTCGGTCTTGGTTTGCTCCACCAGACCGTACTTCGTGTTGTTGCATTGCAGTTTCACCCCCGCCCCTGTAAGAAATTAACAAGATTCAACAAAGCCATGTTAGAACAGACTGGTTTCATGAAATGTGTGTTTGTGTGTGTCTCGCAGGAGGCTTACCAACAAGAGGATAGGCTCCAAGTCCGAGGACAGTGTCGTTGGCTCTATACTTGCAGGACTTGCAGAACACGACGCCCCGAACGGCCACCATCTTTCTTGTGGTAGGAGGGTAAGTCGGTGGCTTCACAGGAGGGTAAGTCGGCGGCTTGACGGGGGGATGAGCCGGCGGGGTGCTTGGGGGCGGCTTGACGGGGGGATGAGCCGGCGGGGTGCTTGGGGGCGGCTTGACGGGGGGATGAGCCGGCGGGGTGCTTGGGGGCGGCTTGACGGGAGGATGAGCAGGTGGGGGGCTTGGGGGAGTCTTAACGGGAGGATGAGCAGGTGGGGGGCTTGTGGGCGGGGTGGGTGGGTGGCTAGGGGGAGGCGTGGGTGGGTTATGGTGGTGGTGGTGGTGGGGTGGAGGAGGATGGGGGGCTTCAGCCGGTGAGGGGTGTTGAATCAGGGTTTCATCACCGTAAACTGAGATGGAGCTGCAGATTAGCAGAGAAAGGACCAAGAAATTAGGTAAAGAAACAATGGCCATTGTTTAGTGTGTGTATGTGTGTGGGGGGTTTTGGTGAGATGAGTGCAGAGTGGGAGGGGCAGTGAATTTATAGGGGTTTAGGAAGCGGAATTTTCTGGATCTGTTGATTGTGACAAAGGTTTTATAAATAAATAAATTAATTAAAAGGGGTTGTAGTAATAATAAAACGTGGGGCCTCACAAACATCAAATGGTTATTACATGTCCTTTCTGAAAATTTCACAAGCATCCTAAGTTTGAACGAGGATTGAGGTTATATTTGTCTGTGGACTAATAATCATAGCTCGATCTAATTTTATATTTATATAAAAATTATTTTTAGAATAAAAATGATTTTTATTTGTTTTATTACAAAAAAACTGAGGTGTACATTTTTTCTTTTCTTTTTCTCAATAAATCATTTTTACATATTTTAGGAATTGCTTAAAAATTATCAAGTCATGCAATCATCAAGAAATATGTTTTTAGCGTAGTTTTATTATTTTTTCACCTATTTTACAAAATTGAAAATATTTAAATTTAAACTCAACAAATTTTAAATAATTTAGTGTGATTCACACAAATTAAGATTTTTACGAATATATTTATCATGCATTCTTCTAAGTAGATAGAAGTAATATTTTAGATCATCTTTACATTGAAAAAAAAGACATAATAAAATTTGAAAATTGCATTTAAAATAAATAATGGTCGTATTTGAGAAAATTAATAATTGTATAGAAAAATAAGTTAAAATTATTCTTTGGATTGAATTTAAAAAATAGTCGAAATAGGAAAAAAATTATTTTAAGATTTGTAATCTTACTCCTTATTAGGATAAAAAGATCGAGTAGATCATAAATTATTTGTGAAAAATAAAAAATAAAGATCAGACAATGTAGCTCCGAATTTGTTTTTAATTAGAGCACAAAACCTAAGCAAAGTCTTGCAAACCTTACAAAACATACTTTTTGGAGTGAAAATAACTTATAAGTACTGAACATATGAATCTTCTTACATATAGTAAATTAAAATTTGGATAAAACTTCTTACATATAATTAATTAAAAGTTGGATAAAATAGAAAAAAAAAGTACTAATTCGAGCTAAAACCCACTCTAATCCGTGCAAAAACTGTGCGGATCCAACACATTTGCTATGCTTGCGTATACAAACCTTATATTGTTTTCTAAAAATAGTAATTTTTTTAATAGAAAACATTACATTTTCTTGATAAAAGTATTATATTTTACTAAAAAAATTATAATTTTAACAATTTTTTATGAATAGTTAAATAAAATGTAATTGCTTTATTGTAAAAAATAATATTTTTACGGTGATAAATCACAATGGGACACTAATTGTCTTTCTAATATAGATAATGTAGCGTCATCTATATATATATATATAATACTAAACTATTTGTTTCTATAGTTGTTATCATTATTTTTCATCCTATTTTTCTTTCCACAAATGAAAAGACGGATTTTTAAAAAATTTTATTATATTGCTAACCAATAAGCATTCATTTTAATTTTTTATATTTTTACTTTTTAATATTGGTAATGTTACTAATTTTATCAAACTAATAAAACATTAATATATCTTTATACTTATTTCATTTTAACAAGTCAATTATGAATTAGTAGCAGATTCATGCTATATATAATAGTAAGAAAATGTTCATATTAATAAACAAGATTTTATTCAATTTTCTTGATTTAAACAAAAATACTTTATATTTGGTAATTTGATGATTGCATTTTATAAATAAAATTAATTAATGTAGCATATGATTATATATATAATATTTATATTCTTATTATAATCATGATGCATATATAAAATTATTGAGCATAATTATATATATATATATATTTAAAAATATTAATTTTTAAAATTTAAAAATATTATACTATAATAATACATTCGTTCTTCTAAAATTGAGGCGAGCTTACAGGTGTCTCGCTTATACTAACTATACCATGAGTGGGCAGCAAGAGCAGGAGAACAAGTATCGGAATAGAGGAGAGAAGTACCGAGTGATTTGTTATGGATTGGAAGATGGGAAAACCAACAAGCCAAGTTCTCCGTCCTTAAGAAAAAGGGGTGACATGTGGTCGATTGCTAAATTTGCCTGTAGCCAGCAAGCAAAAAAAAGGCAGCTTGAAAAATTGGCAAGAGAGAGGCTATGCGGTGAAAGATGCCTCAAGAAGCAACCAAGCTTATAGCGCGGCAAAGGATATCGCAATGGCTCAAGTTCAAGTTTATACTCACCGTTAGCATACTAGTAATTACAAAATAAAATTGTTAATAAACTTTTTACTTGGAGTGTTTATATCTAATTATTTTTTATATATTCAATGGTTATACTTTGGTATTCACCAATCAATATTTTTGGTTCCTAATTGTTGCAAATTAGTATTTAATTTAGGAGGCGGCTTGTTAATTGGAGTGTTTAAATTATCATTATTTTAGGAGTTCTTAATATTTAAGAAAGAAAAATAAAAAATATCTATATATATTATTAAATCTACAAAATAAAATGAAATGGTAAAGCTGGAAACAGATGGCGTGACACCTCACGTGCCGAGGATTGATGAGTCGGCGGGGTAATTATTTTATTTGTACACTACTGTCTCTGGGCATGTGGAAGTTTCCAATTAATTCTTTTTTTGCCTTATCTATTCACTAAGTATCTGTATTAGATTCCAAACAATTTCAAAATCTGACAAACGCCCATTAATACTTTAATTTTCATGTTAGGTTTTAAGGTTTTGGTCTTGTCATGAAACACCCAAATTAATTACTATAAAACAATTTAAGAAAACAGGGGAAGTCCATTGCACGCAAAAAGCCTCTGAAATTCAGAAACTGGGTGGGTTTAGGTGGGTTCGACTTTATCTTTTTGTTTTTCAGAATTATATATAATAATTATTATTATTATTATTATTATTATATTAATATTGTCTGCATATGACCTTTGACTTTGAAACCCACATTATCAGCGGTATTTCAGTGGACCGAGTCTTTCTTTTGTTTTTTTCTGTTCTGATTTTTTTATAGGTTCCTTTTCCATATATATTTAATTGATTTGAGACGGGATCGATTCAATATCAATCCAACTCTTATATATAAAGATTTATGACATCCGTTAGTGTTCATGAAATTATTGATCTACTATTTAGATCGATCTCAAATATTATTTTAAGTTTTGATATTTTTAATTCAATTCATGCAATCATTAAGCTATTCCTTCAACAAGATCAATTTGTTCGACTTTATTATTTATTAATAATTTAAAGAAAATGAAAAGAAAGCTCTAAAATGAAAGATGAAAAAAACTAAAGAAAATTTCTGAAAATTATATGAGATAATAATGTAATTTGTGCATTAGTAGGCAGGAAATGCAAACTTATTTAATTCTTTTGGGGACTTGGTAGGGTACTGATTATCTTGCGTCAGTTGTCAATTGAATAAAATTCACAATTTATTTAATTATAATTTAAAATATTCTCTATATATATTGAATCAATCTTCACTAGATATTTCCAAGAAGCTTATTAATTGATAAATTCAGTCAAATACTCTTTCTCGTAGTTCCAAACAATTTGATCAGATCTTGATCCCCTAGTCACAACCATTTTGGAATTTGGTTATTTCAATTCCTAAAATTTTAATAAATGCATCCAAAATTATAGTATAACTAGTTATTAATGATTTTTTTAAATAAAAAGAATAATATTTAAATAAATATAAAATGAATGCAGAATCAATCATATGCTATTTATTATCATAAATAAAAGCTCTGATTGCACCGTGCACTTGATTTATAATATTATTTTTAATTAAAAATAATTATTTAATTATTCAAGAAATATTAATAAATTTTCAAATAAATAAAGTAACAGTCCCATTGCAAATATTAAAAAAGCAAAAGAGGTTGGTTTGTTAAACCCAACATTAATGAGGTCATGTCAAACCTGGTATCACAATTTATTAGGCTAAGTTTGCAATTAGTATTGGTCACGTGAGGGTGAACACTTGAAGCAATGCAACCAATAGGAAAGTAGAATTACAATAAATTAGATACTTGGAGAGTAAATGTAGGCAGATCCCGATGTTATTCTTGTGTTTGAAGCCTCACTGCTTTTTTTAATTCGACAAATTTATGAGCACCGCAACTTTCGCATCAACTTACGTAGAAAATAAAAACATGCCGTTATGAAAATATAATGCACCTGTCTATAAATAATTATTGGTTTATAACTAAGTTTTCCAATAAATTAGACTTCTGTACTATTCTGAATATTTTTGAGATAATTCCTTTTTTTTTTTTTTTTTTTTTTTTTACATACGAACTTAAAAAAGCAAAATAAAATATTGATGTAAATTAAATTATACCACAATGGTTGAACCCCAATAAAAAGATTTATTAATTTGGCCCAAATTTGCACACATATATATGTCTTATGTGTCAGTAATAAAGATAAATTTGACACTTAAGAGACATTCTCTCTCTCTCTCTCTCTTTACACCTGAAGTAGAATTATGAAATGAATTAGGTCTGAATCTCTTCTTGCGTGTGCTCTATCAAGTTTGGAAGAAGGCAACATAAAGAAAGCTCGTTGGTGAGGAGGCATAACTCATAAGCATTTTGCTACGTCAGTTATCAATTTAAATTTAGGCCAATGACGTTCCATTTCACGTGGTATCTTGAGGAATTGCAGAGGTTTTCCTTGTGCGTATTTCACTATTCTTCATAGGATGGGCTTTGTTCTCATATTTACTTGATGGGTTGGATTTCTGTATGTATATCTTTTCCTACCGATGGATAATATTAAATGCATACCGCATAACATATTTTAAAATCAAGAAAAAACTAACTATTAATATTTAATAATTTATTATACGATATATATATATCTAATATATTAATATACGTGAACAATATATTTACGTGGATAGCATAGAGGTTCCCAAAGAAGAGGCTCTGTAGACACCGGGCCGATCCCTTTTAAGGTTGAAGAGGAGCTCGCATGAGGCCCAAAAACGAAAAAAGAGAGATATTTAGGGGGTTTAAATTTTTTTTATAATGCTATACATACATACATGTGTGTGTGTGTGTGTATATATATATATATATAATTTTTGGTAGCATTTAAAAAAATAATTTGTGGTCTCCCTCCTAGGTAATGCACGGCAAGATGCGCTTTGAATTGATGTAAGATAAAGGTTGGAATCTCGCGTTTTGTGTGATTTACAGTTTTTGGTATTAAGTTTATTTGCCAATTAAATTCAATACATAATATTTAAATATATATAATAAATATTAAAATTTAATAATAATTATTATATTTTTGTGTCTAATATTTTATTTTAATGTTGTACAATTAAAAATTATGAAAATAAATTAATTTACTATATCACATGTAAAAAGTATAGTAGAAAGTACAAATATTATTTATATGTTAACAAATTGAAAAAAAATGTTTGTAAAAAAGATAAAAAAATATGACTAGTTAAAATTTGATATATTACTTTTTAAGAATTATTTCTTTCAGAAATTCTAAAATAAGCATGAGACTATTATATTATTGTATTAGTATAAATACAGTTGAATGTGAAAGTTAATGAAGTTTCGTCTGCGTCCTGGGCCCATACAGAGCCCAGATTTCTAAAATTATGGGACCAGTCCAGATCTCAACTTGGGCTTTCGTTTGGGCTATTCATTAAAGGCCTACTTAAACTTTTAATTTCAATATCAGTCCATCTGGGTTAATTTGTATTACCAACAAATTTTGCATTTTTCTGACTCGAATATCATCCCATAACCAAGCGATGGTAGACTTAAACTATCAAACCCAATTTCTTTTTTTCTTAAACTTCTATTTGACAAGATAGAAGTTACAAAAGGAAAAATAAAAATAAAAATATTAGTAGGTTTAACTTAAACATACATTTATTTTTTAAATATATTATAAATCGCAGCAATATTAATTTGGTAAAGAAAAAGAAATTAAAAAAAACAAAAAATTAAATCTGATTTCCTCATAAATACGTGCGAGGAAATATAATTAAGAAACTAGGGAGTAAAATGTAATTTACCATTTTTACAGTAAGGATCGTAGGCGAGAGAAGAACCCAAACATGTTTATGTAATTTCTTGGATGTAAAAACAAAATTTAAAAGAAAGGAGTGAGGGAAACATCTAGGGCCAAACTAAGTCGACGCAGATCCTGGGTAGCTCTTCCTGACATTGATCCTGGGTGTAGTTTTTGCAGTCAGCGGGCAAGCTCTTTACCGAATCACCTTTGGCGGTGGGAGGCGGCGGAGCAGTGGCGACGGAAGGAGGAGGCGGTGACACGATTAGGGTGTCGAGGTTTTCATGGCGAAGAAGCTCGGATGCGAGAAGAAGAAGAGAAGCCATGAGGTGAGAGAGAATGGTGGTGGATTGGGGATTTTAATTTAGAGAGAGAGACAGTGACGTTGTTGAATTGTGCGCAGAAAAGTTAAAGGTTGTTCGATACAATTTATAAGCATGGAAAAGTGGTTGACAAATTAAACGTGGCCGCTTTATAAGTTTGTTGGGGTCCCAAGAATCCTAAAACATGGGGCGACTAAATTTCTCCGTTGGCTCTCACTCCCACTGCTGATGGTTTTTGCCATTGTTTTCGACAGGAGATCCAATTAGTTTGTGTCATTGGATTTGGATGTCCATTCAATAGATTCAATTGACAATTATATTCAAAATTAATTTATTTGTTTATTTTAAAACATATATTATATATTAATATTCATAAAAAATATTTTTTATAAATATATAATTTAAAATATGATATCAATACTCCATAAATTATATTTTTTCTACTTCTTAAGTTTTAATTTTCTTTTATAAAAAAATAGGAAAACTAATTGGTGGATTGGACATGTTTTTAACGATTTTAACCGGTTTAACTGGCCACTCCAATTCCGTTATATAAATACTAATTTTTTTTGTTTTTTTCTATAATTTTTTGTTTTTCTAGATTTCAAATAAAAAAAATAATAATTTATACTTATGTTGTAGACTTAAGTTTTGTTTGGTTGTTTAATTCATGATAAAATAAAAAATATATATATATATATAATAACTTTTGTTAGGTTGTTTAATAATAAGTATTCTTTATATATTTTTTAAAAAATTAATTGCATAAAAAAATCTTTAATAAAATTTGTATTTAATTACAACCTTTTAATTTTTGCAATTTCAAGCACTACTTTTAAATTTTTTGCAATTCAAAAAATATGAAGATTTATATTAAATTATATATATAATATGTTTAGCTTAAATTATTTAATATTCTTATTATTATTATTATTACATTTGAAATACTTTATATGAAATTATATGTAAGAAATTGTGTTTTATACATTATTTATATTACATATGATATTTTATATATTGTTTATTTGCAATTCAAATCCATATTTGTTGGTACTAGATTTTTATGATTTTTTTTCATATATAACATAAATAATATATAAAACATTAATTCTCACATATTTTTACTATCGTTTCATATGTAATATAAATAACATACAAAAATAATCTCTTAATAATAACAATAATAATTGAAGATAAATATAAAAAATTCAAAATAAAATTGTCATGTACTTTGAATTACAAAAAAAATAAAAAAATAATGCTTGAAATTGTAAAAATAAAAAATTAATGATTAAAATAAAAATCTGATAAAAAAGTTTGTTTTTATGCAATTAATGTAAAAAAAAGGAGTATTAAAGATGAAAAGGAATAGGTAGAAAGATGTGGGCAAGTATTTGATATTTATTAGTACGGGCACGCCAAATTAAATTTGGTTTAGAATTGTAGGGGTGGGGGGGATACAAAATATCGCAAATACAAAAATAAATGTTCCTTCACTTTTCTTAATGAAGTTGCATTTATTTCAACTAGTATTTATTTTTAATATTGAATAAATAAATTAAATAATTCAATTTTCATTTTAAAAAAGATCATATCTTTTAAACAATATAATATTTTTATATTTTATATAAAAATCATTTAATTCTTATTTAAAACTCAAACTCATTATAAATTGCATTATTGACAAATACCTAAACCAACACCAGCGCTCATCAAAATATAATTTAATAGATAAAAAAAAACCCAAATAATCTCATAAAAAATTAGCTTTTTTATTATTTCACTTCAAAAAATCAAATACATTTATATTAGAATGATAATTTGATTAATTAACCCCATTCAAATTTATTAAACCAAATCCACCTTTTTATATTAGAGATCCGATACAATCTAAATCTAAATATATAACTTAAAAGTTTAATCCATTTCAACTCAAATAAACAGGTTCATATTTTATTTTTATATATGTATTGTATATGTTAAATTAAAATTCATAAAATAGAAATTAAAGTGATTAGGAAACCAAATATTTTAAATTCCAGAGTGTTCCGTGTAATACAATGTAGAATATTACTTTTTAATTAAGAAATAAAATTTATTTACTTAAAAATATTACTACTGATTTATTATTTTAAAAAATATAATAATTTTCAAATAAATAAAATAATTTTTTATTTTATAAATAATATTTTAAATAGTACACATGATACACCCAATGCACAAAAAACTGACTCCATTTAAATTACTTGAAAAAAAAAAACCCAATGCACAAAAAACTGACTCCATTTAAATTACTTGAAAAAAAAAAAAAAGGGGTTTGTTTTTGTGCCAACAGAAACAGATTTGACGACGGAATATTTTGAGGCGTGTTTGGATTTCAAGTTGGCAAGGCAGAAATAATGGTCATTCAAAAACCGGTTCAACGAAACAGCTAAATATGTATTCCGTATTATAATACTTTTGTCTCAAAAAATAGAAATAATCATAAGAATAAAGATATGGGCATAGAATTAGAAAATAAGTATGAGGGGCAATCTAAAAACACTTATCTACCCGACTATATACAAAAATTAAATGTTCATATTTTATCAAATTTAGAAGTTACCTTAAATGGGCATTGTACAAATAGAGAAATTAATGTTATACGCTAATAACTTAAACATACTGTCAAAGCTCATTCTTGCATTTTGTGATCATAAATTATACCACAATATTTTCAAATACTAAAGCTACAAAAAAAATAATAATAATATAAACCAAATACTTTAATACTTTAAGAGAAGGATTGTTAATTATAAGTATAAGATAAATGATACAAAAACACCTGTAATATTCCTTTTTGAATAATCTAATACACAAAATATCTATACAATATTAATATACTAATGTAAGCCGTATTTTTTCCAGAAATCTATCAACGCCCATAATTTCATTAAAAAATCACTATTTAACTTCATAATTTAAACCGATATGTTGATGATAACTTTATAAGAAAATGCAAAAGATAGACATGCATATAAACTGCCCAATTATTCTTGTTACGTATTTTACTAACCAGAGAGAACAGCATAATAACAAGAGGATTAAATCTGAACAAGACAAAGAAAATCAAATCTCTGCAGTCAAAATAACAATGCAATTTTGAAAGAGTAAAAAATTATCAAAAATTCGTCGCATCGAGTCGAGCAAAAAGTATATCAAGACTTGAGAAGACGTACAAAAACCTCATCTCAGGGTTGATGGATAACAAAAAAGATAGAAGACTAGAAGTTCCCCGCATCATATGCTTGATGCACCTACCACCTGTGCCCTGGAAAACAAGACAAGAAGTTTTAAACATGAGAGTGTGTGTGTGTGTGTGTGTGTGTGTGTGAACATATGCAGATTAAGAGGGTGGACACTACACTTCGTTCTGTGTAAATCACTAACTCAAGGAGCCAAAAGGAATACGACTTGAAACAATTAATCAAAGAAGGCCTATAGCACTTTAGAGAACAGAAAGACAAACTATGTGTATAATAAATTAGGCAACTTTCAGCAAGCAAGTGTTGTAGTTTCAGGTGACTAAAGGCGAGTTATCCTACAATCTAGTGCTACACTCGCCTGAGGACTAACTAAATGGAATAAACCAGCAATTTCTCCACTTTCTCATCCAGTAGTCCGACTTACCAGTTTCTAAGGTTACAAGGAAATACAGGATAAAATAAGCACTTAGTTTGCAGAAACATCAATTTAAGGTCTAAGACTCAAAAGATGGGGGGTGGTAATGTTATGAACATGGCCCTGAAACTCAAACACCAAGCCAATGAAGAAACATGGAATATAAGACGATAACAAGAACTAGCAATGGTGGATTACAAAAGCATAAAAGAATGATATTAAGCACAACCCATCACTTAGTTAGCGACAATTAGAACTAAACTACAGATCAGTCAGTAACTTATCTGCTTAGTTCACTAACCAGTTAGTGTTGGCTAGAGCTACAAATGAGCCAGTTAGGTATATATTAGTAAGGGATACCTAAAAAGACAACAATTAACACAAACTCTATCTCGTAGAGTAAAATCATATTCTTTCACAAAAACTCTCCTAAAATCAAGAATGTCTAGTATTCATTAGCTACAAAGCCATTAGTACAGCACTGTCATAGGTAGTTGTAGTTTCTGAACAAAATAACCAACAATATTTCGCAGAATTCGGAAGTTCTGTTTCCAGTCCATAACCGATTCACATTTACTGATAACTAGGGTAAGATTGAATACCTTTGTGTCTTTGCCATTAATGTGAAGTGTGCCAAAAAATCTAAGAAGTACGCAACAGAAGTCCCAAGTGATGTAAAACAACCGAGTTTACCATATAGTGGACACTAGTTAAGTAGTTTGCAACTTGATTCCCACATAGTTACAAACTCAAAGAACATTTACAAATTGCATGGTGCATGATCACATTGAAACACAAAACTAATTAAGGGCACTACTTTCAGCCAAGTAAGAAAATTAAGAGAACAGATAAATACCCTTTAAGCAGCTTCCTCCTTTATCTCCTTGTCCTCTTCATCATTTGTTGCAGCAATTGCCTCGCCACCTTCTGCATCCTCTGCAGGAGGCTGAACCTGCTCATCCTCTGGCAATGGCTCCTCCACATAGTCATTGTCAAATGCATCCTGTGGGACATCATATATTCTCACCTGTGGCTTGGATGGATCCTTAACAAGCACATACTTCCCTTCCTTCAGCTTCATACACAAGTCCACAATACTCTTCATGATACCCCACATGTTCGAAGTATTAAGGTTGATCTGTGTGGCAAAATCCTTGGGCTTGTACCCTACAACTGCCAATATCACATGATTAAAATGATCTCTAGGGTGAACCCTCGAGACATAGCCCAATTTCATCATATCAGCACCGGCCAACAGAGCCTGCGCAGTCCATTTGGCCAACTTATTTGCATTGTTCTTTAATTCTGTTGCCAATACGGCACCCCTTTGGGTCTCTAGCTTCTGCCTCCAATCCACACCAGAGTACTTGGGATCGAACTCATTCAAGGCGTTGAGAGTCAGAAATGATCTCTGGTTGTTTATATCTAGCACACTCTGCACTTCACACCGTGAAACAAGATACATATCATTATCCAATTTCCACCTCCTGTACCTGTAGCCAACTGAAGCCACCTCTTCACCTTCACTAGCAAACGGGTTGGGCTCATCAAAGGTAACTTTATTCCCGTCCCCAAGCAATGCCTGCTGTGAGAAGTTCTGATTGATGTAAGCAGCCTCAACACTCAGAGAATGTATAGAGTTGATATCATCCTTAACATCAGGCAAAGGTTCCTGGGAAGTCTCATGAACAGAAAGCAAATCCAATTGCGACCCATCCCTCTTATCAAAGAACAACTTATTACCAACACGCTGGACTACAATATCCCATGAGTATACCGACCTGGGGGCGCACATTAGTGTCGACAGAATTGAATCAGTTGCAAAAACCGTAGCTTTATCCTCATTTGCCAAGCGCCTAATAACTGGATCGTCAGTGGTTGTAACCTTAAAGAAAGTCCGATTCTTGAAACGCTCCAATGGACGGCAATTCTTTGGCGTAATCCGATCAAAAGTCCTGTCATAAAACTCAAGCCCACCGCAAATCAGCAAGTCCTCAGGCTCCGGAACTGAAAAGGATAGCTTCGAAAAAGTGGAGAATGGAATCTGATCGAGCATATTCCACTCAGGCTGAATATCAACGGAAGACTTAAATGCTGAAGACTCCCGGCGCGTCTGCGAGCGATTGAGATGGTACAATCTATCTCTGCGTGCGCGCTCTTTCTCGGCCTCGCGCTTTCGTGCCTCCACTTCCTCATCGCGGCGCTGAGGGAGCTGAGAACGCGCATTGTGGGCGTTGAACCTCCATCTAGGGTAGAATTTGGGGCGGTTAGGGTTATGGTGGTGAGATTTGGCAGAGGTATCGACGAGGCGGAATGAGGAATCTTCATCGGCGGCGAGAGTTGCAAATGAATCATCGCCAGAGAAGTCGAAGGCAGAATCGGGTTGGTGTCCGCCCTGTCTCGAGCCGGGTTTTCCAGCGTTAGAGAAGTTCCTTGTCCAGTCGGCGATGCGGCCCAGCTTCTCCGAGCGAGAGAAGGGGGCGAATGGTACATTGGAAGGATGGTTAGCGGAGGACAGCGTGGCGGCGGTGGATTCCGGTGGGCCCCAGCCGTCAGCGTTGAACGGCACCGAACCGACTTCGAAGTTCACCATAATTTAGCTTAGGATTTGTTGCGCTGAGCGAGGTTTTTTTTGTTCCTGGTTCTAGTGAAAGGGAAAGATTGAGAGGAAAGCCCTAGACCTAAACTCCTCGAATAAAGGGTAAAATGGTTTCTTTGGGTCCTGGTTTCTTTGGATGCGATGGGCTGTTTTTAAAGCCCAATATAAAACGGATACCTATTACAGTCCACTAGGTATTATCCTGCTAGACAATTGAATTTTACAATTTTGTATATATATAATAATTAAATATATTTTATTATATAAATAATATATGAGAAAATTATATATGATCAGATAATAAAATGTACGATATTTTAAAATGAATTTCAAAATGTTGAAAATTTAATGCAAATTTTTTAACTCACTAAAACCTGTTAAGATGAAACAATCAATTATAGTATTTATATAACCTAATGGTATACTATTTTTAGCTTTATAAAAACATATTTATATTTTAGATAAAACTATATAAAAAACTAATATATTATTTTTATTTAAATTAAACATATATATCAAAATAACAAATAAATGTTCACTTTATTAAAAAAAACTATATTCTATCAATAAAAATTATATCTCATACTTGAAATATAACTATTTATTTTAAAATATGTAATATTAATTTCAAGTTAAAAATTACAAAAATATAATAATTTAATTTATCATACGTTAAAAATGAATTTTTAAAACAAAAATTTTGCAGACTTTTGAAATAATATATATGTCCAAAATTCAACCCTGTTCATCGACTTAATATCCACCGTAAATTTACAATATATAAATATAAAATTAAATATTAATTTTGTTGGCAAACCTATATTTGAATATTCATCAAGTGAATCCAAGTCGTCGGAGCATGAAACACAACAAATATAACCTTATATTATCAACATCACAATAAGGCTATTTGTGCAGAATGGTATAGGTAAAGCTACTTACAGCCACACGATGTAGATGGGTAGCACTGAAATTTGAATTATGAACCTTTTACTTGGTTTACCTCTGATATTAAAATAAATAATCACATCATCTAAAAATTTAAATTGTTCGAAAAAAATATTAATTATGCATTTATCTTAACATCTTCAACAACAAGACAACGAAAATTGGAACACATAATTTTTGTTTATGAGATATAGATGAAGATGTGTTCGTCTCTTCAATTCATAACTCTATAATCTTTCACAAATTTTATCCATCTCTCTATCATTATCCAATCAACCAATCATTACATACACAATATGATAATATAAACCTACTAATCCTAGCGATCTTTTAGTAATTACTCAATCAATCAATTATTACAAACATCAATTTTTATAATTTAGTAATACAAACTCACAACCCACCGACCATACTTCATCTCAATACAAACAAATCTTTTGATACATACTTTGCCAAATGTGTGCTTCGAAAACATAAGTTCCAATCCAAACATCCTGTTAAGTTTGTGGGACAATCCACTATATATTACATTAACCCAATTATTCCTACAACTAAACTACAATGTACACACAGATAAAACATTACAGCATCCACTGTCTGCATGTAAGAAAACAAAAAAAAACAAAAGTTATTGGGAGAAATTATTGCTCGCTAGCACTTAGAATCCAGAAATGGAGATTGCTTTAGTGATGTGTGGATGGAATAAGTTTATGCAGAACAATCAAAACTTTAAACACATTGATTTTTAAGGCCAGTCAATCAGGTCTAATATACTTTTAATCACAAAATCTTATCACAAACTGTCTGGATAATTACCTGTCCGCACGATTCCCATATCTCTTCCTTTTTTGGTCCTTATTTTGAATAACAACACACACAAACAATCAGTCTTCATTAGTTTTTGTTTCCTATCAGAAAATCCTTAAAATAAATAATAATAATAATAATAATAATAATTATAAATTCCAACGTTGGTGCCAATAATTATGGGGCGAAAGAGCCAGTGGTCATATAACGTTTCAGTCCTGCGGATGATCTGATAACTAAAAAAAAATCTTACATTCTGACCCGGAATTAGTTTTATGATCTTTAAATTTGGGGATGAGTGATTTTTGCCGACTCCATGGATTTGATCACTGAAGTAAGATGTCGTATTTCTTCAAGTCAAATGTAAGTAATGTGAGATAAAAAAATTTATATCGGACCAAAGTTGATAATTAGAAAACATAAAAACGATATCAGGAAAACATTACAAGACCATTTTTGTAATTTGGCCTAGAGTTGTGAATTAAAAACCTAACTTGTGGAAAGTTAAAGATGACAAGAAGGTAAAGCCTGTATGTAATCAGATCTGTATGTTCATATGCATTGCGCTCCACCAAATGGTAAAGAAACCCGGCCTAACAGTATCAGAAGGTGTACCATAATATATAGATTCGCACAAATACTTACATCTCTATGTATGTATTTTTAGAATCATGGAATAACTCAATAGGTTCAGAAGCTACTGAAATAGTTTCATGCCAATTCTACAACCGAAAAGTAAGTTTATTTCTACGCTTTATTTTCATTCAAACATATGCATACACATGAATATCAGGTACACAGACTATGCATGAAGTAATTAGAGATCATTTAAATTATAGACACATTACATGAACTGAAATTTCGGCGAAAAAATCCCATTTTCTTGTAGTGTGAAGATCGGCAGCAGAAGTTTGCTAAAATCAGATAATATGAATTAGATAAAACTAAATGAGTTCTAGAGTTGACAGTGAGAAGTGTAACCAGCAAAGTCCACATGAAATGCATAAATTCTTCAAGAAAAGAGGAACCTTGAAATAAGATGTTGACTAACTAGAACCATACACAAACTTCCTCAATCTCTCAGATATCCTTGCAGCTCCATAAGCATGTGCAGAATCTTCAATCTGGACAGGTAGAACTAACATTAAAAAAAAAAAAAAAATATTGGAAATATAGGTGATAATTAGCTTGAAATTGTTGGATTTGGTTCGACCTTGGAATGTATGGTGTGGAATATTGTATCATCAAGTTCATGAAAACTAGCAGTGACAACTTCTGCACCTTCTTCATGCAGCATTCTGATGATTTCGTTGAACATGAACTGACAATTTAGTCCAGTTATCAGAACCACCTCTAGGGCAGAACCCACTGCTCGAATGTCTATAGTCGGTAAAGTAAGCCCTCCATTTCTCGAACTGCAGGCCCCAGCTGTTGAATTTGCAGGCATTCCCTTAAGCCGGTCTTTCTTCTGCTTCATCTCCTCCAATTTCGCTTCTAGCAACTTTATGTAGTTTGTGGCTCCTTCTAGTTGATCTGGTAAAGAAACCGTTTCCTAAAAACCCAAAAGAATAAAACAAAATTACTAAGACACCCACATATATGTGTGTGTGTGTGTGTATGTATGTATGTATGCACCCTAGGGGCATGATGAGGAACTAGAGAATTGAGCTCGGAGTAGAGGGCCTTCATCTGATTTCTCCTGTTTTTCTCAATGGTTTTTCTGTCTGCTTTGGAGGAACTAGGGTTTCGATCCATCTCTCTCTACTTCTCAAAATGCAGGCAGGTGTTATTTGTGTGTGTGTTATATAATATTATATTATATGCATTTGGTTGTTGTAAAAAAGTAATGGTGAAGCTTGGAAGCTAAAGGTGAGGAGGGGCAGAAAAGGGAAATAAACAGACAGCAATATTATAAAATCCATGGTGAAAAAGTGAATTGAGAGCAGCAGTGGGCCTTATGCTGCTTTATTTGGGGCACCCATTTTGGACACATTTTGACCATTACATATTTTTCAAGAATTTCAATTATCAGCAAGCACTGTGACAATTTCGGCTTCCCCCAATGTCTTCGTATTTCCGATTGCTTTCCCCAATGTCTTCGTATTTCCGATTGTTTTTTCTCTTCTATTCTAAAATAATTAAATATAATAATTGTATATAATAGCTTTAGGACTTCTCTCATCAATCATCGACCTCTCTCTTTTTCTAAATTCTTGATATGGCGCATGCAACTGTGGATGTCAACAAGGGCGGCGATGGCAATGATTTTTCGGCCAAGCTCACAAAACAGGTCGTCTTTTGTTCTCTCATCGCAGCCTTTGGTGGGCTCATGTTTGGCTACAACATCGGAATATCATGGGGTGTGACAGCCATGAATGATTTCTTCATCAAGTTCTTCCCAAGTGTTTACGAGAAGAAGCACAGGACGAGGGAGAATAACCACAGCAAATTCGACCTAAGATTGTAGTTCCCAAAAGGAAAAAAACATACGCAGAAGAAAAAAATAGCAGTTGCGGGCTATAACAGAATCATGAAGAGAAAAATAAAATGCTAGCAGAAACAATGAGGTTTGCTATCTAGTCTGATGTGGCATGATATTCCACACTGGCAGTGCCATAATCAAGCTGGCCGAAAAATTACAAAGTCTCAATTCATTTGAGATTATATGAGAGACACATGATTTTTCCAGCAATATAATTAATTTTGGCAAAAAAATAGGACTAAAATCAAGTATTAAAAAAGATATAGAACGAAAAATAATAAAATAAAAAGATACATAACTACTTTTGGGACCGCCCAAGAAATAAATGACTAATTTTGTAATAGCATCATTAGATATAACTTATTAAAATGTTGAATTATTAAAAACAGGTTCTCTAAATTTTTATTATTTAATTTTTTGATTGTATAGATAATTTATTAGAGTCTATTGTTTCTCTAAATATTACTATAATCCATAATATATTATTATATAAATAAAAAATGGGTTAGCCCGTCAAGCCTGTGACTTGTGGATTAGGCTGATTAAGGTTTCAACAGTCTATCAATTTTTCGAATCCCTCAAACCGTTTCACTCAATAGTGAGTGTTGGTGAATTGTGCTTGCTCCACCCGACAGTTGTCTTGATCTAAAGTATGTCCTAAATCCATTACAAAATTATAGTAATCCACTATTTATTCATATAAATAAAGAAATAATTATTTTATTTTAGTTGGACTAAAAGCCAAGAAAAATTTCGATGTACCTTTTCTTTTTAAAATTTTAAAATTTATTTCTGAGTATAATTCCGGAAGAAAAAAACCAACTAGTATTCCATTGTTGTCAAATTTAAAAGTTCAATTTATCTGTTTGATAGTGACTACTTTATTGGTCCCAGTTAAGATAGTGTCACAAAATTTATGTGTATTATGATTCTCAAAATTAAAGTAGCCATCAAAATTTAGTGTCAAGACCGTCCAACAAATTATTTTTTATAATATAAATAATTGAATAATATTAAATTATATATTTGATATTTATGTTCTTCACTAATTTTACCACACAACCCAACCTAGTCCACATATAAAATTTAGTTGGGCCACCTCATATTGTTTCGTTAAATCAATTTATGAGTTGAGCTAAATAAGTGTAGCATTAGTTTATAAAATTGAATCTAACTTAAGCTTTTGATCCATTTAAAATGATGGATCCTTAAAAAAGAATATTGAGAATCTATCCTACATCCCAACTATATTTTCATTGCTATTTATATCTGTGTACAACATTCACAGTGAAGTAGTAAAATATCAGAATTGGTCCTTGTAATATGAACGCCACGTACGACACTAAGACAAATATTTGGCTTATCTCTTTTGTTTCTCAACAACACTCGTGGGATATTAAATTAACCACGTGTTCTACAAATTTGTCTCTTCCATGAAACTGCAGCCTCAGTTCTTCTCCAAATTATTGCCCTAAGACATTATGTCAATGGGAACACACACACACACACACACACACACACACACATATATATATATATATATATATATATATTTTTAGGTTATCAATGTGAACTTTGAAACTATAAAAGTGAACATTTCGTATCAATAGAAGTATGAACACTATCTTAAGAATTTATGAATAATTTTTTCTTTTTCTTGTTGAAAATATGGAATTAGATAGATAATTTTTTTTTAATAATTTCACTTGACTTCAATTTGATTTATATGAATCAAAAAATCCTTAGGGGAGTTCGGTTTTTTTTTTTTTGGGATGATTTTCTGTGTTAAAATATTTAAATTTTATACCTTTTAAAACACAAAATTAAAATATTTAATCCAATAAAATCATACCCAATTATAATAAATCCCTCTACACTTACCCATTATCTCTCTACATTTTTATTTACCTAAATAACAACTTATTTTCTTACAATCATCGAGTAATTACTCACACATTTTATCGTAATTTAATCTTGCAAAAATCAGTCTTCCACAATATTTATGGAACTTGTACATGAAAATCACACCTCATATAATTTTACAATAACTATACATTTTTCACTATTGATCACATTTATTTTACATTTTCCAAATTTCAATCTTACGTGAAAATAACAACTCTCTTTTATAATAGATAAAATTCTTACCTACTCACTTTTTGTTGTCGATATGTCTTGAATCACACACTTCGCAGAGCTGTCACGGGGGTCTTGCAATATTGGGCCTTAAGCCCAATTTCGGTGTTTTATCTCAGTACTATATATATGGTCTTTGAGATCTGTAATCTGTAATATATACCGCATAATAAAATCCGTTCTCCTCTCTGCCCGTGGACGTAGCCAATTTATTGGTGAACCACGTAAATCTTGTATCTTCTTTACGTTTCCTGTTTCTTGTTTATGCTCTATAATCCTATTCTGTCACAACAAACTAGTATCAGAGCCTGGTCGTTTCGATCAGGGTATTTTCCGCACTGTTAGGGTTTTTTGGAGCCGATCAAGAATGTCTGCTTTCAACGTAAAGGTTGACAAATTCACCGGGAGAAATAGTTTTGGATTATGGCAGATCAAGATGCGATCTCTGCTGAAGCAGCAGGGTTTGTGGGCGCCGCTATCAGGAAAACCTAAATCTGAGGATATAGATGAAGAAGAGTGGAATACCCTAGAAGAAAAGGCCCACTCGACTATCATGCTATGTCTGTCTGACGATGTTATCATCGAGGTTGCGGATCAGGAAACTGTCGATGGTCTCTGGAAGAAGTTAGAGAGTCTCTACATGACGAAGTCTCTAACCAACAAATTACTTCTGAAGCAACGTCTGTTCCGTTTACGCATGCGGGAAGGTACACCCCTTCGGGATCATCTAGATAAATTAAACAAAATTTTACTAGATTTGCGTAATATTGATGTTAAAGTAGAAGATGAGGACGCTGCTTTAATTCTGTTAGTATCTTTGCCTGAATCGTATGAGAATTTTGTTGAATAGTTTATTACTGGGAAAGATACTCTGTCTCTGAAAGATGTTCGATCTGCCCTCCACAGCAGAGAAGACCGTCAACAGGCAACTGTCTCGGCCACAGAAAATCAGGCATCGGGGTTGTTTGTCACGGGTAAGGGACAAAAGAAATCTGGGAAGAAAAGTGGAAAGCCGAATCAGAAAGGTTCAAAAGGTCCTAAACCCGATGACATCTGCAATTACTGTAAAGAACCAGGGCACTGGAAGAATGATTGTCCTAGGAAGAAGAGGAAACAGGAGAAGAAAGAGGGTGTCGGCGGTTCTGCAGCTGTTGCAGAAACTGATACAAATTCTGAAGATGATCTGGCCCTGGTTGCAGCTGGACAGTCACATCGTAATGATGTGTGGGTTCTTGATTCTGGGGCATCATATCATATTTGTCCTAACAGGGAGTTCTTCTCGACCTATGAGTATATAGATGGAGGAAATGTTACCATGGCTAACAGTGCTTCCTGCAAGGTGGTTGGGATTGGCTCAGTCAGGATACGGACACATGATGGGGTATTCTGCACCTTGAATGAAGTCAGGCATGTTCCACAGATGATGAAAAATCTGATATCATTGAGTCTCCTTGATAGCAAGGGTTTCAGTTTCAAAGGTGAAGGTGGAGTTATGTATGTCTGTCAAGGTTCAAAGGTGGTTCTGACAGGCTTGAAACGTGGTACCTTATATTATCTGCGAGGTTCCACTGTGACAGGTTCTGCTGATGTTGCATCATCTGAGGTTCAGACCATGGATATGACCAGGCTGTGGCATATGAGGCTCAGTCATATGGGAGAAAAAGGGATGCAGATTTTGTCAAAGCGGGATCTTTTTTCTGGGCATAAAGTGCAGAGTCTTGAATTCTGCGAACATTGTGTTTTTGGGAAGCTTCATCGCAGCAAGTTTCCAAAGAAGGCAGTTCATCAGACCAAGGGGACTCTTGACTACATTCATATGGATTGTTGGGGTCCGTCACGTGTTGAGTCTATTGGAGGCCACATATATTTTGTGTCTATGATTGATGACTACTCTAGGATGACTTGGGTAATTATGATGAAACACAAAAGTGAAGCTTTCAAGAAATTCAAGCAGTGGAAAGCATTGGTAGAAAATCAGACTGGGAAGAAGATCAAGCGACTGCGAACTGATAATGGCCTGGAGTTCTGTTCGTCTGAGTTCAACGAGTTCTGCAAGGATGCAGGAATTGCTCAACACCACACTATTCGACATACACCGCAGCAGAATGGTGTGGCAGAGCGCATGAATCAGACATTGCTGGAGAGAGCGAGATGCATGCTCTCGAATGCTGGTTTGGCTAGAAAGTTCTGGGCAGAAGCAGTAAACACGGCGTGCTATCTGATCAACCGTGGTCCTCACACTGGCATTGATTGCAAGACACCTTATGAGGTATGGTCTAATAAACTTGCAGATTATTCACTGTTAAAGGTTTTTGGTTGTAATGTTTACTATCATATTAGTGAGTGTAAATTAGAGCCAAGAGCTAAGAAGGGTATATTTGTTGGTTTTGGGGATGGAGTTAAGGGATATAAAATCTGGTCACCTTCAGAGAATAGAGTTATATTCAGTAGGAATGTGATTTTTGATGAGAATTCTATGCTTAACCCCACTGTGAAGTCCATTTGAACAGAAAATTGTAGTAGTGTTGATAAACAGGTGGAGCTGCAAGTCACTCTCGATGAGTGTAAATCACAACTCCAAGGTGGAGAAGATCAACATACTACAGCTGAAAGTGCAAGTTCAGATGTTCATCCAGAAGCTCGCCAGACAAGCATAGCGGTTGATAGAGCTAGGAGAACAGGTGTGAAACCTCCTGTGCGGTATGGTTTTGAGGATATGGTGACTTACGCATTACAAGTCGCTGACGAGGTGGAAAAGGAAGAACCATCTGCAGGTGAACCATTCACATACAGAGAGGCTGTTTCAGGTAGTGAGTCGGCCCAATGGCTCGCTGCAATGAGAGAAGAGATGGAATCACTTGCCAAGAATGAGACTTGGGAGCTGGTCAAACGGCCTAATGAGAGAAAGATTGTTACTTGCAAATGGATATTCAAAAAGAAGGAAGAAACCACACCTGGTGAGGGTGTGAGATACAAAGCTCGGCTAGTTGCAAGAGGGTTCACACAGAAGGAGGGGGTTGACTATAATAAGATATTCTCACCAGTGGTAAGACAAACTTCCATCAGAGTGTTACTAGCAATGGTTGCACATCAAGATTTAGAACTTGAGCAACTAGATGTGAAGACAACTTTTCTACATGGAAAGCTCGAAGACAATATCTACATGACTCAGCCAGAGGGGTTCCAGGTTCTGGGGAAGGAAGATTATGTTTGCAAGTTGATGAGGTCTTTATATGGGCTAAAGCAGTCTCCAAGGCAGTGGTATAAGAGGTTTGACAGTTACATGATCCAGTTGGGATACAACAGGAGTCCGTATGATTGTTGTGTGTATCACAACAAAGCTGATGATGGTTCCATGATCTATCTCGTCCTGTATGTGGATGATATGCTCATATCTGCGAAGTCCAAGTCTAATATTCAAAAGTTGAAGGATCTGCTCAGTGCTGAGTTCGATATGAAGGATTTGGGTGCTGCCAAGAAAATTCTGGGTATGGAGATATATAAGGAAAGAGAGAAGAAGAAGCTTTTCTTGTCACAGAAGAGTTACATTCAGAAGATCTTGTCTAGATTTGGCATGTCCACCGCCAATCCTATTGATACTCCAAGTGCTACAAATATTCATTTATCCACTGATTATGCACCGAAATCTATAGCTGAGCAGGTGTACATGTCTCGAGTCCCATACTCTAATGCAGTAGGGAGTTTGATGTATGCTATGGTCTGCACTAGACCAGATCTTGCACATGCTGTTAGTGTTGTCAGCAGGTTCATGGGACAACCTGGAAAGGAGCATTGGCAAGCTGTGAAGAGGATTTTCCGTTATCTCAGAGGTACGTCTGATGTTGGTCTCATTTATGGAGGTGATGCTCACGTTTCTGTGACTGGTTATTCTGATTCTGACTATGCTGGAGATGTTGATAGTAGAAGATCTATGACTGGTTATGTTTTCACTCTTGGTGGTTTTGTTGTTAGTTGGAAGACAACTCTGCAGGCTACAGTTACTTTGTCTACAACTGAAGTAGAGTATATGGCACTGACAGAAGCTGCTAAAGAGGGAGTTTGGTTGAAAGGGTTTGTAGGTGATCTTGGTCTACATCATGATCAAGTTATTGTATTCTGTGACAGTCTGAGAGCAATCTGTTTGACCAAGGATCAAGTCCATCATGAGAGGACCAAGCATATTGATGTGAGGTATCATTTTCTGAGAAATGAGCAGAGAATCAAGGTGATGAAAGTAGGTACTGCTGATAATCCTGCTGACATGTTCACCAAGCCGGTCCCGCATAGCAAGTTTCGACATTGTTTGGACTTGCTAAACGTCACAAGCTGTTAGATACCCAAGGAGGGCAAATCTGAGGCAGAAAGGAGGAGTCTGTTCATCTGGCATTGTAATGATGCATCTGCAAGGAAGATTCAAGTCAAGGTGGAGATTGTTGTCGATATGTCTTGAATCACACACTTCGCAGAGCTGTCACGGGGGTCTTGCAGTATTGGGCCTTAAGCCCAATTTCGGTGTTTTATCTCAGTACTATATATATGGTCTTTGAGATCTGTAATCTGTAACATATACCGCATAATAAAATCCGTTCTCCTCTCTGCCTGTGGACGTAGCCAATTTATTGGTGAACCACGTAAATCTTGTATCTTCTTTACGTTTTCTGTTTCTTGTTTATGCTCTATAATCCTATTATGTCACAACACTTTTTAAGTGAAAGACATTAATTTATCATCACCTCTTTGCGGCCTCGCTTTCATCTATGTTTGTCGTAGTGAAACACATGAAGAAAAAGGAAACATGTTTACATGATTGAGATGAAAAAAATTAAGTTTAAAAATAATTGAAGTTTACACGTTATGACGATACTATTCTTTTAGCTTACACAACTGAAAATCATAACTTAAGTTCAGACGATTGAAAATTAATTTCGAACAGTTTGCGCAATTCAAATTTTGATTCTTTTTGGGGAGCTTGCATTAATAAATAAGACATATGGATATAAATGGTAAATGGAATTTAATACATAAATCATATAAATTACTTATTTTTAATTTACGTGTAAATAATTAAAAGCAGAAATTTGGAAATGCGGGCCCCTTGCATTCCTAAAGCAACTTTAGAAGGATGGAAAAGGACATACCTCAACATAGTGATTACTGGAAAAAATCTCCCCAATTCATATACTGCTCCAACTAATTACCATAAAAATTATTTTAAAATACCATTTATTTATTTTTCCAAAAAAAAAAAAAAATTCTAAAATATACCAAAGTCACAGTTATGTGTGTGTTTGTGTAATTGAGTTTTTGTGTGACACATTATACATGAATTTGTCCAAAAAAATAAACGATTAATTAAACTAAAACTAGACTATAAATTAATTTTTTTTTATTGTAATATTTTCACACACAAGTTATAAGGCGATAATCTTACTTTTAACGAAGTTATTAAAATCTTTGGATAATATAAATGATGGAGCTCATAAAATGTTGATAAGGATAATTTTAATTAAAATAATAAAATTAAAGAATTATGTTAAAATAAGATCTTAGTTAAGAAATAAATTGGGGTCATATTATTTTTAAAAATATTTTATAAGATCAGAACATCATATTTTGAAAAAAAATATATTTTTTTAATAGGAAAGAATAATTCACACTTTGAAGAATATTATATGTTCTTATCGAATGTTTTAAGAGTTTATAATTAAAAGATTCTCTTAGTGCTGTAATGGATTGTAATAGTTTTTTTTTATTATTATTATTATCTAACATTTACTTAGAAAAAATATAGTATTAATTATTTATTTTTATTAGTACCTCCCATTAACCGATACTGGTATTAGTAAAATCTGGAAAAAAATTGATGATTTTTATTTTTATTTTATTAACAATTTAAAAAGAAAATTAATGGGATTACAGGAAATATTATAACAATCTTTATTACAAAATTATAATGAGAAATTCCAACGAAATCAAATGTTTGGCACAGACATATGAATAAGAAATCGTAATGTTGATAATTAATTAAAATAACAAGATTGATATGAAACGATGTGTTATGAGATTCAAATAATAACATCAATATCGACAGTTTAAATTAAAAATATAATTTTAGCAAAAAAATAGATTAGCAAGGTTGGAGAACAAATATAAATATGAATATTATAAGAAAAGTTGTAATCCTCACCACAATTTACTTAAATTTCATAATTAACAATTAAAAAGATAATATTTATAATTAAAATCGTTGCTTTTAGATTGTGGAGCTCTTACCATTACCACCCGTCGCCCGTCTCATCATGGATACATATGCTTTGCCTCAACTTTAATTTAGATTCCTTGCTTTTTATTTTCTTTTCAGAGCTCCTCTCACACTCATGTTTGGATAGAGGCCCATTTTTTTCCTGCCTTCTCTTTCAATGTTGACCCCACCCTTTATTTATACATCGTCGTCAACTTTTTCTTTACGTTAGGAAGAGAGAAAAAAGAAATTATTTTAATATATATATATATATATGTGTGTGTGTGTGTGTGTTTCACGAGACCAGAAAATCCAAATGAATGTTAGATAGGAAAAAGGAAAAAATAAGACATCTTCAATTAATAATACATTAACCTGATGATGAAGGTTCATTGTTACTTTAATATTGCACTCACGCATAATAGCTTTTTGAATATAGTATGCATTTAAGAAAAATATTATTTCAAATATAAATTATAACTAATATTTGCAACGTACATAAATATAATGCGTGGACAATATAGTCCACTTTATGAAAAATCAAATCCAAATAGATATAGGCTACTGTGTGCATTGTTTCCATCAATGTGTTTTATTATTAAAAATAATATACAAAAAGACATCTAAGATTATATAAATAAGAAACATTTTTGGACATAGCAATTAAAATATTTCATTTTTAAGAAACATTAGAATATTTATAAAACTCTTTTTTTTTTTTTTTTTTGGGTAAATTTCAGTAAAACGTATAAAAATGCATATTATTATATTAAATTATAACCAAAAGCTGCACATTCGGTTTTACATTGAAAACCAAAGTATTAAATTTATATAAGACCAAACCACAATTCGTAATTTAGGATGAATTATTTATGTATAAAAATGGCCCAAACGGCACTATAGTGACCCAATGAATATTAACCACTGGGCCATTGATTTTAAGCAAAAGCCACACTTCCAGTAGCCTGTATTTATCAATATCAGTTAGCGGGCCAGGCTTTAATATTTAATGGGCCTCAGATCTTCCATTATTTGGGCTGATTGGCTAGGGCTGTGGAGTATCAAGATCTTTAGCCCATTAAACGTCCCGAACCAGATTTACTTCGTTGGGCCAGATAATACTAAAATTAAACTCGAAGGGTTTTTAATTAGAGTCCGGACTCCAATTATTATTGTTATTGTTAAAATGTATCTAAATATTTTTTCCTTTTGTAAATTTTTATAAGTTTTTAGCATCTTTTTTTATTTTATTAGTTTTCTATTTTTTGACATTTTTATTTCTTGTTGATTTTTCTAACTTTTCTAATCTTGTGCGGATCATGTCCGGAGTGACAAAATTTTATACCACCTGACGTGAATTTCAAACGGTTCAAATTAAAATTCAGACCACTTGAAAATTGAGTCACCCAAAGTGATACGAACTTTGGAGAGAAAATATGTTAAAAACTTAAAAAAGTTACAAAACATATTTATTTTAATTTTTTTCCTATTATATTTCTCCACTATTTTTTTTTCCTTTTACCTATTGAGTTCAAACTTTCAACAATTTTTAAATTTTATTAAAACAGAAAAATATATTCAAATGTGGTCATTATATTTATCTAACCAAACTCAAATGAGAGTATCAATCAATTTAAATTGACTTTGAATTCCATTAAAATCTGGTAAATATAAAAGATGGATTATTTTCTTGAGCACTTGCGTTGCTAGATGTTGGGCTGTAGAAGAAACGTGACATAATTATCATGATTCTCTAAGAATTTCACTCACATCATACTGTTGTGAAATTGTTGTCCAAGCACACATATCAAAATGTTGCACAATAAGCAGATTCACATAAATATTCTTAGCGAGAGTAGGCTTACCCATCATACCTCCCATCCCAACAATTGGGATTATTTGGCGATTAGATTGTTGTCCAGTGAGCTTATCCATGACTTTAAGCATGACATCATCAAAACCCACCATGGTGTTCTTCCTGGTTGAGGGAGACCTCAAGGGAACAGTCGGGATTGGGCTTTTGTGAAACTGGTCTCGGACTCCCATCTCCTCTTTCTTGATAGAATCCATCTCTCGTCTCACCTTCTGCAGATTTTGATAGAAGTCTGTGGAACCGATATCTTCGCCAGGACTTGTGGATCCAGCATGAATTCAATTCACTCTATGGGACTCGATTACATCTTCAGCCCCATAAGCTGCCTCTGCAATGCGACTCTCCAAGCCATCTGCTTCTTTGCTCCCAATTTGATTATAATCTTTGAGAATATGTTGCAAAAAAAGTGACGTTTCCGCTGAGAGATTCAACCAGTTCTTTCTCAAGAGAAATAGGAGGGCAAGGGTGTTGTTGGATCTGCTCTATAATATGCATAAGAGAGACTAGAGCTGCATATGCTGCAATTTTCTTTTACCTTCTTTCGATCTTTACTGTTGCAGAATAAATACAGCAAAAATACAGTGTGAATGCAATAATAATCAGATTCCACAAGTGGAAACAGAATTTTTTAACTAGACAAATTCAGAATGCATGTGCAGGATACTATAATTATGCTGTAATTGTTGAGGGTCAACTTAACTTCCATTCAAATACTTCATTTGCATGTTCATTGTTCTTCAACTACTTTTCAGTTTGTAATACCTTAATTAAACAAAAACCAAAAGAAAAGGCAGTTTCACAGCTGGTGTTCGTGGAAGTTCTGTCTCAACCTCGACAAAGAACGTCAATTACTAAGCTTTTGAGCACATTTGGACAGGGATCTCCAAGTGTAGCTGTCGAAACTGGAACTGAACATCCTCCCTTACCCACACAGCCCTGTATAACATAATCTCACCCGCACACACACACATTAGCAAAAACTTAATTTCCTTCTCTAAATGCAAAGTTTGCAGGTAAAATGGGAAATTACCTGCTGGGGATGATTGATGAGACATTGGCATGACAACTCCCAGGAAAGAATGATCCACATTTTCCTGGGGGGGGCCCAAAGACAGCAAAACGAACGGAAGCAATACCCCAACCCAACTGACCACTCACCACTCACCACTCACCACTCACTTGAAGTTTTGGTGTTGTCGATACAAAACCCAAACCCGATTCCCACGTATCAGCAGGCGGTAGATTGGCCTCTGATACACAGCCACATATCAATTGCCCGTTTCAAGCGACCAAAGATATCGTCATAGGGTCACCGCCAAGATCTTCTGTTCTTGGCCTTGCCTCTGTCTGCACGCAAACCCAAAACAGCAGTGTCAGAAAGTGTCAGAAAGTGCTCCATGGTTCCTGGTTCGGCCGGCCAATACCGGCCAGACCGGCTGTTCCCGGTCCGGTCGGGACAAACCGGACCGGCCAGCGGTTCCCCGTTCGACCAGATTAAACCGGTTAGAGGGGCTAATCGGCATTAACAGGTCCTACTGAGACACACAGCGGTCGGTAAGTACTGCCACGGTTGCAAGGAACGTTATTCAGGGTTCTACTGAGGCTTTCTTCCTCCCCCCACCACCAGCACCCTCCCCCCACACACACACACAAACACACCCACCCATAGTTGATTTTATCTTTATGCTCAATATTCTCGTGAATTAAGATTTACTTTGTTATATCTCATGAGGGTTTGTCTACTTTTCTGCGAAAGGAACGGGATGTGCGAGTCCAGATTCATGAACAAAGATTGCACTTTAGAAAATGGGTTTCCATCTAATGCAACTCTCCAAGCCATATGCTTCTTTGCTCCCCATATGAGAATAATCTTCGAGAAAATGTTGCAAGAAAGTGATGTTTCCGCTGAGAGATTCAATATGTTCTTTCTCGAGAGAAATTGGTGGCGGTGACGATGATGGAAGTGCCGGGGATGTACCAGCGCAGGTCCTCGACGCAGCGGATTTCGTAACATGCGCAGATCTGGCCATTCTCGTAGAGGACGGTGTTGACCGGCTTGGGTGGCGGTGGCCGGTCGTACCGGTGTTGACCGTCTGGACCGGTGATGATCGGTCCGACCATGGTGTTGACCGGCTTGACTGATTTGACCGGCTGGACCGGTCGTGGTTACCGATTTGATTGACTGGACCGGTGGTAACCGACTGGACCGGCTTCACCGGTTGGTGACCGGTTTGACCGGCTTGTCCGGTGGTGGCCGGTTTGACCGGTGGTGTTGATCGATGTTTAACCGGCTGGGCCGGTGGTGTTGACCTGTCAGTCAAACCGGTCACCATGACCGGTCAAACCGGTCAACCCCACCTGTACAGCCTGTCAAACCAGTCAAGCCGGTCAATCCTACCTGTACAGCCGATCAACCCCACCGGGAAAGCCGGTCATCCCACCGGCACAGCGGTCAAACCAGTTAAGCCGGTCACCATGACCTGTCAAACCGGTCAACCCCACCGTTTCAGTCAGTCAAACCGGTCATCATAACCGGTCAAACCGGTCAACCACCGGTCAAACCGGTTAGCTCGACCGTTCAAGCTGGTCAAACCACCGGGAAAGACGATCAAGCCAGTCATCCCCACCGGCACAGCCGGTCAAACCAGTTAAGCCGGTCACCATTACCAAGCCGGTCACCATTACCGGTCAAGCAGGTCAAACCGGTCAACCCTACCGTTACAGTCAGTCAAACCGGTCATCATGACCGGTCAAGCCAGTCAAACCGGTCTACTCAACCGGTACAGCCTGTCAAACCGGTCACCATGACCGGTCAAACCAGTCAAGCCGGTCACCATGACCGGCCAAGCCGGTTCAACCGATCTACCCGGTTAGCTCGACCGATCAAGCCGGTCAAACCACCGGCACAGCCGGTCAAGCCTGTCATCCCCACCGGCACAGCCGGTCAAACCAGTTAAGCCGGTCACCATGACCGGTCAACCCCACCGTTACAGTCAGTCAAACCGGTCATCATGACCGGCCAAACCGGTCAAACCGGTCTATTCCACCGGTACAGCCAGTCAAGCCGGTCACATGACCGGTCAAGCCAGTCAAGCCGGTCAGACCGGTCAATCCGGTCAACCCTACCGGTACAGCCGGTCAACCTGTCAAGCTTACCGGTCAACCGGTCAAGCCGATCAACAGGACCAGTCAAACCGGTCAATCCCACTGGTACAGCCGGTCAAGCCGGTCACCACGACCGGTCAACCTGTCAACCCCACCGGCACTGCCGGTCAAACCGGTCATCGCCGGTCAACCCCACCAGTAAAGCCGGTCAACTAGATTCTGTAATAATTCATGCTTTTCCATTCATCTCGGAGAAAAAGAGAGGCGGTGTTGCTGTGAAACTGGTAAATTCACAGATCTATTTGGTTGGTAATATTAGTTGTTTTCCTTTGTCTACTTGGGTTAAAGGTTGAAAAGAATGTAGATTATGTGTTGGTGGTGTTTTCCTTTATCTAATAATGATGGCTCTTTTGCAGTCTGACTCTGAAATTCATGTGCACTGGAAAGGGGCTGCAGAAATTTTACTTGCTTGTTGTGCTGGTTACATTGATGAGACTGACAGTGTAGTGCCAATGAATGAAGATAAGGTTTGTCCTGATGTTATCTTTTCTAAATCTCTTTGCCTTATTATTTCCTTAATTCTATTGCCAGTAGCTGTTGATTTAAATAGCTGTCAAGAGAAGTGTGTTTTGAGTCCTAAAGTTGTTATACATAGACTGGTAGATGTCGTTTAATGTTGGCCTTTTTATATTTTGTCCAATAAAGAAAACTTTCTTTATTGTTCAACTACTTGCATAGTTCTCATTCTGATTTGAGCTGTAATGCGAAGTTATCGTTCTGTGCAGTTGTCATATTTTAAGAAAGCTATCAAAGATATGTCTGCAGGAAGCTTGCGTTGCGTTGCAATCACGAACAGGCCATATGAAATAGAAAAGGTTCCATCTAATGATGAAGATGTGGAGAATTGGCAGTTACTAGAGACAGACCTTGTTTTGCTAGCTGTTGTTGGTATCAAGGTGCTTGTTGTGTCCTTATAACTGCTGCTTATATTTCTTTTGTTTGGAGAGTGATAGTAACATTCATATCATGACTAGAAGATGGTGAACATCATAGATCTAGAGAATGACCGATCTTCGTCCATTCTAGATATTTTGTTTTCTCACCATCATCCCCTAGCATTGGTAGCCAAAACAAGTTTGCCACTTAGAAGTTCAGCCCAGATCTTCTTACTGCTAGTGCCCTCTTAGTTCTTCTTAGTGTTGCTTGATGTCAGTTTTGGCATCCATGTGATGCTATAATGGATTTCATAGTTCATATCTCTTATTCCCTCCAAATCACCTTACTATCTACCCCTGTTTTTGAGTTTGAACTCACTGGTTGTTTATGAGAACATATTCTGTGAAGAATGTTGTTTAGAGTTGCTGTTATTTAGAAATTCGAAACAGTCTTTTCACTTCTGTGTGAGGGTCCTTTGGATATTGATGGCATCAACCATGAAGTTGGTAATATTTTATTATATAGTATTTTTAGTATTACTTATGGAGGGATGGTTCATATTAGTTTTTAAATTTTACAATTATATTTCAAATATAAAGGGGGGGAGGGGTAATTATGAAGAAGAAGAAGAGTGAAATGACCCCTGACATCTGATTATTTTTTCTCTGCTTTCTGTTCTATGATGTTTTCTGACTAGAACATATGCTGTATTTTCTTCTTTCCCCCTTGTCACTTTTTTTCAAAATCTCCATCATCTTTATTCCTTATATGAAAAAGATGACTGTAAAGATCCCTGCCAATTTATTAATTACCTAATGGAGAAGAAGATAAGTACAACGAAATAAGGAGTACATTAACCCTTTTCAAAATTGAAGATTCCAAAAGAGGATTTAAAATCCATAAAAATAAAATTAGAACTATGTGTTTGACCCTAAATGAAAGCAGTTCAAGCGTGTTCATTGACTCCATCTTTAACAAACTTTGTATTACTTTTGGGGTGTTATCAAATCAAATTCTGGAACTACCTGTCAGTTGTTTGAAGAAGAAGATTGAATTATTATCAGATTAAAGTTGTGAGGGAACCATCAATGTATCAGCTATCATTGATAAGGATGTGGAATTCTCAAAGGAGAAAAAGGGCAACTGACGACTCATAGTGGAGTCTGATAAAAACAATTCTACGAATGGTAACTTTGACAAGGGTATGAGCTTATCTGGGGAAATTGTAAGTTGCAATGAAGTGGGAGTAAAGAGACATCGAATGAGCATCTTGAAAATGAAACAAAAGAATAATCAAACATCTTCTAGAATATCAAGCGAGAAGATCAGTTTAAGTTCTCTTTCATCAACAGCCTCTGAAAAATTAGAATCAGCATTTGTTGATCGTCAACCAGGAAGTGGAATAACTGGAATTTCGAGGTCACTCGACTCAACATGCCTAGAAATGAAATACAACTGAGGTTGTTGGATGCCGCTTCTGTTAATTATGGTTCCTAACCCTGGAAATCAGGATAAGGGCTTGAGAAAGTTTTGTCATATCTTGTGCAACTGACTTGAGAAAGTTTTGTCATATCTTGTGCAACTGAATCAGAAGACTAAAAAAATGATATTTTCATGCATATTTTCCAAATTCATTCATCACATGTAATGAAGCAACAGTCGCACATACAAATAGGCTACAATAAAACAAAAGCATATCGAAATAGCATAGGGAACTCCATCTCTAAGTTATAGTCAAAGTTTTTTACCGAATACGTCAGGGGGAATCAAGTACAGAGATGGAACCGCGGGACTCCCGTCTGAAAATCCTCAACACCACCGCAAAATCAGGCCTCCTTTCTCTTCAACTACTTCAAACAAAATACCAGATATTAGTAAAATAATCAGAGGAAGCAATTCATACTCTGAACGAAAAAAAATTCAATTTGACATCACCTGCGCCGACACTGCGGAAATACCCCCAAAACCTTCCCGATCTGGCGCCAATCCCACGCCTTTTTTACGGCCGCTCGACCGAAGAAGTAGGTTTTCGAAATCTCGGATTCGAACGAAATATGAGTACGGGCTGGTTTGGATGGTGGCTGCTAGTGAACGCGTTAGGGTTCACGTAAAGGGTTGGGACCAGATGCCCCGCGCCGTAGTACCGGGTGCTTCTGATTGCGACTGCAGGGATGAATTAGGGTTAGGTTTGAGATGAAATGCACCGACAACACACGCCTTTTGTAGTGTCAGGTGAAGGTGAGTTCTTGGCGCCGGTTCAAAAGAACTAGGGTTTGCGCCCTTTCGTCTATTGGGGAGGGCTTCCATCGATCTACCCACGCCGTTCCAACTTTTGGCCTACAGACTTCTGTGGAGCACGCGGCTAGGGTTAGGTTTGGGTGGAGATATTTGTTTTTGTTGGAGGGCATTACGGTAATTCACCTATGCCTTTTGCCCATGGGATTAAATATCCCTCCTCTCCGCTCTGGATATCGAATCCATCATTTTACTCTCGATTTTCGTGTCAATCCCGGGGCTCTGGAATTTAGACACTTTTTGAACCTATGAAGGAAACATTGGATAAGGTCGGATAATTAATCCTTATCCGACCTTATCATATATAGTAAATACTGCCATGAAGGAAACATTGGATAAGGTCGGATAATTAATCATTATCCGACCTTATCATATATAGTAAACACTGCCTAATTGGATTATGGAGCAAATAATATGCTAATGATTAGAGTTAAAGAAATGGTGTTGTGGATTACGCCAGTAATGTTGCGTCTATTATCATAATAATGTCATTGATATTTGATTAATGATGTATTATTATAATTGTGTTTTTTTTATTCCCTCTTTTAATTTTAATGTTAATAATAATGAAATTGTAATATTTAACAATTAATTAGAAATATTTATCATTAATATTATTATTTTATTATCAAGTACATAAATACTTCCTATTTGTTTGGTTTATCTATATCTCGAACTATTTTTTTAATTCATATGTTAACAATGAAAACTTTATATCTACACCATTATACTAGAATAAACAATTTACTACTTTATTTTTTATATAAATTTTTTTTTTAATTTCTCTAATATCATGTACATACGAGAGAGAGAGTCGAGTACTAATCTATAATCTATAATTTATAATGATATAATAGTTAAATAATCTTAATATATTTATTTTACTAATTTTTAGTTAAAAGTTGAACTATGTATATAAAATAATGTGCAAGTTTTTTATCAAGAAATATTTTTCCAATTTTTTAAATATAAAAGAATTTTTTATTTTTAATATATGATGTGTCAAATTAATTATATTTTTACGATTTTTAATTTGATACTCAAATTGTATATATTGAAATGAAATATGTGAAACTACGATTATTTTACTTGATTGTTTCGTTATATCATATATTGAGTATTTTAAAATGAACAAAAAATACATATTTTTCTAGGATTTTATTAAAAATAATTTAAATACTTTTAAAACAAATTTATTTCAAATTAAATTATTAAAATATTAATTTTATTTTAAAAATATATTAGAAATACTGAAACAATGCTAATTTTTTAAAATGATGAAATATTGGAAATGATTTAATAAGAAAATGAAGAATGGCAACGTCCTGGGTGAATGCGGTCCCCATTGATAAATTAATTTTAATATTAGCAGCCGCATGTTCTTTCTAATCTTCCTTTTCCCCTTAATCACATGCATCAACTCATATTTATTACACTTTTTCTTTTAATTATTATTATTATTATTATTTATTTATTTATTTTTAAATCAACCACATGTGATAGACTGAATCTACGATTAGTAAATTTAACATAAATTCAGTTTGACTTCGACGTGTTTGTCTAATCTTTATAATTAAAGCTACATAAATATATCAAAATAGGGTCCAGTTTGAAATAAGTTGGTTTCTTTAACCTAATTAAACAGCCCACAAGAAAATTTACTGCATAAATGCATATTTCTCGTAAGTTATAAAACAATTTGTAATTATTTTACAACGTCAAGCACTATCTTTGGATTTTTAATTTTAAATGCAGTTAAGGATCATAATTATAAAACGGGTGATTTGTCCACCTCTACAACATAGGATGCCATGTAGCCATTTAATAGTTTACCCCTTTTAGAAAATTAGGTGCTTGAATTTAAATAAGAAAACAAAATAGGAAGATCAAATTTGGGGAGTACATTTATTCATACAAACCTACATTAGGGGTGATCTGCTAGGTATCCGATGGGTCTATGACTCGGTTAGATTAGATATGGGCACGGTTTCGGTTTAAAATTGAAACCGCCGGTCAATGGTTCAGTTCAACCGTTGGTCCGGTTCCGGTTCCAAACCGAAACCGAAACCGTCGGAGTAATTGTTCAATTTTGGTTCTCAGTTTTTCGGAATCGGAACCGCCGGTCTGAAACCGAAGGTGCCGATTCCGGTTCGGTTCCAGATTGAATTTGAAAATTATAGCTGTTGTAAATCAATGGCTGAGATTAAATAGCCGTTTATCTTCAACGGGTGAGATGGATAATCGTTGGGAACCGTCGGTTTCGAACGAACCGAGAACTGAAACTGTGGAACCGTGAAACCGAAATTGGGGGAACTGGAACCGAAATCGTGGAATCGGAACAGGGAGAATCGGAATCGAAAAAAAACAAAGAACAGTGGAACCGAAACCGCAATCGAAGGAGCCGCTGGTTCCGAAATCGAAACCAAAACCGTATGTATGACGGTTCAGTCTCGATTCCGTTCTTCACGGTTCAAAAAACCGTCGATTCCGAAACCGAAACCGAAATCAAGAAACCGTACCATATCTAAGTTAGATGTTGCCTAAAGTTTATTTGAAATTTTTGCAGTGAATTGCAAAATTTATAAAGATATTATTGAATTTTTTAATTAATTCAGTGCTCGTATGATGTGCAATTAATTATTTTTATGATTGGTGATATTAATAGTTTTTACTTATTATTTTAATTAACTAAAATCTGAATTTGCATGGATAATATCTGAAATATTTTACTAAGTTACATAAAAATTGCAGTTTTTATATAAAAATTAATTATTCTTAAAATGAGGATATTGTTTTCATAATAAATTGATAAATTATAGTAAATTAAATTATTTAATAAGTCTTATTTTGAAATTAGTTAAAAAGGCCTCTTGCAGCCCAAATTCAATATACTATGAATATTCAAATTAATTTTATAATCAATTAAAATATAATTGTATTTTATGAATATAATTTTTAATTTTAATATATACGATACTGACGTAGTATATTATACTAGCGTAAACTTATAAAATTAATGAGGTATTTGAGGAAATTATAATAAAATAAAATGATCTAATCATATAATATTTAAATTATAAAATATATTTATTCATTAGCAATGATTTGATTAGTTTTATCATTATATATTTTTTAATTACAGCTATATCGGGTATAAAGTTAAATTATAAAAATGAAAAAGAATGTACAATTTATAAGACTATATAATATAATTTATTGAGAATAATAAATGAAATAAATATAGGAGTTGGGTATTGAATGGTGAGATGGAGAAGATCCAAATATGTAGAGGTGATTGGTGCAGAATCTGACAGAAAACTCTGGCGTCAGCATGATTACTGTGACGTAATTATTAATTGCAAATATTAATAAACTAATATTGGGCCCCACTCAGTAATAATCAGCTGTCAGGTCAAAATACCTTATGTTCCACGGTATTTCCATTTCATTACTTGCCTCACCCAATTAAAGATTCACCCTATCTGGCTAGATTTTGGTAGCCCACACTCAATTAAATTAAATTAATATTTATTTAATTAAATTTTAGACCCTCGGATGGGCCGAATCAGAACTTTGGGCAGCATACTGCAATTGCGTTTTATTATTTGGGTGGGCTGGGCTGCAATTTATAATTAAATGTAGCCCAATAGACCACTCTTCGAGTTCTTAGTTTTCATATCAGGAAAATATAACCTGTGCCAGTTTCTCCTAGGCCCATCCGTAAATCATAGCCTAACATATGATGACTACGAAAATAAACATAAACATAAACATAATAAACATAAACATAAACATAAACATAAATGAGGAGTAATCTAAATATAGCTTTTTTCCCATTTTTTAGTTAAAAAAATTAATAAAAAGACGTGTTAGTTTTTTATAAATTGAATTTTTAAAAAATATTTTTTCAATATATTGAAATATAAATAATTTTATACATATAGAAATTAATCTAATTTTTTCAAATTGTAATTCCATATTTATATCACATATGAAAAAAGTATAGTTATCTTTAAATTTGAGTAACAATGCATCTCATTTTAGTTAATAATAATACAACAACAACAATACAAAAAGGACAACACACGTTCCAATTTTACAATTAAAAATAAATAAATAAATAAATAAAATGATATAAGTAAAGATTGAAATTGTTGGAAGGAGTTAATTATGCTACACTTTGCCTTAAAAAAATGATGGCATAGTTAGATTGTCATAATCAGGTTTAAGATGATTACAATCTAAATATTCTTGAAAAAGCAACTGGAATTTGGTGACAACCAGTCTTAGAATGTCATAATTAATTAAAAAATTCCAATTAAATTATGCTAATATAGCCTAATCACGCTACTCTAATTAACAAATCCAGGTAGTTTTGTACCCTAAACTCTACTCACTACCTATTCATTAATTATTACACCCTATTTTCAAGGTAATCTTTCTAGGTTTTTACCTCCAACCATTTTTTTATTCTTAATTTTATCTTATATTCTATTTTTTTATATCTTTGTTTTCATTTTATCTCACAACGTTCCATTTCATAACTTCATTTTTATTTTAATTATATGATATTAATAGGTGTTCAATAAATAGCCAACTTCTTCCATTCTATGTGTCATGATTTTGTTGGTTTCAATTTTATTTTTAAAAATCTGATTGTTCTCCATCATGTCTTCTTTATATTGTCTAATACCAATTTTTATTATAAGAAAACATGTTTCTTTTTTATTTCATTCTAAAATTAAAATCGAATCGATCAATTTATAATTTTAATTTCAATTTAATTCAATAAAATAAAAATTAAATCAAATTGAGGGAACCACTTATTTTAATTGAGAACCAAAACCTTCCACAAAGCTGTGTTGTACAAGTTATGGAATAATTGAATTTGGTAGACAGCTGTGGGTGAAGATATATGTGAAGGGGAGAAAAGCCTGTGTTTGCAGAGAATCCAAATCAACCTGGTATTTTAGGGGTTGGGTGTCCCTACCTCTCCTGATTCCCACGTGCTCAAGCGTGCTTTTCGTGTCTCATATCAGACAATATGGATATGAAATTATTAATTAAAATTTATAACTGAATAGACATAACGATTCTGATAGTTTTTTTCTTGTTTGGCAATAGAAATTAATTTATATTTTCATTTACTATTTTTATTTTCTCATCATATGAAATTCTATATTTTAATTTTACACAAAATATGATATATATAATTAACGGACTATTTTTTTTTTGTTATTATTATTAATCAGTAAGCATTCATTTTAAGTTTTTATTTGTTAATATTAATAAATGTTACTGATTGTATTAAAATTAATAAAAAAATTATATATCTTAATAATTAATTGATTTTAACAAATTAATTATTTATTTGTGGCACATTCGATGGTATATATAATAATAAAAAATATTCTATTGATATACCAACTTTTATTCAATTTTCTTGATTTTAAAAGAAAATATTATATATTTAGTAATTTGAATATTGTATTTTATAGATAAAATTATTTAATATTCACATATGATTTTATATATAATATTTATATTCTTATTATAATCATGGTACATATATAAATTATTGAATTACATATATTTTTTACAAATATTAATTTTATATATTTCTGAAATTTAATAATATTACATTATAATAATACGTTCGAATACCGCACGAGATAACATATGAGTACAAAGAACAATATAATCAACGAACACATATTTTTATTGATAAAATTAAAACATAAAAAATTACAAAATAATTAAAAGATTGATACATTTTTCTATAGTTGGTAAAGAAAATGAAGAAGATCAAGACCGCTAACCCGTTCAATATTTTAAAATCTTTCTTATATCTAGTTAGGACATATATCAAATGCGGCCGTAATTTGTTGATGTTTAAATTTTGAAAAAACGAAACAAAGAAGAGTACTTTTCGTTTAAAATATGTATCATGTTTAATAATGTAAAAAAAATAAGATAAATAGTATTATATTTATATTGTTTCACTTTTATTAAAATAAGATAATAATTTTTTAACGATATTTGTATTTTAAAGTAAAATATATTTTAAAAATACAGTTCGTATTTTAAATAAGAAAAATATAAAGTAAAATTTGGGGGACTTGATACAGCTACACAAATTGAAGAGTATCCAATAGCCGAAAATAAGATTAAACACACTAATTTTATTCTAAAAGTAATTAGTGATTTCTTCTTTTTTAATTTTTTTATTTTAATATAAGACAACTTATATATAAAATTTAAATATTTCATCGAATAAAATATACATACAACGGGGAATGACACGTTGGTATTAATTAATATTATTATTTATGTGTTGCATAATTTTTAATATTTATGATAATATGGTAATAAATTATTAATTGTAAATAGTTAGTAAATATAGTTTATTATTTTATTTTGACAATTAGCTTTACAGAATATGCTATGTTTAAAGGTTAATATTTTATTTATGTATGTAATATGAATATTAAATTAAGAATTGTAAAAACAGAATTAATCTTATATATTTTTTATAAAAATAGAATGGGCAGTAAAAAAATTAATGCGTTTAAAATTTTAGATTAAAAATATAATTAGAAATTAATTCATTACATCCAAATAAAAATAATAATTTTAACAGATAAATACAAACTATTTTGTTTTTATATATTATAAGATATTTTATTCGCTCGCAAATCATTTTAAATCAATAAATGGTATCTTTAGAAAATCGACATTGAATCTTTTGCAATGTTTTTATATGATCTAAATTTACCAAACACTCCCTCAATATTCGGGTTATGATTTTCGATTTCTCCTCTCTTTTTTCTAAAAATTATATTAAAAAACAAAAAAAACAAAAAAAACAAAAAAAGTCATTTAGGCAATGCATATTGGATGTAATATAGAGGAGAAGTGCAGCAGAAAAAGGAAAGAAAAGGATGAAGGGTAAAAATGGAAGAACGAAATGTTAGTGTTGGGATATGATATCTGCCAAATCCTGCCAATCTGTCCATCCAACATATTAAATTCAATACCTTCCTTTCATCCTTACTTTTACTTTTCCCACTATCTATAAACTCAAATGATTATCATTTTAATAATGCTCCTTTTTTCTTCTTTTAATTATAAAGTCCCAATTTGCATGACGAACAAACAGGTGCATGGAGAAACAAGAAAGTCTAACTACTGTAGGTCAATTTTTAACTTCGAATTAATTTTGAAATATAAATTATAATAATTAATCTTTTATTAAAAATGAGATTATTTAGAAATAAATGGACCAAATAAATGTTTTAAAAATTAATCAAATCAATGTTTTTATAAAAAATTAAAATGTTTTCAAAAAATAGTGGATTATTCCATTTATTTTTTAATAGTCTATAATCGTATTATTTTTAAATGAAATGTATTTTAAGAATATGTTTAACAATGTTTATTAATCAACAACAATTAAAATTTGTGATTTTGTAGTTATTTTTTACAATTAACTATTTGTATGTAGTTTTCGGTATCTTATTACATTCATATTTATATAAACATATATATATTTACTTCAATAATTTACATCAATTTATTATGTGTTGGTTTACATTTGTTATTATAATTTTAATTATAAGAATTAAATAGTTTTTCTATTTTCATTTCGTGTATATTCTATATTTGGAAACCACATTACTAGTTATTCGCATTAGACATAAGTGAAGCTAGATTGCTGGTCATTTTTTTATTAATTCTTTTTTTAATTATAAAAAAATATAAAATATTTACCCATTTAATAGAAAACATATTATGTATATATATATATATGTATAAATACATAAAATATTTCAAACTAAAAAAGAAATCCCCAAAAAATACTGGAAGTGTGAAAATGAAATGGAACCGGTAGACATCAATTTGGTGCCTGTTATAATTGTCCATTTGCAGGGGGGTATCTATCAAACCCTACGTACAGGTCACACACAGCCGGGACCACCTGGACCACCTTTGGCACTTGCTAATTATTATAAAGATTACTAGTTTAGACGCTTTTCTGAGGTGAAGTTGGCAAACTCAGATTATTAATTTATTTATGCTAAAGTGTTAAAGTGAGAGCCACTGCCTCATTAATTAACTTACTTTTCCCTTTCCACAACTATCCTTCAAATCCATTTACCCCTATCCTCTTCACGGTTAAATGTAATTTAATTGAATTATTGATGACTCATCTTTGATGTTGATTTTGTTGTAATCTATCTATATGGTTAAATAAGTAGATTTGAATTCTGAATCTTCTGTTGTAGTATCACCACAATATGTTGTGTTGTGTCCTAAACAACGTCATTTTAATCACAACTCAAAACGATATTGTTTAAGAAAAATATCGCAACTTGTGGTGCCCCACAACAGATAATCTATTTCCATCTATTGATATATTGATATGTTCTCATTGTGAATTATTAAATATTTTAAATATAATCGAGAGATCACAAGAAGATGGTACTAATTTTGGGTATTTCAAATTCTAGGGGTGCAACATATTTTTACGGTACATAAATATATATGATCTTGAAACAATACAATCTTAGTGTTTTTTTATTTTTTTTTATTTTAATCAAATATATAAATAGTTGTGCTTAAATCCAAAGTAAAATAAATATTGAAGTGACATAGAATAACATATAGTCCTACTACTATAAGTAGCAGTTAGGCAGTTGTGGGCTACGAATAACTTACATCCAACATTGATCTGAAGCATGTTACAAAATCTTTGAACAAAATTCATGGATTTAATGTTTACAGAGGCTTGGGGAATCCGACAGCACATCATCATCTTATTACCTTAATTGAGAAATCTCTCTCTCTCTCTCTCTCTCTCTCTCTCTCTCTTCCCGTCTGTTTTGAAATTAGACAATTGGTTGGATTTCAAAGCTGTACTTTTCAGACTTTGCGAATTAATTATACAGATTTAGGTTAGTACAATTCTATTCATAATTTTTAAAACTCGGTTAGAAGAAATAAAAAACTTTTTGCATCAACTCATGCCCCGTCAGTTATAAAAAAGTTCAGTAATAAATTTGAGATAAATTAATAATATAATAAATAATACAGATCAATAATAAGTTTTACGTTTATGACAGAACATGAATAATACTTTTTAATTAAATAAAAATTTATTATATTTTTTAGATAAATTAGCAATATAAAACTTATCAGTAGATACCGACAACAAGTAATATTCTTTTAGAAAAATAGTAATGCTTTTAAAACAAATAAATAAAATTACTACCATCCTAAAAATAATATTTCTTAAGTAACTACATAATATTATACCACTGTAACTACATAATTTATTTTTATTCTTTAAAAAAGAGTTGAATATAACCAACAGGTCCAAATCCACAATTTAGCTATTTTGGTTCTTTAAATAATGTCTCAATAGTCCAACTATTTTTTCTCAAATACATAAAAATAAAAAAAAAATAAAAAAGAAATAACGACAAAAAATTCAATTTTACCCTTCGTATTCTTTTTTATAACTTTGTTGACCTTCAAATGAGGTATTAATTGCAATAGTTTGTGAACATAATGAAGAAATCTTCACTTCTTCATTTTTATTCCCAATAATTGTAATTGTTTGATAATATAATGAATATATTGAGATAAAGAAAATTGAGTGCTAATTAATGATTTAATATCATTTAATTATTTATGATGATAATAATAAAACAAGTGATGAAATAATCTAGAATTTTCGTCCATATTCCACCACCACAATATTTGAGTAGAGAAGAGAAGGAATGGGAATAGGTAGGCAGTGTACCCTAAAAAAAAAAAAAAAGAGAGGAGGGAGTGAATTATGTGCGAGGATAAGGCAGTCGACGGCTGACCACGACCACCTTACCTGACCACGTGTACAATTGTTATTTTATCCTCGGACAGCCTGTCCACTTTCGTATCTTAATAAATAAACATGACCAAGATTTAGATCACTGCTACTCTGATTTTTTTTCCCACTTTTCTTTTACTCTTTACTTAATTTAATTGTCACTTTATATGGTTGAAACGCCGTTGGAATTTATTTACAGTTATAAAATTGAGATTTTAGATTCACTTGAAGATTCGGACTCCAGGTCGTCATGCACATGTAACTCAATTAAACTAAATCAATCTATTTTATTATCTATATTAATATAATAATGAAATAGTTTAATATATTTTTTTCAATTTATTCTCAGTTTTTAAATTATATATATTTATAAAAAATGATATGCCTTTAATTAGTGATTTTATTAATATATTTTTTATTTATTAAAATATAATAATTTCTTTCGTTTTTACTAATTGAGATTAAGAAGAAATTTTTGTGTCCTCTTAATTTTCAAAATACTTATTCCCTGTATAAATATATTAATAGAAATTGTTTTTCTTTCTAAAGAACGGGAGTATTTATATATTGTAATCTATTATTTTACTCTATTTAATTAATATCTTTTTGTATAAAATTTAGATAAATTTAAAATTATAATCTCCCCGTGAGAAAATTAATTTATTGAAATAGTTACGTTGTGTTAGCATTCAATTCACTTTTTGATAAAATGTCAAATATTAAAAATTCTTGTATGATAAAATAAAGTATTAAAATAAAATATTATATGTGAATATGAAATAATTATTTTATGAGTTAAATTATTTAGTTTCATTTTAAATATGTGTTAAGTTTAAATAAAAAATGGATTAAATTCTTATATGAAATTGAGACAAATAAAAAATAATAAATATATTTTTTATATTTTTATAGAATAAGAATAATATTAAATATTTTCATAAATAAATAATATTATATTCTTCAAATTTACATTCAGTTGTTTCATTTTAATATTTTTTTACTAAATTTAAATATTTGTATTGGCTTTGAGAAACTGTAGTAGATTGGATTAAGTTTGAATTCTAAAATGCACCTTGTTATTTTATTTTCTAATTTTTATGTATTATAGAAACATTTTGAGAGAATGAAAAAAAATTAAAAAAAATTAAGAGAATGAAAATACACTATACATATGAAACTATACTTTGAATTGGTTTAAGTGAAAATTTAAGATTTCAAATTTCATATATCAAATGCATATTGCGAATGCTATTTGATATTTAATTTTATATGCAGAAAAAATTTAATTTACAAAAAAAATAAATAGATACAAAATATTTTTAAAAAATACAGTATTTTTTCACGTAAAAAGATTATCTATAAATATTTGTAAATCACACGCAAAATTTATTAGTATATTTTATTTCATGCATCACGAACGTACATCTAATATCTATAATATGAGGAACACTCATGTAAATATAATAGAATTTTTCCTCCATTGGTCATGTTAAAAATAACAAAAAAAAAAAAAAAAAAGTTGGGTATTTTTAAAGAATCACCCAATCAAAATATTTTTAGTTCGGACAGCTTTAGTCCAAATCAAATTGAAAACTAAAATGACATATTGGCATTATATGCGGAATAATATTCCATTATGACGAATATCCTGAGTTTTAATTCTATATATGTATATATATATATACATATTTATTTTGAAAATATTAAACTTATAGTTTTTATTAATTGTTTTGTTGTCATACTCATACCCATATGTTTGAAGCCGTCTTAACTTGGCAAAAATGACATATTATTATGTTTTTCAAAAAAAATTGCAAAATTATAATAAAAAAAAAAAAAATTTTATTTTAAGTAAAGTCGCCCCTGCGAGGGGCGACAATCAAAATTTATTTTTTTTTTAATTTTTTTTTTTAAAGTCGCCCCTGGCAGGGGCGACCAAAATTAATTTTTTTTTTTTTTTTTTTTTTTTTTTTAACGCTGGAGCCTTCACTCGGTCGGGCACTCGGTCGCGCGCCGTACTCGGCCGGCCGAGTGCGAACCCTTACTCGGCCGAGACACTCGGCCCCCGTATTACTCGGCCAGCCGAGTACTGCCATCCACTCGGTCACGGCACTCGGTCGACCACTTCACTCGGCTGGCCGAGTGCGAACGCGGATTCTGATTTTTAACATCCACTTCAATTTTTCTCTCTCTATCATATCTATTACCACCCACACACACCACACATTTATCTCTTCCTCATCACTTTCTTCACTTCTTCTTCACTTCTTCTTCACTTCTCCTTTCAATTATCCTTCAATTTCCTTTCAATTTTTCTTCTATATTCACGTTTCGGGTTTCTCCATTTCTCAAAGGTAATTTTTATCTTAAATTTTATGTGTTTGGGTGGTGTGTATGTGTACTGTTGTGTGGGTGTGTATATGATTTTTTTGTGGTATTTTGGTGTGTGTATGGTGTGTGTGTGTTGCTTTGTGTTGTGTGTTGCTTTGTGTTGTGTGTGTGTAGATAGTGGTTTTTTCTCCATTACTTGTATTGTATGTTGTAGGTGTGGTGTATGTATGAAATGTATGTATTGAATGTATGTATGGAATGTGGGTATGAAATGTGGGTATGAAATGTGTGTTGTGGTGTGTGTGATGTATGTTGTGGTGTATGCTTGTGTGTGTGTTGCTGTGTGTGTTTGTGTGTTGTGTGTGGGTTGCATTTTTGTGTGTGATAGGTGCGCGTGTATGGTTGTGTGCCGTGTTTTGGATATGTGTATTTCGGTCGGTGTATGGTTGTTGCTATATATATTGTTATAAATTTGTCGTTGATATTTTTCTGTTATACATTATTTGATGTAGGTACTGTTGAAATTGTTGCTGTTGTTGTGCATTTATCGTAACCCTCAAATTGTTGCCGTTGCGTTGACATATAGATTTATTTCAATTTCAGGTTTGAATTTTTCTATTGTATTAGTTTAAATTAGTTTTATTAAACTTTGCAATAAAGTAATTAATTCCCTATTTTAAGATCATTAACACATCTTTATTATTTAAGATATGGGGTCTTCAAACAACGTCGGTATTGTTGTTTATATTGGGGATTGTAGCGATGTTCCACCTGTTTGTGCAACTAGGGTACCTCGCTACATTGGATATTCCAGCTTGGTATCAAAATTATTTCAATTGACAAGGATTGATAGCAATGAATACAAATTGAACATATCCGCTTCACTACATGCAAACAACAGATATCATCGTATACCAATCAACAACGATGATAATCTATGGTTTTTCTTTGCACCGGATGCGGATAATCAATATGTAGAATTTCATATTGATCCAGAGAAACTGCAAGATAATGTTCTTCCAGATATTATGCCAAGCAATGAGTATTTTCAATATGCTGCTTATTTAAGAGGGGATGGCATTAATAATCCGGCAGTCGTCAGGCAAGAGCATACAGTTGGAACCTCAAGGTCCAATAATGAGGGTATTCCAAGTGAAAGAGAAAATGCTCAGACCGATGATCAAACAGATGATCCATTGGTTGACACTTTTGGTGCGAATGAACTAGAAGACTCTGAACCCGATGAAGACGAGTTGTCTAGTGAATCAGATGAAGATGGGGTGGATATTGGTGATATTCAAACTATGTATTCCCCAAATCAAGAGAGATCACCATCCAATCAACAACCATCATTTCCATCAGGTGCTCAGAGATACTCCATGCATCCGAATATCCCGTTCTTCAATGCATCATCACATGAAATGCTTGCGGACTCCTTTGATCTTCCCAAAAATTTTAGATACTATGATCCTACTGAAGGAGTGCTCACAAAAGGCATGGTTTTCAAAGATAAGAAGAGTTTGCAGTCTGCAGTTAAAGATTTTGCAATACGTATAGCGAGGCGTGAATATCGAGTAGATGAAAGCACACCTCTTATATGGAAAATCAAATGCAAAAATAATAGTGAGACTACACGCTGCAACTGGTGGTTGCGTGCAGGTTACAGAAAAAGGATTGATATGTGGGAAATCACTAAGTATGGAGGCCCTCATACGTGTCTAATGAACGCGGTGTCTGTTGACCATCGGAACTTGTGCAAAAACATGATCGCTGCGCTGCTAACTGGGATGGTTCAGACAGATCCCGGGTATGAGATTAAGTGTGTTCAACAGCTAGTGTCTGATAAATTTCAATATACAATCTCATACGGTAAGGCATGGCATGGTTTGAAACGGGCAAGAGAAAATGTGTATGGTACATGGGAGAGCTCAGTTTCAGATCTACCCAAATTTTTGGGAGCCCTACAAAAATGGAATCCAGGCACAGTTGTGGAGTGGCGCCACATGCCCGAAGAGACAAATGGTATAAAAATGTTGAAATATGTGTTTTGGGCGTTCAGGCCATGTATAGATGGGTTCCAGCATTGTTGTAAAATAATTAGTGTCGATGGAACTCATCTTTACACTAGATACAAGCACAAGATGTTAATTGCTGTTTCCATGGATGCAAATCAACATCTTTTACCTTTGGCGTATGCACTTGTGGACGAAGAAAGTTTTGGTTCTTGGTCATGGTTTCTTCGTATGATATCGAAACACATTGTTCGCGGTAGAGAAGGAATGTGTCTGATTTCAGATAGACACGCCGGTCTTTTGAAAGCTGTGGAAAGAATTCCAGATTTTCAGCCACCTCTTGGAGTCCATCGTTTCTGTTTGAGACATGTGTGTTCGAATTTTAATAGCAAGGTCAAGAATGTGAAGTTAAAGGACATGTGTTGGCAAGCCGGCTCAGCGTTCACAACCAGAGAGTTTGAAAATATAATGGATCAAATTAAGGTGTTGAATGAGAGGGCATATGACTACCTGTGGAAAATTGAAAAGGAACAATGGACTCTTGCCCATGACGGAGGTTGGAGAAATGGAATTTTGACAACAAATCTGTCAGAGTGCATGAATGGCGTGTTAAAAGGTGCACGACGGCTTCCAATCTGTGCCATTGTGCAGGCTACATTTTATCGGTCGATTAAATATTTTCTTGACCGGTTGACACTGGGCCGTGAGATGCAGCAAAGGAACCAGCCATGGCCTGATGAGGTGTACAAGAAGTATGATCAACGACAACGAAAGGCAATGGAACATCAAGTCCATAAGGTCGATTTCACTGATCAAACAGCTTCAGTGAAGACATTCGTGCCAGGAACAACGAGGTGCTATACCCACATTGTCAAGTTGATGCTAAGAGAGTGTAGCTGTGGAGACTGGAGGCAAAACGGCATACCATGTTCCCATGCAATGCAGACTTGTCGACATTTTGGAGTAAATCCGGTGATTTACATGAACTCAGTTTTCAGATATTTCAACCGGTCGGGCATATTGGACTGCACGTTGTGAAGTCCAACTGGGATGGGAACCCAATGCAGAAGACATAAAAGGGTCACGATTTTCACTTTTAGCCTTGGGTACACACCTAAGCATGCACCCTGTTACCGATAACAGCTCACAACAACATGTTGTCCAATATGCACGTGCATGTGCATTGATTTTGTTAGGATCCATAATGTGCCCGGATACTTCTGGGAATATGGGGTCATTGGTATATTTGAATCAACTAGAGGATATTGATGAATGCAGGAATTTGAGTTGGGGTTCAGCGGTACTAGGTTATTTGTACCATCAGCTGTGCAACGCATCACATAGGGGTCGTACACAAATTGGTGGACCCATGCAACTACTGCAGATATGGGCTTGGTCAAGAATTACCTTTCTCACTCCGCAAATGACGGGAGGCAGACGCCTAAATACAGCGGCAATTGTGGCTGTGGATGAAATTCTACCGGTTGCACCGTACGGTGCTGAGTGGTTACAATACCACAACTTTACAACTAGCTTGACGAACAACTTAAGGGCTATCCGGGAGAGCTTGGACAGGCAAACTCAACAAGAGGTATGTTTGGTACTTGATCAGATTATGTTAAATTTCGATTACATGTTATATAACACGATTTTTATCCAGTTTAATTGGAAACCTTACGACCCATACCCAGCTGCTGTGAGGGCATATATAGACCTTGGCATTATTACAGTGACGGATATGTGGATGTCAAGATGCCCTATGATCCATAATTCAATTGTGGAGTTATATTACCCCGATCGGGTATTGCGACAATTCGGGATGAGACAACGAATTCCAGAAAGCATTACGGATGTGCACGATACATTGCATAATATATGCCGTAGAGGCCGCTCCACTACAAACTGGGTTGAAACACATGCTTTTTTTGTGGAATGGTGGTTTGACAGAAATTGGAATATTACGCCGCCACCCCAGACTGGGATTTTACGGCAGACGGTCAGTCGTTCACTTCTCTCTTAGAATCTGGCCGTTATACATCTCCGCCTCCAGCATCATGCACTTATGGAAATTTTCTGCCTCAGTTCAATACATCCCCGATCTCATATTCCCATTCTAGCACGCCATTGAATATAGTACATGATCATGTGATTTCGAGGACTGCATCATCATCATCATCAGGTCGTCCATCTTTTAGTTTGAATATTACGACAGATGATAATGATTCGGATAGTGAACCTGTGCCAGAAGAAGAGCGAGGTAGGGGCAAAAGGAAAAAAATAAGGCGTCGTTGTTTTACAGGATCACATTTTGATTATTAGTTTGTTATCTATGTAATTAAACGTACAATGGTTACTTAATTTTACATACGATGTAATTAGACGTACAATCTTTACTATTGTTATTATTATAATTATAATTATAATTATTATTATTATTGTTTTCATTATTAATAAAATCAGAAAAAAGAAAAAAAAAATTGGTTCGTACTCGGCTGACCGAGTACGAACCCCGGCCGAGTACCCGACCGGGGTCGACCGAGTGCGAAGGGTGCAGGATTTTGTTCGCACTCGGTCGGCCGAGTACCGCAACATGACCGAGTAAGACAACGTGATGCCCGAGTGCGAAGCATTTCGGACTTCCTTCGCACTCGGGCGGCCGAGTATCTGCGCGGACCGAGTGCAGGAGACCGAGTATATCAGGTGCACTCGGGCGGCCGAGTAAGGCGCGCGACCGAGTGCGAGACCGAGTGCGAGAGCACGGAAACATTTTATAACCCCTCTTTTCCTCATTCTTCTCACACACAAACACACCCAAACCCTAGCCTCTTCCAATCTCTCATCCTCAATCCAAAAAATTTCATTCAAAGCCATCAATTTCTCAATCAAAATCATTGTACCCATTATTTCAAACAACAAATTGCTCCAATTTTGGGATAAGGTGGTGGATATTTGAAGGATTCAACCAAAAACACCAACTTTCGTTTTTTCAATCTAAAGGTATGTTTTCATTAACCATTGCTTTTGTTCATTACATATGTTGATGAGAGTCTTATTTGGAGCATTTTGACATGAAACTTGATATGTTTTCTTGCAATTTTTCATTGAAGTTTTTTATCGAACACTTGGTGTGCATGATTTTTTGTTCTATATAGATATGTTTTCATGTTAATCTAAGGTTGTTGTTTGATTATGTTAATGCTCTACTAATTTGGAGTATTATGGCATGAAAGAATATAGATTTTTGGTTAGTTTTCATTGAAGTTTTTTATCGAACAATTGATATGCATTATAGAAAGTGGGAATGTGGCATGATTTAGAGTGAGACCATGATGAAATGATCTTAATACCCCATGAATTTCAATGTTGAATTATGAATTTGCAAAGATGAATATTGTATCATAGGAATCTTCATTTTTTGTTCACCTTGATTGGATGTAATACTAATTCATTATCATCTAGGTACCCACAATGGAGCATAGCATGGATGTTGTGAATTCTACATTCCAATGGAGCGAACACTCCATTGAAGAACAACAAGCTGAGTACGAAAGAATTTTGGCGACCATGCCGGATGCCTACGGCATCAACTTTCCTGATTGGGAGACCGACAGTCATAGGTGGTTTGAGGTACAACAGAAAAGAAGGCGAGCCACTCGATGGGCCGATGTTGAGTGCATGCAAGAAATGGGCATCTACGAAGATTTAAAAAAAATGTGCAAGGCTATCGGGTGGACTAAGTTCTTTGGCATGCACGAGAAGACGTATGAGCCTCTCGTTCTTGAATTCTTCTCCCAGCTTCATGTTGGATACAATGACACGGTGCCCGAATCCGTGATATTTCAGCTGGGGAACGAGTCTCGCTATCTTTCGGCCGAAGACCTCAATGGGATTTTTGGATTTCCCAAGAAGAGGTACTCAAATCTGCCCAATGAGAGGGTCAGTTTTCCGGAGTTCAATGTTGTCACTTTTTGGAAGGACATTACAGAGTCTGATCGAGCTCACCCATCGGAGTACCAAGTTAGTCGGTCGAAAGCATCTAGTATTCGAAGCCCGGTCCTTCGATATTTTCACAGGTTCCTCGCCAATACAGTTTTAGCAAAACCTGAGCCTGGAGCGGTCAGTATCGATGAGTTGTTTGTGCTGTGGTGCTTGGTGAAAGGGAAGAAATTCAATGTGGCACCAATGCTGTTAAGGCAATTCGTTCGATCCAAAAAACAAGTTGCTATCCACATTGGAGGTTTGATCACTCCCATTGCTCGCCACTTCGGGGTGAACTTGGAAGGGATGGAAGAGACATCAGGCGAGACAACTATAAACCTGGAAATGCTGTGCAACATGAAGATGTGCCAATTACATCCCGGCACCAGACGATTGTATCTGATTTTATCAGACAAGAAGAGGTTTGCACTGCCGAACTCTCGCCTGACTAATATTGCTGGAGGGAAGGGCCATAATCTTCTACTGAATGGCTCGGCTCATACGGAAGCTATTGAAGAGAGCGAGAATGAATTGAGGAATGAGGAGGAACGAAGGAAGAGGAGGAGAAGGACTACGGATGCCCGATCAGAGCCGATGGAACTTGATGTGGATCATGCACAGGCCGATGAAATGATGGGTGAAGCACAAATGCCCTCGGACGATCAGGCCGGACCTTCACAGCATCCACAGTATCCACCCCAGTATCAAGGGGGGTGGAATGATTGGTCGGATTGGAGAACCGCCTTGGATGCACGTCTGACCAACATAGAAGGGGATGTTGCCGACATGAAAGAGTATATCCATCGTGAAGCTTACAACTCCCAAATTTTACTTGACATGCAAAGGCAACAATACGAGTGGCATGTGCAACAAGGCCATTTCCAGGAAAGGGAATATCCACCGTATCAACCATTCGGCCCATCGAACACACCTTACCGACCCCCTCAGTGAGCCGGCACCGACTAATTTTTTGTTGTTTTTTGTTGTTTTTATTTCAAACACTTGACTTTGTTGTTTTTTGTTCTTCATTCATGATTTTGAGAACTATTGTTTATTCATGTTTTTGGTTTTTTGTTGTTTATTCATTATTTCTTTATTAAACATAATTTTTACTTATAAAACAAAATTATAGTTATTTGTTGGAAATTCAATTAATCAATACATTTCAAGATGTTATAACAATCTCACTTAACAATTTCATCGAATTTTTACCAAACTAAATAAATTATCTAATTTAACTATAACACGATAAAAAAAAAAAAGGAAAATGTACAAAAACAGGACGACGAACGAGAAAACGAGAAGAATACAAAAATGAGAAAAATTGAAGTGGATGTTAAAAATCAGAATCCGCGTTCGCACTCGGCCAGCCGAGTGAAGTGGTCGACCGAGTGCCGTGACCGAGTGGATGGCAGTACTCGGCTGGCCGAGTAATACGGGGGCCGAGTGTCTCGGCCGAGTAAGGGTTCGCACTCGGCCGGCCGAGTACGGCGCGCGACCGAGTGCCCGACCGAGTGAAGGCTCCAGCGTTAAAAAAAAAAAAAAAAAAAAAAAAAAAAATTTTGGTCGCCCCTGCCAGGGGCGACTTAAAAAAAAAAATTAAAAAAAAAAAAATTTTTGATTGTCGCCCCTCGCAGGGGCGACTTTACTTAATATAAAATATTTTTTTTTTTTTATTATAATTTTGCAATTTTTTTTGAAAAACATTATATTTTGTCATTTTTGCCTCTTAACTTTGGGTACACGAAAATGGGGAAGAATCTTTTACACACATATATACCAAATTACATTTTGCAAGCTGCAACTTGTAGTAAATAGTTTTCAATACGAACGCGTTAAATTTATTTTTTTATTAATAAATCACTATCATGACATCGTTAAAGTTAAACACCACCAACCCAAGTTGCAGTAGAAAATATTAATTCCTATTATTGTTATAATTATTATTATGAAAACTAATATTATGATTTTTATTATTATATTCAGTTCAATGCTTTTAACATTATATTTTAAAATAAAAATTAATGTACCAAGGTAATTATTAATTACTCAATCGTAAAAGTTTAAAAAATATAACTAAACAAATGTATATATAAACAAAGTTAGAAAAAAAAAACTATATAATATATATACACATACGTGTATATATTTATATCTTAAATTACCAAATACTAAATTAAACTAACACCTTTTTGCTTTTATTTTATTAATCTCTTAAACTATTATCCGTGTTTGCATTGAGCCATTTGACGTAATCCATTATATGTTTATAATTTTTTGTGGAGCCCTTATTATGCATTATATGGTTATTATTATTATTATTATTATTATGGTCACTTAAAATTTTCTAAATAGTCCCTCCAAAAAAGAAAAGTTTTCAGTGTGAATAAAGTAAACTTTTTATGGGTTCTTAATAAAATATAATAAAAACACAAGGACTCTAGATATAAAAACATGAAAGTTCAGGGGCTTAAAGTACATTTTGCTTTGAACATAAAATAATACTATATATAAACATAGTGTATATTAAACCAATTTGACCAAGTTCTGATTACTTTGGACTTGAGTTCATCAATCCACCATCATTAATTTATTTAGTTAAGCTCACAATATTTGTTTTACAGTTTTAAAATATATTTCCAGAATAAAGTACCACCAAAATGTTCAAAAATTATATTTAAAAATATAATAACATATACAGTAATGCACATATAAAAAATTCATAATAAATAAAATTAAAGCAACATATCCTCCAGTTTTAATGCCTGATTTTATTTATTTGTTTTCTTTTCTTTAAGAGTTACTAATTATCGTCTCATCAAAGTGATTTCGAGTTTAAAATACCATATGTTATTTTAGTTGTAGAAGTATGCACGTGTTTGAGTTCCCCTATCAATGTTGTGTATGTTATCTATGATTTTGTTGGTCGACGTAAGTTTTCATAATATTAAAATAAAATTTAAATTCATATGCTAAAATTAAAAATCCATTATGGCAAATATTTTGATATTTAATGATCCATTCCCCTGTTTTGCCTCTTGTTAGGTGGTTCCAGTTGTCTTCCTATATTGGATTAGTGTTGGTGCCTGTGCGGCGATAAGCTTCGTCATCCTTTCCTCGTACGATAATTTTTTATTCCATGTCTGTACGAAGAAGTGAAAGTTCAGTTTGTGATATATTATTGCAAATAAGATTAGGAATCAATTCTTTAAAATTCATTTCTCAATTTACAATTCCTAATAGATTATTATTTGACAAAGACAAGTGGTTAAGAATGTCGTAAAAATGCATTTCTCAATTACATTTTGCAACTTGCTAGTGTATAATTTCAATTGAAACGCATTGTGCCAAATGCTTTTCCAATAAATTATTATTATATAAGGTGTAATTAACACTCCTAATTGCTTTAAATTATTTAGTAAAACATTTTTTGTACAAAAATAATGTTCCATTTCAGTACTTCAATCTCAGTTTTGAAAAATATATTCTTATTTTCAATTTTTTTATATTTAATTACAAAAATTTATACGAGTTCGGGTATATTAGTGTAAATGGTTTTGTAATGTTTGTTTGAATTATTATACAAAAAACAAAAATGGTTGGTAAGTGATAAGGCTAAACATATTTGACCAATTCGAGCACCTTGTTTTATTTTTATTAAATTCATGCACTTGTATCATCAATGATTTACAATTTTGATTTTTGAACTATTACATCTATAAGATATTTTATTATATACTAAACCTAAGTTGTTGAAGTATTCATGTAAGAGATGAGTTTCTAAAATGTTAGTGATGATAATTATAAATTGAAATGATAAAATATTAAAAAAATTGTCAAAATAAGTACTAATAGTCATGGCGAGAAGCAAAATTTGAGAGTGTATCGGTAAGTTGTTGATCAATAATCTTGAAATGGGTCAATTTAATTTTTATCAAACGGGTATGTCATTTTGTGAGAAACAAAATTTGTCTTTTGGGCATATGCTATGGAATATTTTTTGTTTTCAGGAATGTGGATTCTGGGTGAGGGCCATTTATTTATTAAACAGTACAATTAACGGACCTTGGTGGGGCAACCCGATCCGTAGCTTGTCAAAACCGGCCGTTTCATGGGTCCGACGCCATCAGAAATCCCAACCCACTGCATGCTGTGGGTCCCCTCGCAAATAAGTACATATCATATTTATTATTATCTCAACATTATTTCAAATCGCCTACAGTAAACATTATATATTTTTTTATTATACTATTTAAAAATAATTCAAGTTGAACAAATTTATATTAAAAATAAGATAGGTTTTCTTAGCCTGCACCGTGGTTTTGAAAAAAACTAGAAAATACTTAATTTGATCCAACTTAATTATATTAATGTCTAACCGGACTTTAAAATAAAGTAGATACAAATTAGATACATAACATATATATATATATATATATATTTACATTTAAGATTGTAAGTTGATGTTATCGAGGTTGTAGTTTGCAAAGTATAAAAACAAACAATGCTTAAATTCAGTGAACCCAATTAGACATCCTTTGTGTCCAAACAAAAGTGTTCTGTAATTTTTTTATTTATTATTTTACAGAATTTATCATGTATGGGGTTCATGTTAATCTCCTAATTTCCAGTAGAACAATTAAAAAACTAAATTATTCTTAAAGATAAAATAAAATGCTAATTAATAATATTGAACCACCACTGTTCTTGTCCTAGAGAAATCATTCATAGCAACTCAATCCAGACAAATGATTGCTCTACCCAAAGACCAAAGTACCCCTTGTTTCTTTCCCAGATAATGCGGGAACTCGAGGGGTAAGTCACGGAATCCAGCAAAAAAAAAAAGCAGAAACACAAGCATGGCGCCGCGTAAGTGTTGACAAGGATTTTAGGTTTGGAGAAACAGGCTGGCCCCACGTCATCGGATAAAACCAAAAACTGACGCTTCAGATCATGCCACGTTCGACCCATCCAAAATGTGGTGACCCACGGTCCAGGGGATTAGGATGGTGTAGCAGCAGATAATTACATTAAAAAATAATTTTAGAATATTCGAGTATATCCAAAGCCTTCTGTGGCGATGAAATTATTGCCCGACTGACGTGGATCCTCTCTGTATGGTATACCAAATTGGACCAGTCGATTTGGGTGAAACTAAAATGTGGAGGGGGCTATGACAATAACCATGTGCACCTCCGCCTCTTTGTCCACGTCGGATAAAAGGGCCCCACAATTTTCTGCCCCTGTATTTAAATCCAGTTCCCTGGATCGTTGAAAACCACAAATTCTTGGCAGAAAATTCATTCCCGGCATAGGCTGAATTAATAATGACTAGAGTTCCGATAAACTACCGGATTCTGACGTGTGACAGCCGGGAAAACGAGTTTCCCGGCGACACGGCAATTAATTTGTCTGACGACACCGTTTTCCAGTTCCTGAGCGAAGAATGCGAGGGCCTGTCGCCGGCGAGTACCATTGACGACGATGAAGACGACGAGGAGAAGGAAAACCAAAATGATAACGAGAATCGAGGTGCCGAAGATAATTTCTGGGAGACACAACATCAATTATTGCAAGTAAGTCTAGGTTTCAGAATCTTCTCTTCCTCAATTATATTACATAAAATCATCAGAATGTCTGCAGTTTAAGAAAATGGCTTTTGGCCCTAAAATAACGAGAATTCTGGATGGAAATTTTAGGTTGTTCTGGTGAAAAAGGTTAATGTAATTATTTAAAATCAAAGCGGATATTCCCGACTGATATGTCCATCCCCCTCGCTCGCCGTTAAATTTTCGAAAATCCAAAATAAAAACATGAATTGATCGAAAATCCAAAATAAAAACATGAATTGAATTGAATGATCGAATGAAGCCATGTATTCCGTTTTTTTTTTTTTTTTTTTTTTAGTTCATAATTTCATAGGATCAGGAACCAAATTAATGATTCTTATTTAATTGCTATATTTTTTGCAGTCTACGATTTGCAGAACAAGTTCATTGGAATCTAGAATCCGGAATATCACCAAGGAAGCATTAAAAGGAGGACAACAATCAGACAACGTCTGCGCCTGTGGTATACCTGCCGATAAAAGCTGCCGGAAATGTCTAATGGCGGAGGTTTGCCGTCGCCTCCAGAATGCGGGGTATAATAGTGCAATTTGCAAGTCCAAATGGAAGAGCTCACCGGATATTCCTTCAGGTAGTCTTATTTTACTATCTTAATTATAATCTTTAGCTTCAGCGATCAAGTTGTGTAATTATATTCAGTACCAACTGGAAATTGGTTCTTTGATAATTTTTTATTTTATATTTCGATTGGGATAAATACTAGAGCTTTCATGTTCCACATAATTCTAGCCTTCCTTAGGCACTAATCACGTGCAGCTTAAATCACAAACAGGGGTCTGGACTCTTCTTTCTATTTTCTTTTACACAAAATAGAAATATATACACACACATGATATTTTTCGGGTTGGAGTAGAGAATGGCCCACAATATTTCTCTATCCTATTTAATTCTCCTGTTGCAATCAATCAATACACATCCCAGCAATTATCACATTTATAATATTTCTTTTTCTATTCACGATTAAATAAAACCGCATACTTAATGTCGGGCCCGTTACTGTTGCAGGTGAACACACATTCTTGGATGTGTTGGACAATTCAAATCCAAAGAAAGAAGTGAGGGTGATCATCGAGCTGAACTTTCGGGCCCAATTCGAGATGGCCCGAGCAAACGAAGAGTACAATAAGTTGATCAACAGGCTGCCGGAAATATTCGTGGGTAAAATCGAACGGCTGCTGGCCCTGTTGAAGATTGTGTGTGGAGCTGCAAAGAAGTGTATGAAGGAGCAAAAAATGCACATGGGCCCGTGGAGAAAGCATCGTTACATGCAAGCTAAGTGGCTTAGAACTTGTGAGCGGTTGGCGCCGTATTCACAAACTTTTGCGTCCGGGTATTCGGGCCGTCCAACCCGGCCCAGAAAATCCTTGCTGACGGTTGACTTGATGGAGAATTTCTCTAATTTGCACAGACCGGTGGTTGAAGTGGTCTGAAATCTGAATTCAGTTCAGTGATGTTTTAGTTGCCCTTTTTTTTTTTTTTTAATTTCTTGTGCCATCTATTTTTGACGAGTTTTATGTTAATAGCTGAGTAAAAGATCGTAAGAGATCCTTAATTTTTCCTAACCTAAGATGAGTTATTTCGTTTTCTGGGCAATGTTTAAACAGGATAACGTGAAAAATCAAATTCATAATTGCTTTTTATCCGACAGTTCTAGAAAAAATGGAGGGTGAAAATTGGGCAAAATTGAAACTTGTAGAAAAACTGATACTTAACCTTAGGATATTTTTATGAAAGGATTCATATTTTTTTGTTACACGAGTACCAAAATATGTTATGTTCTAAAATATGGATAAAACGTCGTTATTTTAAATGAGAATATAAAATGATGTTTTTCTATTACAAGTTAAAACAATAGCATTTTTAAAAAAAATGAAGTAATATGATATGGTGGTGTTTGTTTTGAAGGCACAAGAGTTGTATAATATAGGGACCCACAACACAATGTATCCTTATAAATTGCGAGAGTTAATAATACTGCAATAACACAAAGTATATATAATGGAACTAATTAATTAATATATATATTATTTTGGAATTTAATTTACACTTTAAGTAGTCATTTGACCATTCACCGGATAAGTACATATACCTGTAGTCAACTTGTCTGACTAAAGTCAACTTGCTACCTTTAGGTTTAATTTAAATATATTATGAATTGGCCCAATTTTTTTAGAATATATTAAGCATTTCCCCAATCAAGGAAATAATTGATGTAACATTAATTATCAAAATATATATTTCGATTTTTCATATGATTTGGGTCACATAAACTGTATAAATAACTCTAAATAACATATACTTTCTTATTATTTTTCCAAAATTATTAATTAGAAGAAAGAGCAACGGGACCGTCAAAGCATCTAAATGGGCTTTATGACCAGATGAGGGCTTTTAAGACTTTACAATGTAAAGCCCAAAGTTCAAACACGCTAAATTGATCTACACTTTTTATAGTGAGAAAAATAATAAAATTCAATTCCAGCCCACCAAAGTTGGAAACCAATTATCATAGAATAGATTTTTGTCTTTTATTTCAATTCGTATTCTATATTTTATTTTAAAATAATCAAATAGAAAATTAAAAAAAGAATAAAATAAATTATCAAAACCCCTAAAATCTTAGTAAGCAAATCAACTACAATATTCTTTTTGGTTATTATTTTTCTATTTTGAAATTGTTACTGAATCCTGAAAACTGCATTTGAATTTATTTGACTGTGATCTCAAAGTAGTTTGAATAAGTTTTGACCAGTTTATTGATTATGATTTCAAATGAGTTTGGATAATTTTTGATCGAGTCGAACATAGATATTGCTCTTATAATTTCATTTTTTTGTGTTTTTTTTTATAGTCTTGCTTTTGATCAATACAAATCTTAAAAGTTGTGAGATAGAAAATTTGTTTGTTTGTAATTAAAAGATGAAAGCTAAAATTAAACTTTTATTTAATGATCTTGTGTTGCATGTCTATACTTTCTTTTTTATTATCAACTTTATATATCATAACACTACCCACTAAGATATTAAATTAATCATAAAATGATTAAATTCCAAATGCTGTGCATATGGGAAAATTAAGGAAGTCATTAGTATTCAAGATTAATGATGACTTGACAAATTTCAAATGAATGAACCTAATGATTAACCCATGTTTCCAAATTTGAGCATCAAACCAAATAACCACAATTTTGAAAATGTAACACTGCATAAGACATCATTGAGATAATTGCAATACTATAATCATCCATCTATGTTGAGAATCTTATGTATGTACACTGCTTCATCTGTAAAGACAAACCGCAATAAATTTAAAACTCGAAAATTGAAAATATACAGAGAAATTAATCAAGAAATGGAGATATTAACAAACCCAAAAATACTCTCATGCATGATCCTCACTTGTCCCAACACCTGCAAATTCATTTCCACTCCCGGAAAATCCAGGCCCTGAAATTTGTTTTTGATCAAGATTCAATTCCGTGAACATCGCTGCAAACTTGATCAAAATTGCTTCGCAAAACATTACCTACCATCAACAATAGAATTAGACCATGACAGTGACATTGAAGTGGACAGTCCCTGTTTGATCTCTTCAAACGTTGGATGTGAGCCAGAACCACTGTTAAAGATCTGAGGATACATTGTCCAAACCTCATTGCTTTTCATCTTCTCCAGAAGGTACATATCCATGTCGTCGCCTTCCGATTCAAAAGCCTCACTCTTCCCTTCAAACAACTTCACCACTTGCCTCATTGTGGGCCTTGCATTCGGGTCTGGATGCGCGCATAACAGACCTAAATGAAGCACCCTTTCGACTTCCTCCTCATCGAGCCCTCCTCTAGCCACTAACCGCCTATCAACTGCACTAAGCAACTCCCCTTTTTTCAAGAGTTCCCAAACCCATTCCACCAATGGTGGCATGCCTTCTTCAATGGGCCTTCTACCACACATGACCTCAAGAACCAGTACCCCATAACCGAAAACATCAGTTTGAGTCGATGCCCTGCCACTCCTCACAACTTCAGGTGCTAGGTACCCTACCGTCCCAACCACGCGCGTGGTTCCAGCTACCTTATCATGGTCATGCATTCGAGCTAGCCCGAAATCTCCTAATCTTGCATTCATTTCTTTATCTAGCAACACATTGCTAGCCTTAATGTCTCTATGTAGCACCTTAGCTTCCCATCCATAATGTAAATACATAAGCCCGGTAGCTACTTGCTTTAAGATTCTTATTCTATCTTCACAGCTTAGCATTTTGCTCTCATCACATTCAAATACCCTCTTGTCAAGACTCCCATTTTCCATGTAATCATATACCAGAATGAGGCTGCCCCTCTCTTTCTTGCACCAACCTCTGAATCCAACCAAATTTCGATGCTTTAATCTTCCAAGGCTCGATATTTCGGCCAAGAATGCTCTAATCCCTTCGCTGTTTTCATGAGAAATACGCTTTACAGCAATCTCTGATCCTCCAGGAAGTGCCCCTTTATAGACTTTCCCATTTCCTCCAATACCAACTACATTTTCTTCTGAGAAATTCTTGGTTGCTGATTCAATTTCCTGGTAAGTGATTCTATGGGGCCAATATTCCAGTTCCCAATCCTCCATTTCCTCCCTTTGCTTTCTTAATCTCCTATTCCTTCTAATCAACAAGAAACCAAGAACAGAACAAATCATTACAAGAAACAAAAACCCCGCTGTCAAACCTGCAACAAAAGCTTTGGTTTTGTGAGTTGGGGTTTTCGGAAGCTCGAAATTTGGCAAACCTGCAGTGATCAAACTCTCACTGAGTGAGGAGTTTGTGTTTCTAAAACTCCAACCTAAAATCTTGTGACTTTGAATCAAAGCTCCCGTAGCTGCAGTGAAGCCCACATACATTTCATCCTCAAAAACTTCTGAAAGATTGACAGGAACACTCAGCAATGGCTGATTGGGCCTTTTCATCCCCACAAGCGCCATTGTTACATTAACAACACCATCAACATAATCAATCCATACTTGGTAATTCTTCCCATTGTTCAGAGTCAGCTTCTTGAATGATTCCTCATCGGGGCTGCCGTCGTCTTCCCTCCTGTACTTATCGGGCCAATAGCCCGCTTCGTGAGCCCGTACAGAGACGAGCGAGTTCACATCAACACCGACATGATTATCATTAATATCCTGAAACTCATCGTTTTCGAACACATCAAACTCCACACCGAACACATGATTGTTCGAATTCCCGTCATTTGTCAGATTAAACAGGCCCAAATGTTGGGCTGAGCTGGAACCTTCGATTCCGACATGCGGCACGAACAGGAAAACGATGCCGTGTCCGGGCAGCCTGCCCTTGTACGGCGCCATCGCGAATATGAATGAAGTTGTGAAGGGGAGAACGAGGGCTGAACTGGGCTGCTTTGTCCGGATTTTTGAAGGGTAGAGAGCACGTCCGATGGAGAAAGTTGTGTCCTTAGTGAGTGTAAGAACCCGGGATTCAATGGTAGCGTTGCCGTACAGTGATACATCGGACAATCCGAAGCCGTTGAAGACGAAATCGATGGCGGAAGTAGTTCGAACGGCTGTAATTGCTATCAATATGCATAGCAGGAGATGGCAGCAGTGTCTCTTCATTGCTGGTCTGAGACTGTAGATGATGAGAAGAGATGAGCTTTCATGGAGGTGAGTGTTTGGAAAGTGGGGAAATGGAGGAGAATCCGAAAACGGAAAGAAAAGGCGGTCTTAGCTGCCGTGTGCTGTTGTTGATAAAATTCATGTTGGTCACACATGAATAGATGTACCCTTTTTGCCCTTGCCATGTTTTCGAAAATAAGAGGGTAATTTGGACATTTTACAGGGAGCCAGATTAGTTTGAATAAGAAAAGTCAAAGAAGTCGAGAAGATTAATAAAAGCACCACGATACGGAAGGTAGTGCAAGGAGGCAGCTGCGGCCTGGGCCCCACAACTATCTAGGCTGGCGGCCGGCCTGTCATTTATTTATTTTAATTTTTTTAGAATGCAAGTATCGGCACATCGAAACGGTGCATTTATATGTATATTAAAATAAAATTAAGTTCAGCAAAAAATATAAATGTCACAGAAATATAGGAAAATGTAAATAAAAACTACAAAATCTTCTCTGGTCGTACGCATACATAATTTAAAATCTTATTTTTTTAATTATAAAATATTACTTGTTTAATTATATACAAAGAATTATTATTTTTTAAGGTAACTATAAAGTATTATAGTTAAACAAATAATATTATATAGTTATTCAAGTAATATATTAAATCGTATCACACGTTAAACCATTTCACAGAAGACTCACTCAATAAAAAAATTATTACAAATAAACAAAAATAATTGGGCTTTTATCTAATAATCCGAAACATGGTTCGTCTATAATCTAAAATAAATGTACTCTTACAAATTATCAATAAAATATTAAATATAAGATAACAAAAGTCAAGATGGGGGTATTATTAGCAATTGACGTTATATTCTGTCCTCCAAATACAAATACATTTTCATGAATTTTAACTAAACCATAATTTATATGTAAAAAAGACAAATAAATAAACCATGAAGATTTTGACTAAGATCACTCTGCATTGTTTCCTAACTTTCTTCTAAGAACAACAATCCGAATTTGTAATTTTAAAAAAATATATAAAAATAAAATCTTTTGTATCTATTATAAGTTATTAGAACAATTTTTATGTTATAATTATATATATATATATATATATTTTTTTTTTTTTTTTTTGTTTCTTTGTTGTCATATTTTGACATTCTCTTTATGTCCTCTACCTTTTCGTTCTTTGTATGATTTTGTTTCAGATCATGTTAGTAGTAACACAAATTTTGTGTGATTTTGGGTATAGTGACACAAAATTCAGTATCATTTTGAATGGCTTGAATTTTAATTTTAAGTTATTTTTTTATTAATATAGATTAAATGAGATAACCTTAAAATTTTAATTTAAAATTAAAATTTGAGTCACCAAAGATGACTCGCACTCCATTTAAGGTGATAAAAATTTGAATTTTATTTCAGCGATATGCAATTGAATTTTGTGTCACTTGATTTGCAAGAAAATTATGAATTTAATAGAAAAAAAAAAGAGAAAAGGTGAATAAAGTTAAGAAGGTAAAAAGATTAGAAAAGTAGTAAAAATAAAATGTACTAAAAATTGTAAATGAAAAATATAATTTTAATTTTTATCCCCTAATAAAAATTTCAGAAAATATAGTTCCCAATTTAGGTCAACTCACTCCAAAAGTGGTTATGTACGGAGGGGGTACTGCCTTATGTGCGGTTTTTTGCAAGTTCCAACTTTCAACGCAAAACTAGATTTGGTTTCAAGAAAAAATAAAATAGATTTAGTCAAACCTCCTGCTCATAATACATAGTCCACATTTGATCGAGTTATGACCCCAAATTCCTTGCTCATTTAATTGTGGGTGTCCATATTTCCGAGTTTGTATTGTGGCTGATTATATGTATATATATACACACATATTAAATATATTTTGCGATAATGCACCAATAAATACGTTTTTGTGTTACATAAATTATTATTGGATAAAAGTAATATTATTTGAGTATTAGATTTGATAAAATTTTGTGTTCATGTACGTAAAATAAACAAAATTTGTAAAATAATTTACTTAAAAAAGTTACAAAGATGCATATCTTTGTAAATAAAGAAGATAGACACATGTTCTCAGATGGGGTAACTTCTGAATCCAAGTTTATCAAAGAAAAACTTGTAGCGTGATTAGGAGAACAAATCAATCATAGAGTCTATCAAGAAAAATTTTCTAACGACAATAGGAGAACAAATCAATGAGGAGAATATAAAAAATCTTGTATACATAAGGGACAATTCACACTTAAAGACATAAAAACAGTTCAATTTAGATTTTGTTCAACGACAGTCTAAATTTGCTCCCAGTTAAAACTCAATATATCATGCGCAAGTTGTACTATTTAGTATGAACTCAACTAGTGTCTTAAAATTTTGATTTTTTGAATGTAATATTATTAAAGTATGTTCAAAATAATTTATATTAATAGTATGATTACGACGTCTTAAACTTATAGCATCCCAAGATTTGTTGACCCCACACGCACAAATATTCAGGCGTCTGACCATTTGCATGCTCGTATTTTTGTGACTAACTAATTTAATATTTGAACTCATTTTCTTTTTCTTAGAGTCAATAAATTGTTTTCACAAACTATTGTTTGACTTTTTGGTCCACAAAAACCAATAAATGTGATCCTAAAATAGATCAACGTTATTAATAATTATTAGTGGAAAATATATCTATCATAAAATAAAGTTTAATGAAAATGAAAAATAGGCGTTCAAACCTCACCTAACCTAGATATATTAGTAGGACTAATGATTAAGATTTTCTTTTCTCATGAAACACGTGTAATCAAAATTCACTCAACCATAAAAAATTGGAGAAAGTATGGGTGGGGAGGAATTGATTGGTCCTAGTTACTAGTTTAATTGATTGAGAAAAAGTGATTGTAAAAAAGAATAATTGGATCGCCAATGTTTGTAACGATCTGGTGGGTATTAGGATACATTTCATATTTCATAGATCCTGAGTTGATCATTTAAGTTGTATTTGTGGTACTTTAGTAGTTTAGTTGATCGAAAAAGACTCATTGTAGAAAAAATAATTGTATTGTCAGTACTTATGGAGGAACTGTTGATTCGCTCCACTATGCATTAATTCCCCTGATTTATTTTCTAACAGATCCTTAATTGTTGGCTTTAAATCATAAAAAGATTATCAAGTAAGTTTTAACTTAAGATCGAAAAAATCCACTTTGAAGAAAGCCATCCCAGTAAGGGTGTGATACGCGAGAGCCCTTCCACACGGGACTCCTAGATCACTATGGCCGTCTGAGGATCTCATCATGAAGATTCTCAATGGTCTTGACGGGGTGAATTGTCTAATATCGTTTCTCCTCATTTAGTTGATACTTCAAAGGAGTAGATTAGAAATCTCTGGTAAAATACCCGCCCGTTACCCCCAAAAACACATAGTTTCTCCTCCAATAATGACCAACCTATCGTGATGAGAGCATTGAAAACAAGATCAAACATGATATATGACTAAAACACCAGAAACGACGACTACCAGATTTCTGCTTGATTATTATACACTTAGAATTTATACGTGACATAATTAAGATGTCAAAACTAATACTCAATCTATTTCAAAACAAGTATTGTTTCAGCAAAAAAAAAATTGTCAAAAGAAGTGTTCTTCCAGAAATTCAAAAAAAGATAATTTCTCTTCATCTTCTAAAATTATCCATATTATAAATGAGACTTGAAAATGAAAAAAAATGGTGTTAAGAAAGTATATAAAGCCACAATTAAAAAAAAAGTTACAATAATTAAACTCAAATAAGTGTGTTTAGAGCTCCTCTCTCTCTCTCCCTCTCCCTCTCTCTCTCTCTATATATATATATATATATATATATTAATAACACTTACTTTGATTAGTCGTTGATTATTATGTTAAAGTAAAAAGAAATTCCTTGGAAAAAGAAAGCCAAAATTTAGTGGTGGTATTTCAAAGGTGTGAAAACAAATTAGAGATAATTTGGTCAATTTGTTGACAATCTGTTCATTAGCTGTATAGTTGCCAAAATCCTCAAACACAACGACAAGGAACTCCAATTATCCAATATATTATTTATCTTTTATAACCTAATTGGACTAAAACTGTAATAGAAAAAGGGTTTTTTGAATTAAACATATATAAGAGTTTGTAATTTTAATCTGGGTCAACTGTTTGGCGAAAGATTACTATTGTAACCGCCCAATTTTCCCATGTTACACTCCACATTTCAAAATTAATAAAATAAAATAAAATAAATTGGAGCACAGGATAACACTATTTTTTTTTCAATTATCAACCTAATCAATTTCAAACATTATATCCTAATTACATTTATCAAGTATTTGTGGATCCTAAATCACTCTGATCTTCGAACTTTTATTTACAAATTATTATTAAAATTTTAGGACATCATGAGACAAAAATTGGTCGAGTTTTGTAATGGGTTTCATGTAAATTAACAAAATGTTTTAAATTATATTTATTCTTGGAGAATCATAATATTTTAAATTAGTTTAATATAATTTGGTAATTAAAAACAATAATCAATTTTTTTTTAGTTTTGTAAAATATTCGACAACCTAGTATATACACCTCAGAATAATTCAAAATAAATAAATAAATAAGATTTGTCTAAAATTTACAACATAGGAAGATGAAGAAATTATTTCAACATGTGAAAGAATTTGGTGTAACAGTCTTTTCCCATCTTAAGCAATTCCTAAATTGCAGCTAATAATGATTAATGTCAACGTGAACAATCTTCTGTCCCCAGCAATCTGCTTAAATTCAATTTTAAAAGCTCTAATCCAATTATCACCTAATGTTGACTTCAGAGGTAAGCTCCTTAACTCTTATTTTTGTGATACTGTGTTTACAATAAATCCTTTCACTTTTTTAAAATAAAAGTGTCTTTCTATTTTCAAGTGATTGTTTATGGTGCATGTGTTTTTTAACGAGCAAACAAAAATTATCTAGTATAATTGTGTCACAGCTTCTTAAATTATTTGAAGAAAAATGTCATTCTATTTTCAAATTATTGTTTGCGTGCATGTACTTTTTAACGAGCAAACAAAAATTATATAGCATGATTGTGTCACAACTTCAAGAAAATTTTGAAGAAAAGTGTCATTTTATATTCAAGTGATTGTTTGCGTGCATGTATTTTTTAATGAGCAATAAAAAATTATCCAACATGATTGTATCACAGCTTCTAAAAAAATTTGAAGAAAGAGCAAGATTCAATCATGTAAACAACATAAACATGTCTGATAAAATTTTAAAATCAATTAGAACATTTAAATTTTGGAGGAGAAAGAAAGTATTCATAGTTTAAATATGAGGTCATAAATTTGTAGATTTCATATTTGGAAAATGTAATAAATTTAGTTGGGTAATTGGGCATCTAGTGGTTGGGTCAATGTGGGCCGACAAAACACGATAAGTCCATATCAATGGGCTGTCTGTCTTCCACTCCAAATGACTTCTAACCATATTAATAAATATTATTCATTAGATTTAATGGTGCTGTTGTCACAGATCGCTCAAACCCAATCAATCTTAAGCACACTAATAAACATTATTCATTAGATTTAATGGTGCCGCTGCTATTTGTTTGTTCCTGATGATGGCTTGATGCTGCACTAGATTATGGCTGCTGAAACCTGCTATATACCTGCTGATGTTATTTGCTGTACCTGCTGCCGTTAGCTACTGTTTACTGGTTGCTGCTGCCCTGCTGCTGATATCTATTCCTTGTTGATGACTGTTGTCGTATTGTTATTTATCTGGCTGCTGATATTTACTTCCTGATGCTGAGACCTGCCGGTCCGTTTGTGGGTCTTGTTGTTCTTTCCTAATGGCCCGTTCTTTCCTAAAGGCCCCTTTGCTGTTGCTAAGTGGGCTGCCGGCTTCTATGCTGGTTGAGATGGATGCTTGGTGATGTTGGATTCCACTTTGGAATGGTGATACCAGTTTTTTTGAAGACACGTTTGGGCCTGAAAATGCCTATTGGGAGATTGTTTTGCTCTTACATTAGAGCTTTCTAGTTTGTTGTATTGGCCTTTGTGTTGGTGGATTTTATGACATTCATTTACAGTTTATTAGGATGCTTGTTCCCATCCCAGTGCTGGGATTCGAGACTAGTTTTTTATTTTCTTCGGGTATGCCCGAGTATTGGTGTACTACAAATTTTTTTTATTTTATTTAATTTCCACGGTTTCGACCAAAAAAAAATTAAAGTCATTCTCCAGCGTGCGCAAAAACTCATGTGAAACAATTGTACATTTGACATAATTTAAATTATTACTTATTTAACTATAAAGTGTTTGTTACTTAAAAGTATATTACTTTTTCTTAATTATCTTTAAAAATAATGATATTTTATAATTAAATAAGTAATATTTTAAATCGTTCATACGTGCAACTATTTCATAAGAGATTCAGTGATATATATGTATATAAATATATATATAAAATAATTCACTTTTCTTATTTAATTTAAAAATTCCAACAAATTTAGGTCAGCAAAGTTTCGATCCCATCGCTTTTATATTTGAAATGGATGGTGGCAAAGCTAATGGCAGCATATTACAAGAAGACAAAAGTGTAAATTAATGGTTTGACATTATAGGATCTTCTTGTCTGAGTTCATATTATATAAACATACGACATTAATTCACTTTTCATTGCAATACATTATTGATACATGCACACTTGATAATTATTTTTTAGTTCACTTGTGCTAAGACATATAATAATAAGAGAAAATATATTCCCAAAATATTAATTAAGAAATATTTAACATTAGTAATTATTATAAAATATTAATAATAAAAGTAATATGATAATAATTACTATTATTATTGTTGTAAAATAATTAAAAAACATTGATAATAATATAATTTTTATTGTATGATTATATAATAATATTTGCTCATTAAAAGTAGTGATTACTATAATTGATAAATAATAATTATTAATTCAATATTAATAATAAAAAAATTATTATTATTATAATAATATAATTACAAAATATTGTTAATAATATAATTATTATTCTATGATGATTATCATTGATTAATAATAAATATTATTAATTTAAAAATTATTTTTTAATTATTATAATCGTAGAATAACTGCGTGTTAGATCAGAATTCATGCGCGTGTGTTGTGTTCAATACTCGTTCGAACTATAATTAAACTATGCGGAAGCGAAATAGTAGTTACAACAATTTCGAAGAAGAATTTCTTCTTCCTCTCAAGTATTTTTATTAGATAGAGTGTTTGTTCTCACACTTATAGAGTTTCGACTTACACGTCATTAGATTCCCTCTAATACTAGCCAACCCTATATCACTCTCTTCTAACAACTTACTTGACCATCGAGTCCCCTAGATGGATTTGGCTGTCGACTCCCGTATGGCAGAAATCTGAACTATCTTGAGCCCAGCAGGCTGTACTACGATATAAGCTCTCAAATAAAACCGTCTCTCTCAAGTAGAATGTCTCTCTTTTTCTGCATATGATAATAAATGTAATGTAACATAGTCTATTTATACTTATATGTCTTGAACACAAAGATATTTTCACCATATCAACCTTGATTTGCTATCAAATCTCTCCTTCAAAGATCAGATTATTTCCTTCCAGAATTCCAGCCGTGTGACTTCTTTTCCTTGAATATTTCTAGGCAGTTGGTGATTGAATCTTCTAATCCTTGCATGTATCTTTGATTATCTTATGTTTTGTTTGCTTTCCTTCCTTTCTATATCTTGTATGCATATCTTCTTGATTTTCTTATCTTTGTCATATCCTGCATGTTAATCAAACCTCATTAGATTTTCGATATATATGCCAACACACTTACTTTATCACTGCTATTATTTCTAGTTTGTCACTATTGTTATTACTTTTATTTTGTAGTGATCATAATTACTTATTGTATTAATTACTAGTTTTATTATTGATTATTGTTATAATTTTTATAATTATCAATAAGTTTATTTAAATACTCTACTACAATTTTTATGTTCCTTTAACATACTATCATTGGAGTGAATGCATTTATATCATTCAACTTTCATGGTCATTTCGTTCTTAAATTGATTATATTCATGCATTATTTTATTTATTCATATCAATCACAAATTTAAAAAAAGAGATAGATTAATAAAATATATAGTATGTTCAATAATTTTTGAAATCATTATATTTTTTCTTCTTAGCCAAACATATCAGTGATAGTATTAATTAACGAGACTGTCACATTCAAAAAAGAAATGAATCGATTGACATCGGTGCAGTAGAATAAGTACAAAAATAAGTCTTTTGAAGCTATGTTGTAATAAGATTATTGGGGACATTATTAACTTATCTTCTAACAAAAAAAAACTTGAATGAATTAATAATAAGAGATAGCAAGATCAAATTATGTAGCATCATAAGAAAAATTAATAGTTGCATAAATTGTGAACATAATCTAACGATACCTAATTTTTCTGTTCGATTCGATACCTCAAGAAGACTTTAATTCATCATTGTTACAACCAAAGAGTCCGCGTCTATATTGCATTTGTTTAACGTTTTACTTTTAGATTTATTGTCCTCTATCTTGACACGACAGATCATCAAATATTTTTAATTTAAAATTAATAAACAAATATGATATCTATGTTCCTTTCTTTTATGATCAGTCTCATATAATGGATTGTCAACTTCCTTATATTTAATATTCACTTAATCATTTGTCTCTTTGTATTTGTTTTTTAAAATAATAAAATTTACTTTTATGTGTACTAATTTTTTGATTCAAATTAGCTAAAATAATTTACTGATTTTTATAATATTTTTTAGATTTAATTATGTCATTTACATTATTAAAACTATTTTTTAGAATTTATTTTAGAATTATATTTAAAAATCTCTCAAAATCTTTCCATTTGTTGTCTCAATTATTCAATCATAAAAATACGGACCTATAGCTTACATGCCATTAAAGAAATAATTATCAAAAGATTTCAGTCATAAATCTAACTCCCGTTACATAAATTTTAAAAATTGATTTCTCATTTTGTGATTTAGAGAATTATTTGTTTGAGATTTGGTTGGTTAATTTAGTGAAATAAAAAAATATATCTTAGAAATAAAATATTTTATATTTAATAATTAATTAATTAATTATATATATATGCAATATTGATATAAAATAAGAGATCATAAAAATATAATTAATTTAATATATTTTTTTACAAATAGAGTTTAGACGAATAAATTACAACTTAAAAGATTTGAGTAAAAAAGTAAAAAAAAAAATTAAATAAATATATTGTAATTGATAATAATAATTCAATATCTTGATAAAATAATAAGCCTAATATCAGGAGGGACAAGTTATTGCTTTCTTAGATATCCGAAACATATCAAAGATATCTTCAACATATCTTAGATAAATATTATGTTTTATATATAGATAGATATTAAAGTAAATTTATATAAAAAATATAAATGATAAATAATAATTATAAATAATTTAAGTGGAATAAATTAATACTTTTTGTTTATGATCGAACTTATCTTTTTTACATATATAGATATTATTGATTATTATTATTATTACACATACATATATTATTATCATTATTGTTATTGTTGTTGTTATTATTATTATTAAGATGAAGAAGCTAAGAACCAATAGGGAACCCTTTATTTAATAAGCCAAATTCGTGATCTTTGAATCATTGGTTGGTGCCGAACTGGAAGAGCCAAAGCGCTCTAAGAGTTTGCCCGCCGTCTAAACCTCCAGCGCACATGGCGCATGTTAGACACAATCATTTTCCCACTGATTTTATTGCACATCTCATTATTCTTTTATTTTAATTTTTAATTTTATTTACTATGAATTTCTTGCATTAAATTAATTTTAAAATAGTAAGAATAATACATTTATGAATTTACAGTGCTGACTATTATATAATTTAAGAATATATCCCAACCAAAATATATAAATGAAAATAATCAAAGCCAAATCAGAATTTAGAAGCGATTCGTGAATCCTGATCTGTACAGATTTCATACAAACCCTAGAAATCAATCCCCCCCGCATTGCCCTCAATTTAGGCTGATTTGTTGTATTTACTCATTAATTTTAACCCCTTTTTCGCCTCCATATTTTCCCTTATTTAATCTGGTGTAATTAGTAGACTTCGAGTTGAACGCATAGTATTTTCTTCCTTGATGTGGATTTGGATATTATTTTGATTGGATGCAAGTGTTTTAGTTGGACTCTATTCTCTGGATCAACTCTATTAGACTTGTTTCTGTGTTTCGATGCATTACAATTCGTAGAAGATTGGAACTCTCCATCTTGGTTTTCTCATAGAATCGAACTCTAGTTGGATTCTTACAACTCAAGGCTCCACTCTAGTTATTTGTTGATTGTTGTGTTCTGCGCGCACTAGGCTACATTGGAGTCCGTTGTGGAAACGGATCATTATTGCTGATTTTGGTCTGTTTCTTGAACTGGGTCTTGTTTTCTTTTCCAGAATTTTGCATCACTTTTATTTTTTTGGCACGATTGGATTGTTTGAGTGGATTTCTACAGTGGAAAATAGATAGAGATTCAAAGTTTTGGCCTTTAGGGTGGCTTTTATGATTCGATTATAAATTGGAAGGTTAAATTAGAGAAGAGAGATAATATACAATTGAAGTTGCTTTCCCAGATTTTGTTATTTGGGATTGTAACATTCAATAGTTGGTGAAGTGGAATGAGGGGAGAAGGAGATGAAAGGTGACAGTTGGGGATTGAGGAGTGAACAATGATTCCAGGATCATTGGGTCTGCGATCTTCAGGAAGTTATGGTTCACTGCAGCAAATTCAGAACAACTCATTATCATTGCCAAATCAAACTACACCACCTGTCTCATCAAGAAAGCCTCCGAAGATGCTTAAGGACAAGGAGAGATTGTTCCACTGGATCTGCAAATTTGCCCCTCGAAAGAAGGTTGGGATGCTGCTCTTGTGCCTTGTTTCAGCTGCTGTTTTCAGCTGGGTGCTTTATGTTGGAAAAGGTTCGGCTTCCTGTTGACGACTCTCGTTTGGTTTGGGTTTATCTTATGGTGAAGCTTATTCTTGATTTTGATCAGTTACTTATTACAAGATTTTTTTTGCTCTGTATTTCTTGTCACTTGCAGGTGAAGATGCTAGAGATTCCATTACTCAAAACATAAATATTCAGCCTGGGTCAACAATATCTGTGAAGAAGAATCAGATTGAAAGTTTCACTTCTCAAGCTTCTGATTTTAAGGGAAGCACAAATGCTAGCCTACCACCACCACCTCTACACCTAACTCCACCTCCACCCCGTGAATATTTTACCGGATACACACTTCCTCCTGGGAATCCATGCGAGAGTTTTACATTGCCTCCGCCACCATCCAATCCTAAAAGGAGAGGACCACGTCGTGAGTTTCAATATCATGCTTGTTTGAGCTTTCTTTTTCAAAGAAAATTTCCATTAAGACTTTTAATGGATCAAGATAATGTGATAAATTCCCTTCTTGACATGAATAATATATTATTGAGGTCTTTGATTTAATGACTATGCTTGGTTGTTCCTGCAGCATGCCCTGTGTGTTACCTGCCTTTGGGAGATGCCATAGCTCTTATGCCAAAAGCGCCATCCTTTTCTCCCGTTCTTCAAAATTTGACCTACATTCATGAAGAAAGTTTGACTAAATCTGAATTTGGAGGTTCAGAATTTGGTGGATACCCGTCATTGGGACAGAGGAATGATTCATACGATATTAGAGAGTCAATGAGTGTGCACTGTGGGTATGATATTTGTCTTTAGAGAAGTTTATTTCCTGCATAATTTGTTCTTATTTCTTTTGCATGCAATGAGATATTGTTTTTGAAGTTTCTTTCTGATGTTTGTCTAACTTCGTATAGGTTTGTCAGAGGAGTGAAACCAGGCCGTGAGACAGGCTTTGACATTGATGATTCTGACCTTCTTGAGATGGAAACTTGTGATGGGGTGGTTGTCGCATCAGCAATATTTGGTACTGGCCCCTATATATGGTGTTTCACTTTGATGTTATTTGCTGTTACTAATGTTGGTCATACATTTTGCCAGGAGCATTTGATTTAATAAGACAACCGAAGAATATTAGTGAATACTCTAAGCAAAAAGTTTGCTTTCATATGTTTGTGGATGATGAGACAGAAACTTATTTGAGAAATTCTAGTGAGATTGGGAGTGACAAGAAAGTTGGACTCTGGCGAATCATCGTTGTTCACAAGCTACCATACTCAGATCCAAGACGTAATGGAAAGGTAAATGCTCCAAATGCTAGCTTGTAAACTTGTTGTGCTCAGATGAGAACTTTGTTCATTAACAGTTCTAGGTTATGCTTATCTTTTGTTGTTGGTAGTTTAGTTCTACGGGTTGGGTGGAGAATTGGGGGTTTCCGTGCCTTCTTTTCTCTGTCTCATCATGCTTTAGCAGCCATGGTTCTACCAATGCTGCACGTGGTTTTATTCAAGTGCATGAAGCCTGGTAGAATATGCTGCTTCTATAAAAGCTATTTCTCTGAGGTTTTGTATTGAAATGGCAGATTCCAAAACTACTACTGCATCGACTTTTCCCTAATGCCCGGTACTCACTGTGGGTTGATGCAAAACTTGAGCTGGTTGTGGATCCTGTTCAGATTCTTGAAAGGTACTTATACTTAATTCGTAAACCACCTTAACTTTTTTCCAGCTCTTATACAAGACAAGCAGTCTCTTTTCACAGATATTTTAGTGATTATATGTCACTGAACTATCCTGTTTATTGGAGCAATTTCCTTCTTACCGAAACGAAGTGAGTGCATATCATCAGCATGCAAGGTGCTTCACTAATAAGCTTTTTTTCACCTATAGAGGAACCAGGCTTGAAAAGACGTCTACTTAAATAGATGATACAGTAAATCCTTGTTAACCTAAAATCTATTAATTAAAAGAGGTTACTTAATTTTAGAGTAAATGTATAAAATATGTTAAGTCAACCATAAATTTTTAGGTTTTTTGAAGCTAAAACTATTTATCGGATTGGGATACAAGGGTGGGAAAGAACTGTATCCTCGGCTGTCTTTCTACTAGAGTAGACCAAATACTAACTTCAGAAAACTAGGATCATAAGTATGCTCAATCCTTAATTGAGGAAATTATAAATAGAACAACAATTGGGAGAGTCTGATTAAGAACATAAGCAAATTGAATAAGAATAGCATTATTTTTAATGTTGCTAACAGTCACATTATGTAAGTTATGTTTGTAATTTTAGCATATTATAAATATAAATTTATATTATCAATTGACCTATACAGTAATATAAGGTTTCATTGCGAAAGTATTATCTTGTTAGTTATTTGAAAATAGCAATTTAGCCAGCCGATCCCAAGTTGGGACTAGAAAGAAAATTATGATTTAATAGTGGTTAACAATTTATCAAGTATTAATTTATGAAGGTTTTACTGTATTTTGTTTCCCCTTCTATTGGGAAATGTTTATCTATTTTTTAAATGTATTTATTTATGAGTTTTGTTTTATTGCAGGTTTCTGTGGAGGAAAAATGCCACTTTTGCAATATCGAGGCATTATAGGCGTTTTGATGTCTTTGAAGAAGCAGAAGCTAATAAAGCTGCTGGGAAGTATGATAATTCTTCCATTGATTTCCAGATTGAATTTTATAAAAAGGAGGGTTTAACACACTATTCTGATGCAAAATTACCAATTACTAGTGGTAGGGCAGAGCTTAACTGAAAATTCTACTTATTATTTTTAAATTTGGTGTCTAGCCATCTATATAATTCATTTTGTTGAATTTGTTTTCAGATGTCCCTGAAGGTTGTGTGATAATCAGAGAGCATATTCCCATCTCCAACCTTTTTACCTGTCTTTGGTTTAATGAAGTGGACCGTTTTACTTCCAGAGATCAAATCAGTTTTTCCACTGTAAGGGACAAAATCTGGTCAAAGACTAATTACAGTATTAATATGTTTTGGGACTGTGAAAGACGCAACTTTGTTGTCCAGGTAATTTTGTTATTCTTACCTATATTTCAAGTGAAGTGATAATGAAATTCACACTGGTTTCTTCTTAGCCTGTTGCTTTCTTTTCTTCTGTATATAACAGCTGCAAAAGGTTATGTTTAGGATTTTATGCATACATCTCTGTAAGACTACACCTAGGTGACATGTTAAATCAGTGTGTTTTAAACATTTGTAGTTGTTGGTTTCTTACTAATTGAGATAAAAAAGATATGGAAAACTCCTGTAACTGGAAGCATGTTAAAAAGTTTCTTTAATGCTCATGAAAGATTGGAGTAGCCTTTATATGGGAAATAATTGCATCATCTCCATTTTACATAATTTGGGTCATCGAGTATTGACACATGACAGCCGGAAGTTATCATACTATGGGCCATTCCTCGCCATAGCTAAGCCTGGTGTTTTGAACTATTCAGGTTATCATATTGATTGTTTTTTATTCTAGATTTGTTATGCAACAGAATTTTGGGAGGAAAGATTCTTTTTTCTTCTCATCTTCTGAAACCTACTTCTCCACAAACCTGGTATAGCATTCTTAAATTTGAATTTATACATTTACCCCCAATATCTTGTACATGTAAGGGGAGTGGTGGCAAAATATTGTGCTTTCGAAAAATTGAGTTTCAAGTTGGGTCTTTGGTGCCTTACAGATTCCGATTTTTTTTCCCTTAATTTATGGAGAATTTGATGAATGTAAACACTTCAAACTGCTGAGTACAAGCTAACTACAGAGAATCACTTTTTCTTGAGTTGTTGCAAGCATTGCCTAAGCAGCTTTTTGGTTGTGCACATACAATTTTGTAAATTATTTTTGCACTAGCAGGGTTACCACAGGGACTTGCTTGAGCACTGGTCTCCCCCTCCGCCTCCAGGTGTTCATCCTCCACCAGTAACAATAATCAACAAAAATCCAACCACGGCCTCTCCCAGGATTACAGCCGATACTGTTGCAGCGGATAGTAAGGGTCCCACAAAACGTGGCAAGGAGCGGAGGTCCAAGCGTCACCGGAAAGTCATTACTGCCACTAGTAAAGATGTGTATACCAATTAAATTTTTTGTCCAGGCAAGATTCTTAATTCCTTCCCTTCCCCTGTTTCAAGAACATGTAGTTGCGGGGCTAGGTATTCGGGCAAGAAGGTGAGAGATATAGTTATATTTTCACAGAATACTGTTCTATTTTTGTTCTCCTATTTTTTTGGAAGATGCCGCTATGTTTATCTAATTTTTTCAGTGTACATATACTGATATACACATAATATTTATTTATATTGATAGTCGATTCAAATAATTGTGATCACATGGGTTTGCCACCAATGTCCTTACAGGTGGTGTTCTCTTATTGCTTTCACATAGATATTTAATACATTTTTTTGTTGAGATCTTTAATGAGCATGGCCCCCTGATTCAGGGAATGCTACCCCATAAGATGGGGTTTTTGATAGGGATGATGTGATTTGTTCATTAATAATGTATATTATGCATATGTGTCAATGGCAAGCTGGCTTGAAGAATGGTCCCAAGCCTCCAACTAATGTGATCTGCATAAGCACAAAACAATTTGATCCCTCCTGCATTTAATTTAATCGTTCACATTTGATTTCTTAAACATCTTTGTAATATGAGTATTATAGATCAATTAATAACTAATTTTGACTCGAATTTTTTAAAAGCATTTGTTTCGGTGATGGCAGTAAAATATTCATGGCGTTTGTCACGTCATATAAAAATAAAAGAGAAAATTGTGGTTTTTTTTTGCGAGTATATAAATTTTCAAAACGACATGGTTGGGTGGAAATGCAGCTCCAGCAATGAATAAATATATCAGTGGTTCTGACTTTAGAAAGTCAGGTTTAAATTGTAATTACTGTTTCGGATTTAGAAAAGTTAAGTTACATTGAAAAATTTGTAAATGTTGTGATTTTTTCAGTAATTGAACTTTTTAAAATTTGGCTTAGTTGACAATTTTGAGCTAAATATTACACTTAAAAGAAAAAATTTGCCTTATTTATTGTAATTAGGCCTTTTTTAATCACACTCTATTTTTTGAAGAAACAACCATACTCCCATGTAGTATTGTCGTATTCTTTTTTTTTTTTTTTTAATTATGTGTATTTGTACTTGTTTGTGTTTGTATATTGTGTGTTTGTGCTTGTGTGTGCGTTGTGTATGTTGTGTGTGTAGTAATAATAATAAGGGTATTGCTAAACACACCACAAAAATTACTTTACACACCACTTTAATTTAGTGAATAAAATTAAATAAAATATAAATGACATATATATCCTTATATAATTTTCTTTAAAAAAATAAACATTAATAATTTTATTATTAATATTATTCATTCTTTGCTCAAACACACTCACACATTAACCTTATATTCAAACGAATCAAAATAAAAGTTGAAATATTTGTAAATAATTCATAATGAAAAATTGCAATACAAATGATATAGAAAATATAATTATTATAAGAATTATACAATTAAATACTGTATTTTTCGACGAAAAATATAGTATTTAATTGTGTAATTCTTATAATAATTATATTTTGTATATAATTTATATTGTATGGTCTTTTATTGATTACTTATAAAATATTTTTATTTTATTTTATTAATTTGAATATAGGGTATAGTCAAGAATGAAGAATGACAATAATAACATTATTATAATTTTGCTTAAAATATATATAAGGATATATTTGTTATTTATATTATATTTAAATTTATTCAAAAAATTAAAGTGGTGTGAATAGTAATTTTTGTGGTATGTTTAGAAACACCCTAATAATAATTATAATAATAATATATTATTATTATTATTATTAATTAATAAACAACAATAAAAGTGAGCTCTAACCCGCGTGTACATGTTTTCTACAGATCGTCCAAAGGGCTTCTTAAAATACAATTGATTGAAATGATGAGTTGATTCAATTTTTTACATAATAAAAAAAGGTATAACTTTGCTAAACTATTGGAAGAATTATTGAAAATTTTTAATCTACTTGTCATTCACGAGCAACTGTATCTTATGAAGCCTTTTAGACGATATGTAAAAGACATGTACACGCGGGTTAGAGCACACTTTTATTGTTGTTTATTAATTAATAATAATATTATTATTATTATGTGATGATTATTAATTTTATTATTATTATTATTATTATTATTATTATTATTATTATTATTATTACACACGCGCACAGAGCATACAAAAACACACACAATACACAAACACACACAAGCACAAATACACATAATTAAACAAAAAAAAAACAAATTAATTTAAAAATATCATTATTATACAAACAGTAATGTGATTCCATATAATAATTTAGAAAACAATTTATGTTTTTCTTTTTTGAAACCCCGCAGCATTGTGATATGTGAATTTACACAGAACACCTTTCTTGTATGTCCGTAGAAACTGTAGTGACTGAGATACCAATAATTCTTTAGTTTAATTGTTTTTTTTTAATAAAAGAATAGAAATAATAATATAATAAACAATAATAGGAGATCATTTCTGATGGTTAGAGGTGAAAAACAATTATAAATACAAAAAAAATTGCTAATATTTCTAAAATTATTGATTGAGACACACATATTTACGTAATTTTAATATAAAGGGGTCGAAAATGAGGGCAGATGAAAAAAGGAAAAATGAAATTAACCCTTTAATTAATTGGCTCACCATAAACCCTAGATTCGAACCACTTCTCAAAACCCTGGGCGAAAGAACATAAGGAAATTGAGATACTCATCAATGGCGAATCGACGCTGCTTTCAAGCCCTAACTCGTTATCTCCAATCTGTCAAAACGCTAACCCCTTTCTCACAATCCCTTGCCCCTGCCTCCACCTACGCCGTCAATCAGACGCTCACTGCCAAACCCAGTCACCACATTGTCACTAACGATTTCAATGTTTATCCGTACACCTCCACATTCACGCGGAGTTTTTGCTCGAAGCATACTGACAGCGGTGAGGATTACGACGACGATGAGGATGATGATGATGATGACGATGATGAAGACTACGAAAGTGAAGAAGGAGAGGAAGCTCGGCGAGGAACCCAGAGCGCTCTTTTATCAGCTGAGGATAAAGAAAAAGAGGCTACTGAAATAGGGTACAAAGTCATTGGCCCGCTCGAGAAATCTGACCGCGTGTTCAAACCTTATGAGCCTGTATTCGCTGTTGTCCAGGTAAAAAGGATAAATTATTTTGTGGCTTTTGTTGGGATACTTTTCGTAAATTAGAACATTGATTGAATTTTGTATTTGTGTTATTTTGGATTCCTTTTGTGCCGGAAATATTTAGATTGGATCGCATCAATTCAAGGTGAGCAATAGGGATACCATTTACACAGAGAGGTTGAAGTATTGTGATGTCAATGACAAGGTCAGTGTTTCATTTCACGAGCTTGTTATTGCATAGTATTGATGCTTTATGACTGTGAATTGAAAGCTTTGTACTGTGTAGTTGAACCAACGTACATTTTGAACTGTCTCAAATGTTCAATTTGCTTACCTTCTCAACAAAGAATTTCCTTTGCCCTAACCTAAATTGTATTCTAACCAGTCTTGCAAGATTGATAATTTGCCTTGACATGATCCTATAAGTCTTTCAACTTGTACTACTTTTAAATATCTGTAGTTATGGTCTTATAGATAGATGATTGTGCCGTGGATCTTATGTCCATTTTCATTTTCATATAATTCACTTACATCTTAAGTGAACTTTATGTGTCTGGTCTTCATAAAGCTAAAAAGTGTGAGATTTGTCATGAAATCACTGCTAAATAACTCATGCTGGGTGCGTTTTGTAGAGGAATATGAAACAGTTTTAATATTTCACATAGTTATATTGCTCTTGTAGAAATTTATCCGATATACATAACTCTACTGCATCCATTGTGCTGATGTTTGTGAAAAAAGATTCAGTGCAGCAGCTGTGATACTTCTTGAATTGATAAATAATAGACTAGTCTGTATCTGTTGAATGCACCTGAAGTTCTAGGCATTCCAATTAGACTAATATTTATGCTTCTTTTATTTCATGCAGGTGATCCTCAACAAGGTTCTTATGCTAGGTTCATCAACACAGACAATCATTGGCCGTCCAGTGTTGCCTGACGCATCTGTTCATGCTGTTGTTGAGGAGCATGTAAGATAATTTAAGATTATATTTTCTTAATTTGCAACTTGTATGAGGTCTGACCATCGTATGAATATTTTACAAATTTTGAAGTTAAGGCTGTTATACCTCTGGAATCATTTATAAAATTAAGAGACAAACAAATTTCAGCCCCTTAATATCATCAACTCATGCACTGCTCTTCTGTTGAAAGTTTTAAGGAGTTGATATCTGAAACTCTATGAGTGGCAGGGACTGATTGGCCAACAGTATTTTAATGCTTGAATAATTCTTGCCAGTTTTTGCATTTTATTGTTGAAACAGTTAGAACACCATTCAACCAACCCTTTATACAAATAAGTGAAGTGTGGCTGTATGCTTATATTTGTGGATATTTGTGGGTTATGACAATATGCCAGTTGAAGCTACTGAGAAATATGATCAACCAGATAACATCAATGAGATGCCCTTTCATCATCAGGGATATTATTTGGTCATTTTTTGCATTATTATCTAGGTTTTGATCTTTTACCTTTCCTATTTCTTTTCTTTACAGGCATTAGATGCAAAGGTGATTATATTTAAGAAAAAAAGAAGAAAGAACTACAGAAGAACAAAAGGTCATAGACAGGTAACTGAGAAGAGATTATCTGAAATTGACTTTCTGTTGTTTCTTGTTTTCATCAATTACCTCAAGAAAGATGCAGTATTGTTCTGTGGCTGATGGCGATGTTGTATCTTTCACTCCCTGTTTTAGGAATTAACCAAGTTAAGGATAACAAATATAGAAGGGATTGAGAAGCCAGAAAATATTATACCTCCGAAGACAGAGAAGAAGGAAAAGCTAGAGAAGAAGGAAAAGCCAGAGAAGATGGCTGTTGGAGCTTAATAGGGACATCTAAGTGCATATTTTTTTGGCTGCTTTTCAATCCTTTTCAAGATCCCCTCCCCCCCCCCCCCCGTGGCCCCCCCAAGGCAGAGACTGTATTTGGATTTAATTTTGGCTGCTGCTTGAGACAGTTTACTTACATTTGCACTATTTAGTGCCATTATAAGGGGCGATGCACATGAAGAAATCGCCCAGGTGACATTTTGTTGTAGGATTGAACATATTAACGTTCAAGTTTTTTTGTATTTATTATTAGTTGGCAATAATATGAATTTTCTTGATCAAATCTATTTAATTATTGAGTTCTAATGTATATCCCATAGGTAAGCTCTAACATTGCAAAAAAAAAAAAATAAAGATTGGGTTTAGATACTCAATTCAATTTAACTTGACTTATGATTACTTGCAGGGAATTTTTGTCACATAATGCGTACAGCAAACTCGTGGGCTGGATGAGTTTTCTATATAGAATGTAAGTTAGATTGAATCGAGTTGATCAAGAGAAAGCTTGTTTGAGTTTTTCACTGGTTCAAGCTCGGCTTGAGCTCACCGCAAAATTTTATAATTAAGTTTGATTTTTGTTCTATATAAATATTAAGGTGTTCGATTAATTTAAGATTTGCTTTGAGACAATATTATGTAGGTGTGGTGAGGTATTTATGGAACTAGAATGTACAATACTTTTGATACTGTTCCTGTTTTACAAAACTGAGAGTTGGAATGGTGTGAAGAAAAATTGGATGTAGTGTGTAAGCAAGAGATGCGCAGTGACATTTGAAGAAGAGTTTCATGAGAAAATAGAAGTTCATGAAGTCGTAAAAGAAGTACAATTTGTTGAAATAGTGCGTGCAAGCAAGAGATGTGTTTGAAGAAGAATTTCAAGAAAAAAGAAAAGATGTATGGGTAAAAATAGAAATTTAATTAAATTTTGATTTTGGTTACGAAATTTTATTATATTTTTGCAGTTGGTCAAATTAATTTAATATAAAAAGCTGTTTTTTTTTTTTTTTTTCAGTTAACCAAGAAAATGAACAGAAAAGAAAAAAGTATATTACATGTTGGTTTTATGTATCAACCTTGGATATCGATATGGAACATTAACTATGGTTGTAAAAACCATGCTGACGCCTGACTGACTTCACCATGAGCAAAATGCGATAATAGTCGGTGAGCCTTCGACTCAAAATTTCAGATTCAAACCCCCCTCATCTATGGAGATTCTCTCCATTCCACCTTCATGGAGCACCTACGCAACTAGCAATTCCCGCTTCTCAATATTCCCCCAATGCATTTCTAGATTCGCTGCATTTACATTCACAACCATCCTCCTTTTGTTCCTTACCTCCACCGCTTCCGGAATCTCGTACTCCGATCATTGCGGCGACGTCGTACGGGATCGACCCGTCAGTCCAGACGCTGATGCGCCACTCCTCAATCCGAGGTTTCTCGCTCTCCGCCACGCCCACGTTGATTCTAAAACCAACAAGAACAAGGATACAATTCCGAGTTCCTTTTCATTTTCCTCCCACAAAATCTACAGAACAGAGAACAATGCTGTCTTTAAAATTGAAGCGGTATTAAGCCTAATTCGTGATAGGAATTCTCGTAATTTCACACGCCGGGGATTGCGCGTTGTGCATTTCCGGCCGCCGAGGATTCCGGTGAGTAACTCGTGGACCTCAATCAGTTTTTCATTGAGTGGGTTTTGGGATTCGGTTTCGGGGAAGCTGTGCATGATTGGGTCTGGTTTTGGCAAACTTAGCTTGAATCACGTTGTTTTAAAGCTTGATTACTTGAATTCTTCGAGCATTTTCAGTAGTCTAGTTAATGGTACTTTGGAAAGTCTGGACGAAAACAGAAGAAGTGGTTTTAACCTGAAATTGATATCAATACTGGGTGTGAACTTGAGGAATTATAAGTATGAGTTGATTGATAAAGAAAATGAAAGAAATGGCTTTTCGTTGTGGGATGGTATGATAGGTGAATCATTAGGACTAGAAGATCTGGGGCAGAAGATATGCTCCTATGTTTTATCGGCTGGAATAGTGGAGTTGGAGTATAAGGATGATTGCAATAGTGTGAATTGTAATTTTCTTGGAAAGGGAAATGGCAATTTCATGCCAAGTGTAATGTACTTCAACGAAATTGAGTGTTTGGAGGATGGTAGAGTGAGGTTCTTGTTGGGCTTTGGGGATTTTGGTCATAATGGATTTCAATTGCCGTTTGAACCAAATTTGACTTTGGTCAGTGAAGGGAGATGGGACGGGAAGAAAAAGAGGCTTAACATGGTTGGCTGCCGTATTTTCAGTGATGGAGATGAGGGTTTTGTTGGCGAATGTTTGATCAGAGTAAGCTTGAGATTTCCAGCTAGGTGGACTTTGAGAGAGAGGAGTTCTGTTGTTGGGGAACTGTGGAGTAGTAGAAATGTGAACGAGTCAGGCTATTTTGGCAGAGTAACGTTCTCAAGTTTGAAGAATAGGAATATCAGGTTGGCAGGTTTGAGGTATGAGTATACAGAGATCGAGAACAGTAGGAGATGTTGTGCAAATAAGACAATGCAGATGGGAGTGGGAGCGAAGTATCCCAATGCAATATCATCAGATATGAGATTTGACATGATTGTCCAAAATAGGAAAGTGAAAGATCTTTGGGGCTACTCGTCACCTGTTTATGTGGATAATCTGCCTTATCAGATATCCTCTGTGTTTGGAAGGGAAGCTGAGTCTACATTGCGAGAGAAGCAAAACCTCAGTACTGTGGTTAATGTCAGCTACATTCTGAGTGTTTCAGCCTCTCATGATTTCAAGCTGAGCAATGAATATAGCCAAATCAGATCATTTGAAATTTCTGCTGAAGGGACATATGACTCTGAAGGAGGGCACCTTTGCATGACTGGCTGTATGCATGTTGGGCCACCTAAAGCAAGAGTGGGGCATAATTCATCATTGGATTGCAAGGTTCTGGTTGACATTCGGTATCCTACGCTAAATGCCAAAGATGGAGATGCTGTCAAGGGTACTATTGAAAGCACGCGAGAAAAGTCCGACCCATTTTACTTTGAACCATTTGAAATTCTTTCACGAACAGTTTATGCAGGGCAAGCCAAAGAATCCATTTGGAGAATTGATCTAGAGATCACCATGGTTCTAATTTCCAACACACTTTCATGTATCTTCCTAGGTCTGCAGCTATTGCATGTTAAAATGCATGCAGATGTGCTGTCCTCGATTTCTATCAGTATGCTTGTTGTGCTCACCCTAGGACATCTGATTCCATTACTTTTAAATTATGAAGCTCTCTTCAAGACAAGCCGCAACAACATGAATTTTTACCTTGGTAGTGATGGGTGGCTTGAACTTAACGAGGTATTGGTAAGGGTAATAACCATGATAGCTTTCTTACTGGAGTTTCGTCTTCTTCAAGTGACCTGGTCTGCGAAATCTGGTGATGGAAACCCAAAGAATCTCTGGATATCAGACAAGAAAGTTCTCTATCTCTCTTCACCTTTGTACATTGCTGGTGCATTGATTGCTTGGTTTGTTCATCTTTCAAGAAAGTCCCATCAGAGACCATTGTTGAGGACCCGACAACCATCTTTATGGGGTGACCTCAAATCCTACTGTGGGTTAATATTGGATGGGTTTCTGTTCCCTCAGATTCTATTCAATCTATTCTCCGACTCCAAGGAGAAGGCTCTTGCCCCTTCTTTCTATGCAGGAGCTACATTTGTTCGCTTACTCCCACATGCATATGACCTTTACAGGTCACATAGTTCTACTTGGTTATTCAGTTACATATATGCGAATCCAAGACTAGACTACTTTTCCACTGCCTGGGATATCATCATATCAGTTGGAGGCCTTCTATTTGCTGTCCTAATTTACTTGCAGCAGCGCAATGGCGGGCAATTTCTTCTGCCTAAGAGATTCACATATGAGAAAGTACCTGTGGCCGGTCCATGAGTAATTTTGAAGCGGTATGAGTTCTTTTGGTCTTAATCATGGTCAAAATCGCCCTGTTTTCTATTGGTACATACTCAAATAACACACCAGATTCTTTATGTTTGGTTTTAGAAGGCATTATATTGTACAGCTAATGGTATCTTATTCTTTGTGGGGCTAACTTGAAGCAGTTTTCAGCCCATATAATCTCGTTGCTCTATGTTTTATAACTTACATATATGTCTAGTACGAATTATGTTGACTTTCTTGTATCTTGATGAATATAAATGTGATGGAATGAAGAATCCTTGTATTATAGACCTCCTGTATTTATTGCCAGAGATTCTGATTTTTGGAGTTGAAATAGTGAAATTCTGGAAGATATTGGTTGAGGTTATTTCTACAAATTCAATTTACTTATCTGCACTAGCTATAATAACCATACTTGGAAATGGAACTGAAAACAAACACTACTCCTGCATGGATGATCAATTAAGTGCATGTACAAACTGGACTATCAACACAAAAATAAAGCAGTTGCATTGCTTCTGTACAATCCCAAAAACTAAAGAGGAGATAGATTATTAAAATAAATAATTGCCTACTTTCCCCTACTGCTGCCTCACTATTTTCTCATCAGCCCATCACCTGTCGCAGATTCTGTCACCCTCCCATTCTGCTGCTTAATGTCGATGGATCCAAAAATTTTGTGTGTTTTGAAAGCCATTCCATACAACCTGCGAAATTATTTAGTATGCAATGCAATCAGCTACAAGGAAAGAAGGGTATAATTCAATCGAAGGAAGGCAAAATTAAGCTACTCTGCTAAACAGGTCGTTACTACAAAGAACACTGAAATGGAAAAGAAATGCAATTCTTAATATTCCTACAAAAAAAGGAAGTACCATTTCAGGATGGGCAGAAGACATGCAAGAACATATGATGATATGATCCACCTATTAAACATACTGAATGCCCTAAAGTAATGTTCTATTCTATATTTGTTGGTTGTGTTTTGTTGTCATCCTAACAGGAGGATAGATACTCCGGTACTACCAAAGAGAATCTCAATGGTTGTTAGGAAAAACGATTAGACAAAGATTCTGGAACAATTGTTGAGCCAGTTATATTAGAACAAGAATGTGGTGATTAGACAAAGATTCTAGAACAGTGATGGTCAGGTAGGTTGGAAATTTCATGGGGCCATAACCATATTGCAGGCTTTTGGTTCGCAATAAAGAAGTAAATAATGCCCGCTAAATCTGAAAGACTGTCGATCTGTAATAGAAAAGAAAGTACTGACCTATTTGCTTCGACAACCCCTTGATGCAATCATGCTATTGTCAATGAATCACAGCCCTGCAAGACACGTGGACAACTGATTAACAATTTTCCATGAAATTGAAAAGCTACCTCCTTTCTCCTTGGTGGGATATATCATTATGCACCATGGATCATCAGGTTACTCACACACCCCTAATCTCATCAACCACTTATCTTCCGGGAGCATTCAATGAAGGCATAAAGACGGGAAAATCAAGGTTACACTCTCTCAACTAAGCAAGAGGTTCTCAAGAATGGAAAGGTGGGCTGAAAGGACAAACGGTAAATTACACATGTTGAATAACTTGCCTTGGAGGCAGCATGCAAGATGTAAAAAGACCAGAAATAGCAATACCTCAAAATCATGTCTCGAAGGTGGATCTCTTGCCGGTGAGAATACGAGAAATTTGAAGTCCTCGGCTGAAAGCTTCATTGAAGAGTATCCTAGTTTGCATCTGTTGAAACCCAGGCATCCATGAGAAGAGTGCCAAAGGAGCCATGACTATAATTCCAAACAGCATATCGTATAGACGAGCCAAGGACACAACAGTCTCCCAAACTATACTGGACTGCAGAAAAGGTCTCAGCACTTGGGCAATAAGTATAATGCCCCATCCAGTCGGAATAAATGCCAGCAAACTTTTAATGAAATCAACAATTGTGACATCAGTGAATTCCAGAAGCAAAACGATCACAAGTACCGTAAGTACAATCACAAGAAACTGGACAATTCTATAGTAGATGTGCTCCGTTGCAGCATATTTATCCCGTGCATATGCTATAGTGACATATATTCCCAAAGCCACAATTAGATAGATCCAAGATAACAAGTAAACAACAATACTTGTGCTACCACCTGAAATATTCAAATGGTACACAATTCCATACTGGAAGAAGAAGAATCGAAGATCCAAAATGATCTCCAGCAGTTTTCCCCAAAGCCCAGTTGTTCTAAAGTGATCCTGTTCCTCATACCACCATGTTTCCCAGCTCTGGTCTGATTTCACTAAAATTCCTCTGTACCATATCCAGTTAATAAAATCATCAAAGTCGTATACAGTTTTCAGCCAGTCAAAGCCCGAAGGATTAAAGATGAAGGGGGCCATTATCCATGATACTACAAGGAACCAACTGGATATTGTCATAGCAATGTAAACGAAGGTATCTACAGAAGTACGGCTGCTGGAAGCATATACAATCAAGATAACTCCAAGTTCAATGCCCTTCACGAAATGGCTACGGGCGTATAGCCTGTAATTTTCAGCAAAGCTCTTGTGCTGCACAACAAAACCACGCCCAGTTGCGCGGTACTGGGCGCCACCATGCAGAATGGTCCGACCAAAGAAATGTGATCGTGTTCCCATGGAGAAAGTAAAGAAAAATGAAGCAAGCTGCAACTGCATTGTAATAAAATCCCAAATTGAAGGAAGGAACCCATGTTCAAGTGAGTTCTCTACAATCATTGGGAGGGCCGTAAAAATACCGATCTGGATAACGAATTGCTGATTCAAAATTGCACCAAGGGCCTTATTGTTTTCGGAATTTCTAGAGTACTCCTCAACGCCGCTGAGGGAAAGATACAAGCGGCCCCACAGAAATGTGTAGACCATGATGATCACCATCATGTTGTTGAAGTAGTAGCCCACAGTTGTGTAGAAGACAGAGAGCATACGAAAGAAGTCAAGCCTATGGCCCAACCTGTAGACATCTCTGCTCAACATCTGCTCCCCATTGCCACTTGCGACCTTGGCCTCAAACATGGAGATCTGATTCAGTCCAACATCCCTTCCCTTGCCCACTTGTATGTATTCATGATGCGTTACATTGCCACCTCTCAATGTACAATTGAACCCAGCATATATATCTTCACTAATATTAATCACTCTTGAAGCTTTGCTGATACCACCCCGAGTCAAGAACCAGAACCTATCAAAGACATCAGGATGTCCATAGTGCATTCTGACTTTTAGAGGATTGGCCAAAACACGTTGCCCCAGTGTGACAAAACTCATCTCTTGAGCAGACATAAACCAAGCGAGCGAGGAAACAGAACCAGTAAATATGTTTTCGCGAATTCCTAGAATGGTAGGCTTCCTGATGCCATAATTGACTTTAAATTCCTCCAACAGATTCCGCATCTTGAGCGCCTCCTCGAAGCTATTGTCCTGATTCATGTCAATTGTCTGAATAGCATCACCACGAGTGAATATTATCGCATGATTCTGATTCTCAGGCTTACCCTCTCCAAGCTTCAATGGGCCAGGTAACCTAATGCGATAGATCTCCACTTCTCTCTTTTGCTGTTGATCATACTTCACCAAGACCGAATAGTATTCCACCTCTTCTCGCCCCAAATGAACCTCATCCACATAAGCAACTCGAAGGGCCTCGTTATTTTTCATCAAATATAAAATCTCCTCAGCACGGGAATCACCTTTGCTCTTGTGGACCCCATACATTTGGCATGCAACCACATAAGTGAATTTCATAAGAGCAGCACCAAACTCTTGGCCTTTAAAAAGCAGGCTGACACTACTTCCCGCCCTGGTGAGATTATTTCGAGAACTTGCTCCACCTGAGCCTTGAATGTTCAAGCTACCATTCAGTGAACCGAGTGAAGGAATGTCATGTGATCCTGGTCTTATATCCATTTCTGAAGCAGAATCAAGAAAAGTAAGCATTTTAAGAGCCCTGTAGTAATACATCATCCCTCTCACTGTCCGAGAGAGTGTCTGACCCCTGTAGGATGCCCAGAGCCTGAGATCCCTTGTTTTGGTAGTCCATATCTCAAAATCATCCCGCAGTCCTTCCCGACGCATGCGTTCCATAAAATTAACCCACTCGTCTTCATAAATTTTCTGCAGATAAAACAGGGTGGAAATACCATCTTCATTGGAACTTCTAAGACTTTCCTTTCCAAACAGCACTTCTTCATCATAGTAAGGAGTCAAGACACTGAAGGCCATCATTTTTTCAACCTGAGGTGCACGGGGCATGTTCATGAACAGCGAATTACTAAAGAAAGCAATCCGTTTTCTTGCCTCAATATTCTTGGGCACATTGTGCATAAAGTCCCGAGAACTAAGAATTGTGTGAAGGCGGCGCAACTGCCTGTAGAAGAAAGCATCATCAACATCAGGCAATTGAACAGCACTCTCAAATAGTAGTCCTGCATCTGTATTTGGATTAAGAGGGGCTAAACCTTCCTGCTTCAACTGAGCCACAGGCTTCTTCACTCTCGGCAGTTCCCGAACTGCAAGCTCATATAAGGCCTGGAGTACGTCCACCACTTTATCAATTTTCTTCTCAGGCATGAGGAGAAGGTCAACAAGACATATTAACTTCTCATGGATTTTGGGCAGCACTGCTGTCTTATATGCCCCTGTGAACTTTTCAAATCCAATGTAATTATCAACCTCCATGAAAAACTTTGTAGCTATGGAGTGTTCATCTGTTCCATACTTTATGATCTCAAGAAGCAAGTACTTGACACTATCATAAGCTTCAGTGACTGCACAACGCCTATACTCACTCTTGCATATACGAGACCACAACCACCTATCAGAGGCATCAGCTAGCTCTGTAGCCTGGCTGAGAGCAAGAAGCAGCTCATTGCACAATAGGGCACAAGGCCAGCGTATCACTTTGATATCCCAACAATTAGGTGGCAATTCTAGTAGCTCCAGTTCTTGATCACTGATGAGGTCTTCTTCTCTTAAAGTGATGATTATTTCATTCCATATTAATGCAAACCTAGTAGCTTCAACCTGACTTGATTCCATCTTCTTGTATGGCTGACCAAGGCCATATCGAAGCTTAACACGGTGGAGTGCATCACGCAGCTTATGAGCAACAGTTTCTTGTGAACTAAGAGGATGATCCTCTGCCATCAGATTAAACTGCAATGCACTTGCAAAGAACTGGAATCTAAGTCTGAGCTGGTGAATGTTTCGGATTTCACCAATATGGGAAAATAACCCTATACTTGTCCCCACAAGGGACGCAAATATTGTATACCAAATTTGCAGGTCAACTAAATATATCAAGACCACAGGAGCCCACAACATTACCACTGCTGCTCTATTGGTACTAGTGAAAAATTCATGCCACCTATAATTTACACGTCTGAGATTTAAGAGAAGTCTGGTTGGTCCAACTAGTGGTTTAATTTGAAGAAAGTAACTGAAAGAGAATTTTGAAACCAACACCATCACCCAGAAAAGACTGTACTTTATATTGTTTACGAGCCCTTCCCTGACACCTCGCCCCACAAATGATCTGGTGTGAAACCACCACGTCAGAACATACAAAATGGACCAATCAGCCTCTTCAATAACATTGCGGATCCAGGGTAAAATGAACAGGGTCAAGGCAAGTAATTCGGGAATGACAAATACTAAAGCAGCCTTAAGAAAAACAAGAATTCTTTGGTTTGCCTCGTATGACCACCTCCCATCTGAATTCTTCTGACTCCAAATCCTTCCATAGAACACACCAAACACTATACCCCACGTCAGAGCAAATATACTTTTCAAAACCATTCTGATACCAAGCAACTTTGTATCCCTCGTAACCAAACTATACTGAGTACCAGCATCAAGAATCGATTGCAAAAACCTTAAACCAGACCATGTGATGAAAATTGTAAGCAACCGTACCTGCACATCCCTGCTCTCCAATGCTTGCCATGGATACTCCCTCCCTGCCCAAGCAACAATTGCAGCAGCCTGAAAGTACAGTATTAGCAACACCCACAACCTATCAAAGCTCCGAAACACATTCCAGAACGTTCGCTGCTCCACAAACCCCGTCTTCCCCACCCTATTTTCCCCAGAAGACAAGAAGTTGCAGGACAAATCTAAAGGCCATTTCACCCTCTTAAAGCATCTCCTGCTCCAAAAGTATTCATTGATATCATCATAGTTTCTCCAGGCAGAATGTGGAGCAGTCCCATTCCTACTCCTGGCAACCTCGCTCTTAATCGTAGTATAAATTGGCGTAACAACATCATTCAAGAAACCATATTGTTTACAAGTAGAAGGAACGAAAAGTTGTCCAGTATTTTCATCCATATGATCATCAAGAATGTAATTAAGTTCCAATGCCATGTGATGATATATATAACACAAACACTCGGGGGTAAAACGCAAGTTTGCGGCTTCACCCCATATCAATAGATAAAGGCATACATACAAGAGCTCACGGCGTTGGAGATCGGGGCTACGGCGATTGGTAATACGAACTTGAGACCTCTTCCACAAGTAAGAGCACCATAACTCGTAATTTTTCAAGAGCTTCACGCGGAACCGTTTTAGGACGCCGGAGTCGAGGCGGTCCGGGACGGCGGGCGGCGGCTGCAGACGCATTTGAGAGTTGGCTAAGTGTAACACCAAATGCTCCCTCTGGTTCCGAACGTTGTCGGCTTGGAAACCAAAGAAGAGCCCGAGCCAATCCATGAGGTCCATGGTGTCGAGCCATTGGTTGAAAGGCGGCTTGCGGAGGTCCCCGGCGGAGCGTAGGGCTGCTGCTGCCGCGCGCACCTCTAGGTAGCGGAGGGAAGGGTGGTCCGTCAGGAGGTTATGGATTGGAATAATGTTAAAGGGCTCAGTTAAGTGGGGGGGAGGCTGAGGCGGCGCGTAAGAAGCACGGCCGCGCGTCGGGGTTGGGCGTTGCCTCAGATTCATGGCATAGGATTTCTCAAACAGTCAATTCACTAGATTTTTCCCAAAACTTCGAATATCTGCAATTAATGGAGCTTCCAAAATAGGCAGCAGCAGTTCAAGTGCATCCTCACCCGCACGAGCACCTGAACACAACTGTCCGGGAACGTGTATGTACGTTTTCGTATGCGCGCACACACACACACATATAAGTGAGATGAGGTATAAAGAACGGATATATATTATTAAATGCGGAATTGGGAGTCGTCTGATGGGAAAGTAGTGAGACCTTTGCGTTTCTTGATTGACTGGTTTAGCAATCGTGGGCAGTGGGGTGCGGCATGGTAGTTACAGCACAACCAGGGAGAGTGATTCTCACGCGCTGGAGAAAGCGGGTGCAGACCCTTATTCCTTTAATTACAGAATGGCATCAATGTGAAAAGTGGGGGTTTTTTAATTAGGTGCGCAAAATAGGAAATCGGATTTAAATCATATTTTCAGTTGCATAAGATGCAAGGTACGTTGGGATAAGAGCGCGTGTCACAAATGCGCACGTGCGAGCCATTTTGTGACACATATTATTTGATTTGCTTTTTATTCTTTTCATGTCTGCATGTAAAAGGAAGACGATAAAATATTATATGAAGAGGCAGACCTGGAAAATGATTAATGATTAATGATTTGTTTCAAAAAAGTAATTCTTGTAAGTATGAGGTTAAGGGTTTTAAATAAATTAACATATTCACTCAAATTAATTGATTTCTTCCTAATCTACACCACTTTAAGCACAATTCCATGAGATCATAATATTATTTGGTGTTACTATTGTAGAAGATATACACATACTAAGATTATGTAACATTAGATATTATGAGAATTATTCTTTTCTTATACATATAATAAGAGGACTCTTATCAGTTACTTATGTGAATTCTGACTTGTCACATCAGCATGTGCTCAAAGATAGTTATGGGCTAACATAAAATTTCAATTTTAGATTTTGTGAAGTTAGGTTATACACACTTGTATAAATTACTTTTGATCTTCTGTTGAAGATATTGAAATTTTGTCGAAATACTCTTGTTTAAAATAAAATATGTGTGTCTATATATACACACATCTCCGAACATACGTGAGAGACATTTTGCCAATCACTGACTGAAGATAATACACAATTTTTAGCCTTTTGAATTTTTGGACGGTCCAAAAATATTCAAACAAGTCCGCAAGCTACACATTCAAAACCAAATGCTGGATAATATTTTATAGAAAAGTTGTATATATAAACATAATGTAAAACAGTAAATAATTAATTAGATTTAATTGATTCACCCCACCATCAAATCTGTGAAATGGTTAGTCAACTAGTTGAGGCTTTTACACTTGAGGTTGTTGGAGAGCAAAGGAAGTGGTGGAAGGTCCTTAAAGAAAGGAGCCATCTCCACTGTGTAAGTTCAAAATCTTTTTGCCACATAAGTGACATCGAGTCCTGTATTTTTTAAATTTTTTTTTCATAAAATATATTATATATATATATTTTTAAAAAAAATGCGAGCTCATATAAATTCCTTTCGAATTATATAAATATTAGCATTGAGTTCTACATGATCGTCAATAATAAATTTCATTTTATTATCTAATAAATAGTAAAACAGGTAGAAAACATTAAATTTAAAAGTATGGATATCAAATATTAAAATGTATATAATTATTATATAATTAGATAAAAAATTCTTGTTAATAATTATTGAGGTGGTAATTTAATTATACCTTTAATTGTGATGTAGTAGGATAACATTGACCGAATATTAAATTGTTAACCGAAAATATTGGGTCATTTGGTGACATAGACCAACTGTATTGGTTGTTAGGAGTTTGAGTTATTTAGCAGTTTTATATGTGCCAAGTCTGTTGCTATTACATTTACCCACTTATTCTTCTGTTATGGTACGTAATTAATTTTACTTTAAACTTGAAAGCTATAACTTAATTCTCCAAAAACAGCTACTGCACACCAAAAGTATGACTTTAACAAATCTTACATTTGTCCGTGTTACCCTATAATATAATTCAATATGTTTGACTGCTTTTTCCAGCATATTTCAAAATATTATGCCTAATATAAAAACAGGACAAATAAGGTATTAAAATATATAAAAAAGTGAAATACAATTGAAAATTATTTAAATAAACATAATTAAAAATCTTGCTTCAAATTAATGATATTAACTAAAGTTTATTTTCATATGAAAATATAAAACAACACAAATAAAAATTTTTAAAAATTATTTAATTTAATAGACAAATTATGAAATAATTTTTTTGTATAGTTATCGTGAGAAATATGAATGTTTCTTAACATTATAATTCTAGGACTTAATTTTAGTTATGCTTACTCAAATAATTTTCAAAGTCTATTTGGTAAAATTTCTGTTTGTTTAGTATTTTCAAATTTTAGACATAATGTTTAATTTTCTATTATTTTCATATTTTAGTTATAATTTATAAATAATTTAAAGTTAACTTTCTATACAGAATAAATTACTTTTGTCTTCTCTCCTCAAAATTGATAAAAGAAAAAAAAAGGTTAAAAAAACAAATTACAGAAGATCCATTTTGTCCATACATATATATATATATATATATTATATGAGCAACAGTATATGTGTAATAGATTCATATGGGATTTAAAAGGATCAGAACAGAATCACATGCTTTACCAGGCTTCGTACAGAAGATGCTTATCCCTTGTCTGTCGTTTGGTTTTATGCTGGTGCGCCACGCGCCCCTTTGCGACGGAAAGTGAAGTCTCTTTTGTTTAGCTTTAGCACCAATATGGATATTCCATTCTTGGGACCCGGGACCTTTTCGGGTTTCCCCACCAACTTTGAAATAGTTCCTGTACTCCGCACAACACTCTGCAACCGTTGCCTTGTCGTCTACAGCACCACTTACACCACTCCACGTCATCCTACTCCACCACCCGATATACTAACGCCCCAAAAACAAAATTTACTAATTCAAAAGAAATTTAATACCATATTTGTATTTTTTACAGTTCCATTGTGTCCCTAACTTCTCTTCATCTAGTCTGATGATACCTCTCAGTAATGGTATAAGTGATCGGAATACATATGGGCAGTCATATTCAAGGACTGGAGCATCGCTTCCCCCCGCTTGTTAAAGCTAAACACAGATAGCCCACCATTGTTCACATCGATTGCTCGGAATCTGCACAAGTTTACAAACTCAGGTTTCTCAAGAAACTGTTCTCAAACTCAAAGAAAATAGACATCAAGTAACAAAAATTGAGCTTGCCTCTCTGGGCCAAGTCCAAGAGCTGTGCAGATCAAAGCCCTCAGGATCGATTTATGAGTGACCACCAAGAAACTTTCTCCCTGCATGCCAAAAAATGGCCAGGGAAAGATGTAAACATTCATGGAAAGAATAAAATTTAGAGGTGTTCCCTAAAATAAAATCATACCGGGGTGAATAAGATTTCCAACCATGCTTCACGAGCAGTCTCCCATAGTTTTCTCGTCGGATAAACACCATTGATGCAAAAATTAGAGGGATCTTCTCTCCATTGTGTAAACTCCTTGGGATATCTCTTCCTAGCATCCTCTGCCTCCAAACACTAAATGTGATTTACGAAGTGATCATCTATATATGTTTCAGCTTCTGGCTTTAATTCATTGTGAACGCCATTATTCTTCTTCTTCTTTTATTTACACTTATTTTGTTTACATTGCACATTTGCTTGGAAAGTAAGGAATCAAAAGAGTTCTGTAAGAAGGAGTGTAAAGAGGCAGACCATTTCTCATGCCTTCAAGAAAATACAGGTGAGCCTCCTTCAGTGAGTCAAGATAAACCAAAGGTTGCTCCCTCCCTTGCCACAAAATTTCAGCTGTAGACTGCATAACAAAATGGCAGTTTGAGAAGTTGTGCAACTTTAAAGCATTGAGAGGTAACCAACTCAATCTTACAAAAAAACAAAAATAAATAAAAACCTTGGCACGAGATATAGGACTCGAAAAACACTGGTCAAAGTGCATTTCAGCTAAGGCTGTTCGGCATCTTTCTGCTTGTGCAATACCTGCTTCAGTTAGGAGTGACAGGTCTGAGCTTCCCTACATGCATAATAACATGATAATCATCTGTAAAACTCGAGATTTTATTTGAGAACAGAAATTGCAAAGCAGCTAAGTCGAATTCACTTTAAGAATATGCAGCGGCACTCAAAGATTGACTCATAGTAAAGAGGCTAGCTAGCTAAGTTTTGATGTTGATGAAAATTGACATACAAGAGTTGCCTTGCTAATCAGTTGTTGGTAGTATGCTGATATTGTGCTGTATGATCATGTGTTGCAATTTAGCAAGGGTAGAGATACAAATGGTGTGTTTTTATTTTATGATTCAAACAGAAACAATGTTAAGAAGTTCTCGTTTTAATTTTGCAAGAGGATTATTGTGGATGGCACATGAGATGTACCAAAGAAGAAATATGGTGCAGTATACATAACATGATATCTTTGGAGCAAATATAGTCCAATTTTAAGAGCTCAAAAAAAACTATGAACACTTTGGGACTTCACATGAATAGTAATTCACAGAATCTCTTAAATCCAAAAGGGTACTGAATTAAGCCAAACTTCTTTAACAAAAAGTTGGTCAAATGCCAAGTAAGGAGGGGCAATCGAAAAATGGAAGATAAAAGACTAAAGAGAATTCAGGAAGCAAACCTGAACTCTGTGCTCGTTGTTCCAAGTGCTAAGACCATGCCGAACAAGGGTTACCTTCTTCGGAGAAGACAACAATTTCTGAGAGAGTGAAGTAGTTGCTCTATCAAAATCATATGCTCCACCAGTCAACGAAGCATTCTTCACAGGAATCTCTGTGGTAAACAACTCATGGTGTCATGCAAACAGTTTGTGCAATCAAGATTCAGACAAGTAAAAAAGAGAAATATATCGAAGGGAAAGCAGGTCAAAGTCCTGCATCTAGGCACTGCTAATCATCTCTCAGAACTTCAGCATATTTCTTGACAATAGATGCATTTTACATAAAATATATCACAGTTTTAATCTTCTTTTATTTAGGCTATTGAATAACTTTGTCCATAAGTAGCAGTTATTCCCACATTACAGAATGGCTGTGCATTAGTCCTAAAACCTTTTCAAATTCAATATTAAGCTTGTCTGATGAACCTGATCATCTGCGCAGGTAAACTCACCCCCACCCACCCCCCAAGGTGACTCGAACCCAGTAGCTTTGATTTTAGGTAGTGGGTGCTCCTACAACTTGAGCCAGCCCATCTCGGCAGATAAAATCAGGCTCTACAAGATGCTGTTTTCAGTTCAGGTTGAATTTTGAGTACAACCACTAATATTTCCAGACAATATAAGCTACTCTTATCACTAGTAGCTTGATAAAAAAAATCACACTCTCCCTGTATAGTAAAATGATACCTAACTCAATTGAAATAAGGATTATGAAGCAAGTAAATTCCAAGAAATAGCTTTCAGCATATATCCACATAAAACATAGATCATGCCATTTGCAAATAAAAGACTTGATTAGCAATGAGAGAAAATGAAGCAACTCCACAGTTCTACCATTTTGTTTGGTCAGATATAATATCATATTCAAGAAGCCACAACTATTCTGTCAAAACTCGATTAAATTTGACTAATACAACATTTAGCTCTGACTGCAATTCGTCAGCACTTTTTCAATTTGGCCCTTGTTAGTTTATCAAAACTCTCAAGCCTCTAAAAGCATGCACAGACACAACATGAAACTAACCAATCCTTGCCAATTTTAGTACTAGCAATACTTCTTGGTTCATCACACCCAAATATATATGTGTGTATGTGTGTGTGTGTAAATATATATAAATAAAAAAAAATTAAAACTCCAGAAACCAAATTTATAGCGATTACCCGTAGCGACGGAATGATCTGGAGCGGACGATGAACATAGAATCCGAACCGTCCAGTTACAGTTAGTTGAAGGTTTTCTTGATTCTCCAATGGCGGATTTGGAGAAGAAGGGATTGAACACAAGAGTACAACTCATGTCGGAAGCTATGTATTTTAGTTTCCTGCTAATTTAACAGTTATTATTTTGCCTTCTGTTTGAGTTGCTTCACAAATTTGCAAGCGGTGAGATATTTTTGGTGATTGGCCAAAATCTTCAATGTAAACACCATTTATGAGAAACACTGACCATTCATCTTCAGCTGCATCTAATTTTATGGTACAACATTTTTCCTTTCCTTTTCTTTTATGAGGACACAGCTTTTCCTGTCTAGGATAAATTAATGGTCTGGATTTTTATTTTTATTTTTATTTTTAAATTTATAGTATTGGATATTCCGAATGATGATTCTTTCCTTTTTTAATTTTTGGACCATTATAGAAAGTACTAATCATTGACATATATTATTATGTCTCCTGCTAGTGTTAAGATGACATTTGTGATATTTAGATAAGAAAATTAAGTAATTTTATTAAAATTTCGTTGAGGACATTGGTATATTATCATAGCAGATAGTTGATTGGTGAATATTTGCTGCATCTTTTTTAAGATTTTTTATGATTAATATTTTCTTGATACATATATTATCGAGTTAAATTCAATTTGTGAATAATTGTAGTTGAATGCTCAATTTTGAAGAAAAGACAGTTTTTGGAAGAGTTGAAACATGAGATTTTCATGATGGAAGTTTCTGGAAGAGTCGAAATAGGGGATTTTCGTGATGGACGGGCAGTATGCTAATAACAGCCAGTCTGACTTAAACAAATTTTCAACACACAAGAATTAGGAATTAATTTGAGGGCCAAAGGGCTGTCCACGATATGGGTTTAAACTTGTAGTTATGAGCTTTATTAACATTAAACTTGACCTTCTTAATTTTCAATATGTAGATATAGTTTAACTAGGACTTGATTAATGACAACATCATCTTAACCCCTTCCCCAAGAAAGCAAGAGAGGAACCAATTTTCCACTCCATCAGCTGCTACTCGGTTTTTCTTCCGTTTCATTTTTGTTGCTTAGTTGTAATATGAATTCTAGCTAACTTTTTTTATTCCGGTAACGATTAATGAAGCTTTAGCTAATTTATTTTTATGAGATCGAATTTGTTTGTATACTTTATTTTATGCAAGCATCTGTGATTATCTGATTTTAATGTTGTTAGTTGTTTTGGTTCTATTGGGTAGTTCGAAATATTCATTAGTCCATGATTAATTAGTAGCCAATGAAATCGATCATCTGTAAATGTGGTTTAGGTTTAATTAGTGGTACATTGACTCTTCAGAATCAAGGGAAAAACAGTCTTAATTCGGTAATCCTACGTCATAGTTTACTAGTTTTGAATCGGGTCTCTCTAGTTATTAATATTGTTGGCTCACTAAATCCATCTAGTGTATCTCGGGTTGTCAGTCGATTAAGAAAATTATTAGTGAAGCGTCTTCCTGATTATCGAGAAATTAAGAAGAGATAAGACTGCATCAGAAGCGTCTTCGATGATTATAACTAATTTATTTGCATGAATTAAAGTCACTTGTGCATCAATGATTGAAATAATTAGCTAGGGTGGAACTAATCGAAAACTGAAATATTTTACCTATTTGAATCAATCTCTCAAATACAGCTATTCAATTACATTTTTGAATTATAAATATTTGTTACTGATTTTGGAATTAATTGACTGAACAAAAGATTAGAAAAATCCTTGTCATTTCTTTGGGAGACGATTGTGCTTGCCACTATCCTGGTTCATTGTGGGCATAACGACAACTGGTCGGATTATTTTTGGTGGAGAAACAACACCATCAATAATCGAGTATTTCCAAATATAACTTCAAAATAGACTATGTTATGGATATTTGATTACAAACAAAAATCAATGGCTTCTTGGTAAATCTAAGTTAAATTTTGAATGAAAATAAAATTATTTAGTTTGTTGATGTTGGTAACATGCCAAACTAGTCCAACATACATTTACTCCTTTTCACATGTATCTTTCCAGTTCTAAATTTGCCATAATTAATTCTAACCTAATTCTTTGGCGTGTTGTAAAATGCATAGAAATGAGTAATCAATTTATATGTGCAAAATTATCATTTAATGACAATGATGGAATGATTTATACGTTAATATCGTTGCGTTCCTTCAAAAATACATTGAGATGTGTATTGTTTCCTAGATGTGTTTACTAGGTGTGCCCACGGACTATAGGATAAGTAACGTATGATTGGCATGCCAAACAAATCATTGCTGAGCAAGCAATAGAGATCTCTAAAATGACAAAGTAACGAGAAAGACAAATACTCAATATTATATATTTCTAGATACATTCCACCCCCAAACCCACCAAAAAAAAAAAAAAAAAACTTGCATGTAGTATATTGCTTGGAAGAAGAAAAAAGCAAGAAGAATAGTTTGATCTAAGTGGCATTGAGAGTGAAGAGATTCATGAGACTGTGAAGAGAGTAGAGAAGTATGAGGAAATAGGCTATTGCAGCAGCAAAACCAGCAATGAGGGCTCCTCTAACATGATCACAGAAGTTGGGAACTTGCCCACAAATTGGCAGCCAACCCGCATGGCTGTTCCCATTCTTCCCCACTTGCCCTACCGCCAAACAAGCCGATATGCTCGAATCCAGTAGCAATGCCATCACCTACATCCACACATGTAAACAAAATAATACCAATATGCTAGCAACCTTAAATGTTTGACGTTTTTCACTGTCCCATGTAATTTATCAAGAAAATGCTCTTTTTTACCACCTTATAATCACACTATGGTCTATGCCTAGATATGTTTCCTAAGTGTGTCCCATCCGTCTTTTCTTTTCAAGAGTCATTGTATGAGTTGAAGATTGAAATATAGTCATCGCGCCAATCTCAAGCTCGTGTCAATTGAAGGATGACAGATGACGCGTAATTGAAATTTTTATCACGTCTAGGTTAATGACACGAGATTGCATGCAACAATGAGATATTGGGGATTCCAGTCATGTGTCATCTATACTAACATGACTAAAATGTCTTTGGGTGAGATTAAAAAAAAAGGGGGTTGGAGACCCACTTTCTTTAGCTAAAATGGGTAAAACAATACGTGAGTTGCAAAAATAACATATTGTGCTTACCAAATCAAGAACCAAGATGAACTGGCCAGAAGAACACTTAGAAGGGAGAAAGAGTAGTATAAGGGTGTAACCAGCTGCAATTGCATTCATCAGCACAAAGTACCTGCAGTAAGTAACAACAAATGATTCATTCCAAACTTCCCAACCCATTGATCGAAGTAACAAAACACATCGTGTGCAGGAAAATGGTGTAACAATCGAACTGACTTGAAAGTGGGGGAGTTTGTAAATTTGGCCTCGAATTTCATGTTGAAGACTTGAGCAGAGTCATGGCTGGTGGCCATAACCACTGCTGCAGAAACAGAGGCTGCCAAGGCCAGGAGCCTCAGCAGAAGGATTGGGATGTTCTTGGAAAAACTCATAGGTTAATTGTAGTCTTAAGAAGAATGAAACAGTTTTTGTGAAGAAAGTGAAGATGGGTTTAAGTGGATGTGTGCTTAGATAGAAAGAAGCATCTGATGATGTTTAATTTGTGGAAATGATAGAGGGTTGAAATCTATGAGGTAGGAAAGGCAGGTAAGTAGGGGGTTGTCTTAAATCTTTCTTCTTGCCAATCTTTTGAGGGGTCAATCTTGTAGCTCACCTAATGAGGCCTCACAATATGTTGCATCTGCCATTTGTGACCTTTTCTTGTGAATGTCAGTCAACCAATTTTTCTTCCACTTTTTTTTTTTTTTCTCTTTACCTCTGTAAAATTTGAAAAAATTAGTACAATGCTGTTCGAATTATGGAGAGGGTTATGTCATAATGATTTGGTGGAGATAGTTGATTCATTCGAAACTAGATATTATTAAAATAATATCATGATTTGGTCCCTAAAACATGTTCTGACATATTTGAGAAAGGGTTTCAATCAATATAATTGTTTTGTGTGTGAAAACATTACTAAATTTCTATCATAAGTTTTAATCGAAAAACATAAGATGATCATTCAAAAAATACAACTATTTTGTTTTTAATTTATTTTGAACCTATAATATATAATATTAATTATTTTTTATAACTTATTATTTAATATTTATATCACATATATTAAAATGAGATATTGAATAAAAAAATATAATAAAATTTTTTTTGTTTAATTATTTGAGTTGAATTGATAATAAATTAGACACAAATCAAGTCAACATGGTTTCATCGAACCATCTCCATAGGGAGCAGGTGTGCCCGCTAAACCGTCCATGGCAGCCAAAATTGTATTTATATATGGTCCGTTCAACTACTGACTGGTTGAAGGTGTACGGCACTTACCTGCACTATTTACGTGGCCTTTTTCTTATGCAAAATAGCAAATCAATCTACTGTCAATAATTACACGTGCACTCTTTTATTGGATTATATTTTTGGTCTACGCTCGCGGATGGACCTACTCTGACTCCTCACCAACATGATAGTGTGTGCAGTATGGTGGAACATAGAAATTGAAGCAATAAATTTCCCACTTGAGCAATTAATCACAAAATTGCTCAGAATTTTTTAGTAATTAATTATTCAATGTGCTGTATAATCACAACCCAAATATTTATTGAAACAGAACATGAAGAGTACTTGAGGGCTTCCCTAATCCCTATAGAGAATGCTTGATGACCTACCTCTATGAACCTCTTAGTACAAAAATTAAAATGACTTAGCCCACTAAAAATGTCATGGCCCAATTTAATCTCTTTGCATTTTCTTCTGTAAGCAAACAGGGTAAGGTACCAGCACCACCAATACTAATATGAGCACGAGGGTTCAATATATAAAGATTTGCAAAATATCAGTCATAATTGTTCCACAGGGCTAGTACGAATTTAGTAGCAGTGCTAATTTGGGACCTCTGTAAAATCCACAAATAAAAGTAACTTGCAAACATGGTAAATTTATATACCATACTGCGTAAGCATCAGTGGAAGTGTAAATCCTTCTCTACAGCAGATACGACAACGCGATTATTTCAGTCATCTGGAGGGAAGTCCTCATCTGAAGCATCTCCAAGAAACGATCCCAGGGTCTTCCGCAGGATGCTGAAGATTTTATCGTCCTGCATTCAAAAATAAAAAATGAAAAATAAATGTCAGTGATACTTCATTCTAGATCAGGAAAGAGCACAGCGGAGAGCGAGATGATTTATTTAACCTGCTTTTTCTTCTTGAGTGATTCCTCCAGTTGAGCTATTCTTGCTGCATATGCTTTCTCTTGTTCAGATATCATACTCTTCTCTTTCTTCCCTGTGAGTATTTTTTCAAGAATTAGTGTTGCACTGTCTCTATAGTATAAGTTGGAAACAAGACTGGCTTCCCCTGCTTACTTAGTTGTTCGTATCGCAAAAGGAGCTTTTCCTTATCCTCTTCATATTTGGAAATTATATCTGTCAAAAACAAACGTAATGTTCAAGGTAAGCTAGGAAAAAGCTCTAATGTTATTTCAAGGAAAATATTGCAGAATAATTCAACGACGGATTTCGTAGACCACGGATGGAAAACACAAACGAATTTTGCATTTGTGAATGCAGTAGACATGTAGTTACTGCCACGAGCAGTGTTTAGTTGTTCAGATTAGGCCACTGTATAAATTCATACCGTTAGAATAAGTTTGGTAACAAGGAGTAGTACGCCTGAATTTACATAGCTATTTGACAACACGAAGCACCTAAATACTTACCATCTAATGCGGATTTTTTTCAAATCCAAAAGAAGTACACAACATTGGAACAGCAAAATACGTCTCCTAGGATGAAAATTCAAAGTCTAGACTAGTAATTTTGGGTTTTGGTCAACTACTACTTCTAGTATCATATTCCTCCATTCTTCAGAAATATGAAGTCAAGTATATTGCCCAGAGGTAAAAAAAAAAAATATATATATATATATATATATATATCAGAATGAAGAGAGAAAATGCCGAATAATTTACCTTTCAAGGCCTGCAGATGTGCGGATTTATCCTTGCAGAACTTTTCATAAACTTCTTGAAACTTGGCAGTCTCACTCTTCAGTAAATTTTCACACTACAAAGATGCAAATACTTAACAGTTAAATTCTTGAGTGTGAAGTGGTAAGGTATCACAAAATCCAAAGAGTTCTCATTCTATTAATCCGCATGAGGACCTCTTTTGAGCTCTTGGAGAGTCCCTTAGCAAACCCTTGCCTGTCAATTATTGTGAAGAAGAACACTTGAAAAATGATCGAGCAATAATAAAAATCAGGAAATTATGATGACAGTGTATCACTGCAAACAATTTTCATCTCACCTTTCTTTCTCAAGTTTTGATTTCAACTCATCCAAACTTGCTTTGATCTCTGACACCACACTGCCAAACAAAACAGAGGTTTATTGAACAACCTAATCAGCCGTGGTGCAATAGCAGTACTTGTGACATACCATAATGGATCAAAAGTAGATAATTCTACCATAGGTCATTATTACTTTTATGAACTAATTTATTCAAGAAGTCCAGATCCTGGAAAAGGATTCCATTTCTTAAAAATGTGAAGTATCTTATCTATGGATCCAAGGGACGGTTTGTATTCAGCTTACAAACTCAAAGTGTGGAACAAAATTCACAGGATTAATTCAAAACATCAATGGAAACGTGTTCCAAGCCTACCTAGTTTGTTTCTGCATGTATTTTACATGTTTACATTTCGTAGTTGTTAGGCGGATAATGAAATTGTATACACAGATTGATCAAAACATGAACGAAAATGAAATAGATAATTCAAAGAATATAAACAAAATAAAACTATCATTTCTTCACATATGATTACATTATCCCCTTTAAGAACTTGCCAATTTGTAAATCTAAGATCGGGACTTCATTCTCTTCATGTGAACAAAGCAAAACCTGATTTGACATTAAACATATTCAAATTATCACAATGAATACACGCATATATTTAAGTCTAGATCTGACAAAAAATGCAGAGGTTTACACCTGGAAATTGTTTCTTCATTCTTCTTCTGACCATCTTTCTGAGTCTTCTCTTTAATCTGCTGAAGAGCGCTCATAATTCCTTTAATATCACTGCATTTAGATCCGAACTTCATCAACCTTTTTAACAAAAAAAAATGGAAATAGAGCTATACTAAATCAGTAATAGAAGGAGTCTTCAATGCTGACTTGGATATGGCAGCATCAAAATCATCATCGTCGACGATGATTCGCTTCCGCCGATCCTTCAAATTCTCAGATTCCGAAGCTCGTTTCCCGCTCACTTTTGCCGCCGACATTTTGATCGTCTTCTGCTTCGATTTCTCCGGCCGATCACGTACGAGCCGTATTTATCTGCCTGTGAACGAGTCTCTGTGGGAGAGAAAGAGAGAGAGGGGAATGAAATAGGACGCTGAATGGGAATTCGGACGCTGTAAATACGTTTAATATTTGGCGGGAAAAATATTTTAATATACTGACACGGTTTTGTTTTATTATGTTGAGGTTTGAGATTTTATTTTTTCTAAGCTAGCATATATCTTTTAAGCTACCACTCGAGCATCCATTTAAGCTAGCATATATCTGACAAATCGCACCATAAAGCACACTGAATTAATACATACGCTCAAGTTAGCAGTCGAACTATTACCACCAATTTAAATTTATAAATACAAATAAAATTTAAACTATTTAAGAGATCTAAATACTTCAAAAGAAACGCATAAATTTATTTAGATAAAGTAATGAATCGAAAAGTATGATCTATAAAAGAACGAAAAATATTAACATCATCCCCGAATACAGACAGCTCTTTAAGTAATTAATTTAAAGAAGAAAAAAATCTATGTTTTTAATTTGTTGAATGATTTAAATACATTTTTACGTAATTTGATTTTTAAAATTTATTTAAACATTTGTCATCTTTATTTAGTTATTTTTAAGTGGGTTATATTTGTCTTAACAGCTTATTTAGCTTATTTTAAAAGTTCAATTATACAAACAAACACAAGGTTATTTTATAGGCTAACTCGAGCCAAGTATTAATTATGATTTTTAGAATCAATTAAAATTGACCGTAAGTAATTTAGTGGAGCCAAACTATTCTTTTTGCAAACGTAACCTAATTATGTTTTTCATTAAAAAAAAGTTCAATTTTTAGCCAAACTTTTCGAAACTATCAATTTAACCACTAACTTTTTTAATTAGGTGCAGTTATAGCCAACTAATAAATTTTGCCATAATTTGCTGACGTGTAGTCCAACTAGGATGCCAAGTAAGATTGATATTACCAAAATGTAAGCCACAATTCCATGCCGTTAACCTAACTAACGGCCATACTTACCCGATCATTTACCCTTGAAAATAAACGTAATGTTTGCGATTCTGGCATCCTTGCAGGTTCACCTTCTGCACACTCACTACGACTGCATTCAGGCGAAGGTGGTGCTGGTGTAAGGGAGATTAACAATTAATTCATGTCTAATTAGGGTTGAGGACCCCACTATGGTCCCATAATGGCATGGAAGTGGGACTCTATTCTGGTAATATCAATCCTATTTGGCATTCTAATTGTGTTCCATGTCAGCAAATTCTGATAATTTTACCTAATTTTTAAAGTTGTAGATAAATCAACAATTCTAAATGTATGTTTAGATTGAATTCGAATGGGTCCATCCAAAAATATCACATTCCATCTTATGTCGTCTCATTTTATCAAAATCCTCTTATTTTAATAAATAAAATGCTATTAAATTGACATCTATCTATGTTACTAAACCTACTTATTTGACATTTAAATTCTCATACTATCCAATCTTGTCACAATACAAATATAATTTTTTACTATAAATTTGAATATAAATAATTTCACATTCCCATCAAAACATGTCACATACACGAGTCCGAGCACAATAACAATTTGGTTAAAATTATATTTAAAATAGAGTCTTCATTTAAAAAAAAATGTTTCAAAAGTATTTTTTGTCACTCACAAAAAAAGAATATATATATATATGTATGTTTGAAGTTAAAGTATTGTTTCATTAGTTAAATAAAAAAATTAAAATATTTTAATTAACAAAATTTAAATTTACAATTTCAAAAAAATTATATTATCAATTGATCAAATATATATGCATATATATATATATATATTATTTTTTATTTTTTAGGGACGGAGTAATAAATAATTTCCCTTTGGATATCTCTATCAATAGGATGACTATCCAGGGAAGAATTGCTTTCCGCCCTACTGCTTCGCACAACGTTTGCAATCAGCTTTAAAAGCCACCCACCCACATATTTCTTTTAAATTTAATTAATTAATCGGCTACAATAATCCCTCTCTCTCTCTCCCTCTTTCTCTCGAAGTTATTCTGTCTTGTTTCTAGAATTTGGAATCTTAAATTATAGTAATAATAATTTAGAGAGAAAGAACAAGAATAAAGTGGGTCTATTTTAAATTCAAGCTATTGCAAATTTGTAGCGTGAATAGAGGCATCAGAAGAACTAACAATAAAGCTTAAATATCTTAATTATTTATTATCTATTATCTATTCATGCAATAAATGATTATTCATTTGTCTGTACATACATGTTTGGCAGCAACATCACGATTCACGCACCAAATTAAAGAATTCGCAACCAACAAAAGTTGTTTTCTGAACATAAAGCTAGTGAAATCGTACAATAGGCATTCTTTTTTATTACAATTTTTTATTTTTCATCAATTAGTTAAGTATAATAATAATTTTTTTTCTTATAGGGGAACGTACGAATCTGAGACTTATTTAACATATGGCTCAAAAAACTTGTGGCTTGATTCTTCTCATTTATGTCAGTGATACAATCGTGTTGTTCGAATCCGACCAACACCCAAACCAAGCTAATCTTAATGTTAAAAAAAAAAAAAGAATAAAGAAGATGGTCGATTTTGGTTTTTGATTTTCTAATAATATCTGTCTCTTATCTTAAATACAAAAAAAAAAAAACAAAAGATTGTCATGAATTGAACTGAATTTAGGAAAAATATATTATTGAATCACACAAATGATCATAATAATAATAATTTATCTATTAACTTATTAAATAATGTGTAATAATAATTATTTTTATATTCAATTTGTGAAATTAAAATTTTATTGTATTTTTTATTAATAAAATAAAATAATTTTGTAGTTAACAAAGAAGCCAAAACAAATGGTAGAAAAAGTTAAAAAAGTTAAGCAATAGAGACTTGTCATATTATTTTATCTAAAAAAACAATACAGGCTTAACATTTCTGGGACCACAGGTAACATGCGAGGTGCATTGATTTCTACTTATAATTACAGAACTCCGTCTAGAAGGGTAGCAGGGTTTAAAAGAGAAGTCGGGTCAGACAGTAACAATGACGTTCTAGAAGCGGCTGCTAACTTTTGACGAAAATCAACCCATGCACATTTTGTTGCTCCCTTCGAGTCAATTGGAAAATAAACATTTTCAAATTAATTAATTATTTAAATTCTCGCACTAATAAAGTAATATCGCATCTGTACAACATCAATACGTGTAAGTCTTTTGTATAATTAGTTGATGTCTATTCCCCTCCAAATCTTGTCCCACTATCAACAAACTTTATTACCATGATTTATATTTCTTAATATTATAAAATATATACAATTCATTAGTCAATGTTTACATGAGGGGATAAGAATAACGTATTCTATCAAATCTTATGTTTAGTTTAGTAGTTGAAAAAGTTATCTTATTCCAAATATATGGGATAATCACAAATTTCGAGATAAAATTGAATTAAATGACTGATAGTAAATCTCATGCTTTGTGGTCTGATAGGTTATAGCTTTTTTTTAGATCTACTAGAATGAGAAGTTTCTTAGGATATTTTAGGAAATAACACATACAATATTAACAATACTTCAAAGTAAATGATAGATAGTTATGAATGTGACTAACTTCCATCATAATTTCCGACCAAAATCAATTCAAGTAAATATTGGATATAAGAACTATTTTTTAATCCTAATCCCACCTCCTATCACTCCCTTATCTTATTTACCATAATCTCTACCATTCAAAGTAAACACTGCATAAATATAACATCATTCGACATATTACATATGGTTTATTATTTTAAATTATAGAAGTTTAAAATTATTTAAATCTTATTTTTTATTCGATTTGCAACATTTTTTAATTATATATTTTTATATGTGTATTTATTATGTATTACGACTAGTTTAATTGCACTTAATTTTATAATTATTATATGATAAAAAAATATAAAGTCAAACTATTATATTCAAAATTTATATCAAATAAGATTACATATTAATATGCTTAATAAATATAAAGTAATAAAAATATTGTTCAAATACTCATTAATATTCTTGTCAAAATATTATTTAGGTTTTAGTTTTTGATAGTCTCTAGTCTATTGTAATTTTCACAATTCTGAAAATTTTATTTAATTCATCCCAAAAATAAAATAAAATAAAATAATGCATTAGGTCAGCCGTGGTAATCATTTTCCAATTTTTGGTTAAGCACTTGGGCGTTTACACTTTAGCATTTTCAATGGTAGGGTCTAGAAGCTATAATTGCACTAAATATGATTTTAGGATCATTTCACAATGAAACAAGCACGGACTGCACTAGTTTCCTGCCACGTCAGCAATCTTGTTTTAACTTTTCAGAATGGAGGTTGCTTAAATTTATTCATCATTTGTTATCTATTTATACCCTTCAGCCACCATTAAATGTATTTCCTCAATTTCTCCTCTTACTCTACCTTTCTCTCCCTCAATTTCTCTCAAAACTCCCATCGCACCAACCCTAAGCTTACTTCTCTCACAAAATTTCATCGGAGAACCTAATATTCATCGACCTCGTATGTGTTTCTACCTCCGATCTTTTGTTGTATAAGCTCATTTCTGCTGTTAGTTCCTCATCTCATTTAATTTTGTGAAGAAGAAGCACAAAAATTGATTATGTTAGATACCCGTTGTTTTCATGGTCTGGTTATTTGATGCCAGCAGTTCCTTTTGATGTTTAATTTTGGTGTTTTTGATCTGCTCTTCTTCTTCTTCTTCTTCTTCTTCTTTTTTTTTTTTTTCTTTTCTTCTCTTTTCTTTTTTCTTTCTATTTTTCCCACCATCCTCGCAGGGCGAGGGGTTTACCTGATTGTGAATTTGTGTTTTTTTTTTCATTCCTCCTCATGTCTATCGGCTGTTTTTTTTCCAATTCTCTTTGTTTGTGGGAAAATCATCTGCGATCTATACAATCTGGAGTGAGCAAGTGTCTAATAATTGATTATTACGCAACAATTTATCTATTAAATATGTTTGGGTGTTAATTGTTGCTAATCGCTGATGATAAACTCCGGTGGGTCGTATTATCTATTGCAATAGAGTTTAGGCATTTCTCTAGATTTTGTGGAATATCTGCAGGAGGCATCACAAGATGCTCTGCTTTCTAATGAACTTATAAAAACTTGGGATTTGGAGAATCATTTAGTTTAATTATTCTGTTTGGATTTCAACATATTCAATCTGGATTTGGAGGATCCGTTGCAATTTTTGGTCACTGCCTTGATTCTGCCACCTCCTGATTTCTCAAAAAATGGTAAACACGGGAATAATGTTCTCAATGATATGTTAGGTTACCCATAAATTTCTTTTATCATCTTCACAAACCTTATCGATCCCGAGGATTCTATGATCAACTGATGTTGGTGTTTTTTTAAGTTAAAAGCATGATTGTGTTTACCGAAGTTCCAAAGTTGAGTTGATCGTATCTGTTTAAATCAAGTGATCAAGCACTAGTTAACAATTTTTTTCTTACAATTTCAGATTTTAAGCAACTGGAAGTTAGGAGAAAATCTTCAGGGAAGAGACATGGCATTCCAGCAGTATTTTGTGCAGGAATGGGAATCCGTCCCCAAGCAATCCTCAGAATCCGAAAAAACCTCTGCTTGCTTCGATTGCAGTATATGCTTAGACTTTGCACGTGATCCAGTGGTGACCCTCTGTGGCCATCTCTACTGTTGGCCTTGCATATATAAGTGGTTCGACTCCCAAACTACAGCCTTTTCTTCAGATGAACACCCTCAGTGTCCTGTTTGCAAGGCTGAGATATCTGAAAAAACCATGGTCCCGCTATACGGCCGTGGACAATCCCTCTCTGAATCTGGGCCCGATGGCAAAGTCATACCTCCGAGGCCCCCTGCCTGTGGTATCAAGGGTCTTGTAGAGCTGTTTAATCCCGAACAGCAACTCACACGACGCAATCCTTATCAGGACCCATATAATTTCGGAGAAGGAGAAGATTCATCAGATCAGTTGTTCAATGTTGGTGGTGGTGCAGAAATGTCCGTTTCTCATCCTACAGTGGGCATGTTTGGGGAGATGGTCTATGCTAGAGTGTTTGGCAATTCGCAGAGTCTATACACATATCCCAATTCATACCACTCTGTGGTGAGTAGGTCACCAAGGTTAAGAAGGCAGGAGTTGCAGGCTGATAAATCTCTACACAGAGTTACAATTTTCTTGTTCTGTTTTTTCCTTTTGTGCCTTCTTGTATTCTGATTTTGTTTCAGAATGATCTTTCTTATTAGTATGTGTACATTGTATAAAAACTAAGCGGCGTATCTTGAGCCTATGAATAGATGAGATTATACGATATCTTATGTGTGTGTGCGCCAAACAAAGGAACTGCAACGAGCGTGGTACACTGGGCTTAGCATCTCAGGGAACTTACATTAACATGCTTAAGAACTGAGTTAAAGGAGTTCATCCTATCTTGAAGAGGATAGGATTTCAAATTACAATATCAAGTTATTAAGTGCTCAACCAAGGAGAAAAAGAAGACGTGGCTATGAAATAAGACAATAAAGTCGAGCACATTTAAGTTGTAGACAGAAATCAAACGGGAGGATTTGTCAATTGTCATGTCATTTGGCAGCTAATTAATGGAACATAGGTAACCACGTATGTCCCAAAACTAGAGCGTTGCTTCACCATTAAGAACATTGAATAAGAAGGCCGCCACCTTTGGTTTAAGCATGTGAAATTTCGAAGTTTGTCCCCATACAATACAAGCACCTTATGTTCCAAGATTCTTTGTTATTCAATAACATAATGTCCTAATTTTATTAAACGTGTGAAATACAATATATTATTAAAAAATAAAAAATAATGAATTATTGAATTTCATATATATCATATAGCATTAAGAATCAGATAGCAAGAGAAGGACGGTGCTACAGCTCTATAAATAAAAATGTAAGGGAATATTTGGTTATGCTTTAGTCTCAACTTTTTATTTTTAGGTTTTTTGATGTTGGTAATGAAGTTATATTTGCTATGATTAGATGAATATGATTGAAATTTTGTTTGATAGGTCCTACATTTTGAATAATATTATTATATATGATATTTTATTAAAATAGTTTAAAGTGGTAGGTCCTATCAAATAATGATGTTTGAAATTTATTATATTATATTAGATAATTTTAAAATATAATATTTTATTAAAATAGTTTCACATGAAAAATCTCATTTAACGATGATGTTTGAAATTTATTGCATTATATTATATAACTTAACTAGTATGAGACATGCGCGATGCACAAAATATATTTTTTTCTTATATTTTGTAATATAATCATATATTCAAGTTATATAGTATATTATAGAAGGTGTAGATTTGTAATTTAGTGATTTTTTTTTGTATAATGAGTAGAAATTTGTTGTAATTTTATGTTTCGTCTTTTCTTCTATTAGAATTAGCCTCGTTCACAAATTGATAAGCATGATACCCACAATTTATAGAAGGTTGAATCAAATTAATTTTTAAAAAAAAAAAAGTCATATCAGCAGATTAAAGAACATAAAGATTTGTACATATCTCATAAAAATTGCCAATTACATAGGCAAATTAAGAATAAAAATAATTTGAAAGCTAATGAAAAATCGCACGGTGGTTATACGTCAAAATAATTAGCAGATCTCAACAGAAAAACACAAGAATAATCAAACAAAACATGAAAGAGATGGACGAACTTTTTGTTTAAAAATAAGAAAGAAAAATATTTAAGAAAATTAAATATGTTTACGATAAATTGAAAACAACAGATGAATAAAAAAAATTTAAAATAAAATTAACCTAAAAATAATATTTTGATGAGTGTAAGCTTTTGTGACAATTGAAATATGACACATATTGTCGTACATGTCTTACTATTTATTTTCTCAAAATAGAAAATACAAAACACTTTAAAAGCAGGGAGAACAAAAAAGAGAGACCTTAAAATATTTAGTAATTTTGATAAAATATATAGAAAGAAGAGAGAGACAAAAATGGGAAATGATTTTGAATTATGGTAAGATTGTTGAAAATTTAATTTCATATTTGATAAAATCAAATTTTATCCACGCGATTGGATGATTTTAAATAATTGATAGTTTAATTATAGAAAAATTGTTAATGATTTTCCATAATATAAAGAAACTACAATGATTTCACGTTCCTAACAAATTTATTTTTTATTTTGAATATATTATGAGCTAACAAAAATTCTTTAAAATTCGAATTTATTTATGTTGAACAACAGAAACTAAGCAAATCCCGAATATTGTTGATATTAATCTCTTCAATTAAATTGTAATAATGTATCTTAAAAGATATATATAGTTTTACATTTATATGGTTGAAATTTAGGCCGAAAATCAAAATTTAAAAAAGTAATTTTACTTATATATATATATATATATTTTTTGATAAAATGAATCGAAAAAATTAAGTCATATATTTGTTAGATTTCATATATATTTTTTTAATTTCATAATTCAGTGATTTGATTAATACTTGATAAAATATATAAATTTCGAATCATGTATTAAATATTGCAGTATATTCATCTTGATATCATCTAATTTTGAAGCACCTAAATTTGTAGAATAATTTAAATTTTGAAATCGAATCAAAATTTCTAAAATAAAAATGTCTAATTTTAATTTAATAATAATATAATTATTCTAAATAAGTAATAAAGTTTAGGCGGGAAAACGAAATTGAAAAAAATCATTTTGTTTTATATATATATATATATATATATATATATATATATATATATAGATAGATAGTGGATGCACTTTTTTTAAGTAAAACAATTTAGATGTTATAATTGATTTGAAAAAAAAAAATGAGTAGCAAAAATTGATGACACAAACACAGTTTGTATGTTTAGAATAATAAAAATTGAAAAAAATTGCTTTTGAAAACATAACCAAACATCTCCTAAGACTCCTGGAAAAATATTTCACGAAATAGCTGTGTTTATGTATATTTTCACACCCGTCGTACTTATTAGATATAACTATCTGTAACTGGTTGCTTAACCTTTCAGTCTTCTACACACAGTAATGAAATCATCCTTGAGACGAATGTGGCAACAAAAAGAACCACTTACAAGAATTCTGACAACAACATCAGTATATCACTTCAATCCAAACGCAACCTTACAGTTTTTGCTTCATTGTTACAAGCCGCCAGTGTCAGCCTCTCTTTGTCTCCATATCCCCCATTCTGGCCCAAGAAAGTTCTCTGGGTTTGAAACTTTCAGCAGACCTAAACAATAGACATCTAGATTAAGTCCATGAATTGATGACAAAAAAAGGAATCTCGACAGCAATCTGAAGAAAAAATCACCTTCCTCATTGATGGCTGGGGCAACCCCATGCAAGGGTTATTTTCTTTCATAGCAGGTTGAGGTTGCAATTTGATAGGTTGTGAAGGGCAGAATGGACCGACTTTTATTGGTGGGATGGGCAGAGATGTAATCACCCCCCATCCAATCCGAACACGAACTAATATCAGTCCTTGATTTCACTCTGGAACCAAGTTTCCTTCTTCATCATCTTCATATTCATCTTCAGTCATAAGTATACCCTCAGAACACTCATCTTCTTTGCAAGATTGCATTTCCGCAACCTCAGTGAAACTGCAAAACTCATTAGAAGCAAAGTCCCTTGAAATTCCCTTCTCCCGTATGGACTTGATCAATTCCTCTGCCTTCTCCATACAGCCCTCCTTCTCCAAATACTCCAAACAAGATATCAAAGAATCCTTTTGAGACATAAATTTAAAGGGGCATATTGAAATCGCCTTCCTCAGAGATTGAACAGCCTCAGGCACTTGATTCGTTTTAAGATATCCTCCGGCTAAATGACACCATGTTGTTACAAGCGGATTGCCACCTTTCGATTTTACTTGGGTTATTAGTGCTTCGGCCTTCTCCAAATGACCATTTGTGCAGTAAGCATCGACCAAGAAATTGGGAACCCGGAAATCAAACCACGATGCACTCGATACCCACTCCTCAAATAGCTTCTCCATCCCTTCAATGTCATCAAACTTCGTCAATGCGCGCATCATGCTGATGTAAACCTTATTAGTAACCTTCCCTTTTTCCTTGCAAAGCTTCAAGATTCTGAATACTTCGTCCTTCTTCCCAGCTTCAGCATATAGTTTGATGAGGAAAACAGACAAAATGTTTTTTTTCACGGAGGTTCTTTTTAACCTCTTCTCCAGTTTCTTCATTACCACCAAAGCTTCATCTACCAAGCCAATTTTCAAGTAACTTCTTGCAGCAATAACCCATGTTTGCCAATGTTTAACACCCACCTGATCAGATTCCATCATCCTCACAACTGTATCCATTCCCTCTGCATCAGAAGCCATGGCACATGCACTAAGGCAGATTGAGTACGTAAATTGGTCATAACGGATACCTCTTTCTTCCATTTCAATCAACAACCCACCCAACTTTTCCCTATTCCCTAATTGGTGATGTAGATTCATCATAAGGTTGTACCATATCGGTTTGCTAGCAAACCCCAGGTCGCTAGCTTTCTGCATAATGGATTCTGCTTTATGCTCAGATTTAGCTATCGTGTAGCAGTTAAGAAGTGCAAGATAAATCTGATACGTCCTCATATCTTCGGGGATCTTATAGAAGTAATTCTCTGCTTGTTCCAGGCCGAAAGTTTTGAGTATCAGTTTCAATCGTACACCAATATCATAAGAAGAAACATGGATTCCTCTTTTATTATTCATCCAAAGAGATATCTGAAATATAAACAGAAAACCTCAAAGGGATTAACACCTCATATCTGAGATGACAACACTACAAAAGATATGATCTTTTAAACATTAGGTTGGTGGGCAACTAAACAGGGTTTTCTGTTTGTTAACAAAGAAAACTACAATATTTTTCAATTCTCAGACAGCTAAATCGTTAGGCTACAGAAGTTTGGTTTAACTCAAATATATGGTTAGTTAAAAGTGAGTATGACTTTTTACATTAAGTATCCAACAAATTGAAGAAATTGAGAAGAAGAAAAACACCCAACACCTTAATCCTCCAACACTAAACAGAATATCGACATTAAAATAATGACAATTAATTGAAGGAATGAACTAAATAAGGAAAACAAATGGAGTCGCAGATAAAAAAATAATATCCTTCTGTGATTAAAGTAAGGATAAATGCAACTACAATCACCTCGAGGGCTTGTTTGAATCTTCTATAAGTCACCAACTTATTAATAACATCCTGGATTTCAGATTTATTTGCAGAATTTCCTTCTTCGATCCACTTGTCAAGCGCGGGCACTACCGACGTATTCGGGTCACCCGAAGATGAGATTCTGCTAAACAAAGGCTCTGATAAAGATCTATTTTCTGAGAATCGAGTCCGGGTTGTCTTCGTACGGAAGAGCTGCATTTGGAATTCATGATAGATAGAATAAGCGCGCGAAATCAATGAAGAAGAAACAGAGTTGAGCTTCATTGAAGAGAGGATGGAGGCGCGCAGTGGGAGAGAAGATATTGTTTGTATTCTTTCTGAAAATCGGTTACTGCTTAACCGGAGAGGACAGAGCCCATCGGACCTTTAATTATTTTCAGGCCCAATCTTTTTGTAAATCCAGAGGTCAGAGCCCATCAGACCTTTAATTACTTTCAGGCCCAATCTTTAATTACAACAAAGCAACCCATTTAACTATGGGCTGCCCGTGATTCTTCTTGCTATTAAAAAGCAATTTCATTAGAAATTATACAATAATAATAATAATAATAATAAGAATAATAAAATCAAAAGCCAAAAAATTATTTTGCTATGACACAGACCATATTTTGGGCACTCAAAATGAACAAATTTAAGTGATTTGATCTATTCATAAACGTAATATCTTCTTAATAAATGGAGGTAAAATCATAGCATATCACAACCAACTTTAAATACATTGTATTTAATATTTGAAACTATACCATTTAAATATGTCGGTGTAAAGTTATTTCAACTTTCACACACATTTAGGAAAATTATTTAATAAATATTGTAAGACAATCACATTATCCACATTTGAATTGGGATGTTTGGTTCAATAAATTCAATATTTAAGGTGAGTTGGACTATATATTTTAAATGTGAAATGTGATCGACCTCGTTTGGTACAGTTCAATGAACCATAGCTTGCTGGCCATATTCCAATCTAATAAATTAAATGTATTTTCAAGAATATTAAATTAAATTAACTCAATATTTAACAGCTCAATAAAATTACAAATTTTATTATCGATTTACGAGCTTGATCTAGACAGAACGGTCTAAATTATGACCTCTAATTATTCGTTAATATCAATTAGCCTCACGGAATCTTTGAATAAAGTGAGGTAAGTCAAAGTGGGAGGTATGAAAGAAGTGATTACAATGGGGTCAATTAAATGAATGGTAATGAATGCAGAATGATAAGATGTTAAATGGTCTGCTGACTTCACTGGGTTATACGTCGATTTAGCGATGACTCACACTTCGCGCCCCTTCCTTATATTTCCTTCCACTGTTCCACCTGCTCAACCACTTTCTTATTTGGACATAAATAAATGGTTTTCTCTCATCATATTTAATTATAAACGTAAAAATTTATGTGAAATGGTTGTATATGTGACATGATTTAAGGTATTAATAATTTAATTATAAAATATTATTTATTTGACTATAAAGTATCATTATTTTTAAGATAACTAATCAGAAGTAATACATTTAAAAAAATAGTGATATTTTATAGTGAAACAAGTTATACTTTATAGTTATACAAGAAATACCTTAAATTGTGTCACACGTACAACCGTTTCAGAGGAGACTCACTCAATTATAAATATTTTAAGCACTCCTCCAACATTATAAATTATAGTTTCTCCTTTATGGATGAAAGAGTAAAATTAGATATGGTATAAGTGTTGAAGTTCTCACGTTGAGGTCTTCGTATTGTATTTTTACAAATACTCTAATCGAGTTTAAATAAAAATATATATAAGAGATTATCTCGTAAAAGAGATAGAAATAGTGAGCAATCTACTACATCACCACTATCAATCACACTAGGCATGTTTTCCAAACTTTGGAAAGTTGAAATATGCTATAAATATTAATAATAATTTAATGTTCGATATTTTTTGTATTTATTTTTTAAAATATATGTACGTTTAATATATGTGTGTATTTTGTAAGAGAAGATATGTGTTTGTTCGCGTATATAGTAAATAACTAGAATGGTTGATTATGTCCGATCGAATATAAAGATTAAACTGAAGTAATACTGTGAAAGTCCAATCCAAACAGAGCCTTACAGTTTCCATTCGTCATTAATGACTTTGTTAAAATAATACATATACTTAACTTTAATTGGAATATATAATGAGGAGAAAGTACTGGACAAAGGTTGGAGGCAGCTTCGAGAGTCCATACCCTTTGGAAAAGCAAAACTCAATCCAGAAAGCAACAGATCACCTTTCCCAGAAAACGCAGTGCCCAGTCGGTTGCGCTTCCTAGTCACAACTATAAATACAAAAGATCTTACAGATTTTCAGTTTTTGGGTTACCGAACAGTATCAATTCATGCACTTATCCGGTTTGCAGGATCATGAGCCGGAAGACCAATACTCCCGCTCCATTTCTGTCCAAGACTTATGATCTCTTGGAGGCGGAGGAGGAAGAGCGACGCCGCGGCGCCGGCGCCGGGAAGATAGTGTCATGGAACGTGGAGGGGAATGGCTTTGTGGTGTGGTGTCCGGCGGAGTTCTGTGAGCTCATGCTGCCTAACTACTTCAAGCACAACAACTTCTCCAGCTTCATTCGACAGCTTAATACTTATGTTAGTCCTTTCTTTTTTTGTCAAATAATCACTGTTCATCAATCTTGTTCTTGTTTATTGCAGAAACTAGCTAGGGTTAAACCCATTGATGAAGAATTAATCATTATCTTATTTTCTGTATCATTATTTTAGTAAAATTAAAATACAAGATGAAATATTTCTGGAATAGAATATCTATCAATTAACTTTAATAACGAATAATGTGAGATTATTTCATCTTTTGTTGAGAGTCAAAAAGGGCGTCTTTGAATGTATTATCTTGGGTAAAGGATAGTGTTATTTGACTGTCTATCTGGGTTCTCCAGTAGTCTACAAGTGAGCAATATTAAATACTATATATGTATAAATGTAATTATTTTTAGTATGCTCTCTTAGTCACCAAATGAGACAGTTCTAATTTACTGTTGTTGATTAAAAAAAGTAAATATTTTCTGTATCCATTTTAGTTATAATTAGTTACATATGAATGTGCAGCAGCAGCACAAAAATGAAGGTTTTCTTACATAACAAACATGTGCATGCATGGCATATAGATAATAGTATGTATATAACTCTAGGTCATCATATTTGTATCTTATTACATAGAGACAATTAATATTATGTATAACACAGGGTTTCAAGAAAACAGCGTCAAAACGGTGGGAATTCCAGCACGAGAAGTTCCGGCGAGGAAAGCGGAATCTGCTGGCGGAGATCAGCCGCAAGAAGTGTGAGCCCTGTAGCTTCCCGCCGTATCTGAAAGCTGCAGCCGAATGTCGCCGACAAGAGGATAAACCCAAAAATATGAAGAGTGAGATAATAATGGAGCTGAAGGAGGAGAACAAGAAGCTGAGAAAGGAAAGAAGAGAACTGGAAATGGAGATAGCAAATTTCAAGAACCTGGAAATGAGGTTGATGGAATGCATTTCCCAGTATGCCACCAATGATCATTGCCCACCCATCAACAACTTAGAAGGCTAAGCTGATTGTGCATGGCTTTTCTGCTGCAGATATGTATTTAATTTGGCCATTTTTTCTTTTTTTTTTTGTCTGTGAAAATTTGTTTTCTTATTCTCTTCCTTGGCTTTATTGGAAGAATCATCATTGGTAGCAACCCCAGTTGTAAAACGAAAAAGAATCATTCATAGAATCATAGTTTCAAATTAAGGTTTTTTTTTTTTTTGTTTTTTTTTACCTTTTAACTAATTTTGTGGGTTCCTCTTTGGGCTTGATGGAACGTGCGAGCTAAAGTAGAAGAAATTACTTAGTTAAAGTTCTAGTAAAATCATTGTGTTAAATAGTTAATCGATAAGTGAAATTTGACGATATTTTATTTTACATTATATTTCATCTTTTAATATTATTAATATACATAATATATTTATTAAAATTGTTATTTTGTACACATAACAGTAAAGTGAAAACATAAAATAAAAGAAAATTGTTATTGAAAAAATTGACTAGAGCTTACAAAATAAATTATAGGATGCAGTATAAAATTTAATTGGATCAAACGCAGAGTCCGGCCAATGATTGAACCTTGTGAAACAAAAGATAGGCAAAATACACATTTAAAGATTTTTAAACTATTCACGAAGATTCTTGAACAATAAAAAAGAGTTGCGTCCAAGTTCTTCTATATTTATTACACTAAAATTTATTTATTGTAGAAGGAATTGTACATTATACCTATTCATAGTTAAGTGATATTTGCGGGGCTTCCGCGCATTGTTGTTGAATTCCGTAAGCGTAAACCTTTAACTAGAGCCCTACAGGTATTCTGTAGGCAGCCGCTTGCACCATTTCTTACATTCTACTATTTTCTTGTGGTGAATCAAACTAGAAACGAGTGCAAAAACAAGATGACTGTTTTTGGTGTAAGATTCAATCTTGAAAAGCACTGGAGCATCTTAAAATTGTGCACGAGAAGGGCCTCGCTTTATCTTCTGTACCTTACACTGGCATTATGTCCCTATACAACTCTATCGCGGCGTGTGACATGGTGCCCAAAGTCTTTAATCAAATGAAAGAACTCGGCGTTCATCCAGATAACTTGAGTTCCTGAATGAAATGACCTTGCGGGGTTGGACAAGATTCTGAATGAAATGGAAAATGATGCCGAAATTTTTATGGACTGGAATACATATGCAGTCATGGCGAATTTCCATTTGGAGGCAAATATCTTGCTCTGGTGAGGTTGAAAAAGTAGAGAAGGCTCTCAAGGAGTGGGAGTCTTCTGGCAACTGCTATGAATTTCGGGTGCCAGGTGCAGTTGTCCATGGATATTACTTGAACACTTGATGGAAAAGGGGAAGAATTACCACCAAATACTTGGGGCAGGCTGGCAAGAGGGTAACCTAGATAAGGGTAATATGGAAAATGCCTTAAGAGTCGCTAAAAACAGCCCTCTCACGACATGATAATACTCGGTTAAGGGATTGAGCTTGATGATAAGGTGATTGTGCAAGTACAGAGGTTGACTGGTGAGAAAGGCAGCTTAGATTGTGCTGAAAGAGTTGTAAACTTATTGAGATCCGTCATGCCACTTAAAAGACAGATGTATCATTCATTGCTGAAATCCTAGTGCTGAAATGCTGATAGGGGAGATCTAAATATTACGAATGTAATCTAGACAAACTTACGAATTGTTTTACATTTACACAGAACTGATGATTTTTTAGCTCCTGGGGTTTGCTAAGGCATAGCACGACATACAGTTGTATATTTGGCTCTTTTTCAACGTTACCCTCAATACTGATGATAAACTAATGCGATCTGGAACTCACTGTTTGGACTGTTGCTCTTTCGGCTCGTTCATGGTCTTTCATTATGTAACAATTGGTACTTTGATCGGAACTTTTGGTCTTTCTGGTTCCATATATTTAACCATTAACTCGGTTGGCCAAGAAATGCTCCCTTAAATTACATTATTAAAAGAACAAAAAAACCAAAAAAAATTAAAAAAATCAACCAACAAAAGACGATTCTAGTGCATTCATAAGCGGGGAAAAGAGTAACCCACAAATATAGGTCCATTAACATGACCATCCTGAAAACATCATGCAACTATTGAAAAGATACCTATGAAGGACAAAAAAAGCAATATGTAGAGTTCATATGCAAATAATTCATCAAGAATTCATGTCCATTGTTACTCAGTCAAGGTCTCCTTCAATTCACCACTACTATGCAGCTCCAGCACAATGTCACACCCTCCAATCAACTCCCCTTTATAATACAACTGTGGAAAAGTTGGCCAGTTAGACAAGGTCTTCAATCCTTGCCTCACCACCTCATCACTCAGAATATCAAACGAACCAAATTCCAATCCCTCCTCCTTTAGTGCATTCACTACCTTCGAGCTAAACCCACATCTAGGTTCATCCGGTGTGCCCTTCATAAAGAGCATCACGCGTGAAGAATTTATCAACTTCTTCAAGCGATCCTCAAGAGTCTCACCAAAAGGGACCACTTTCTCTTCAAGAACCTTCTTCAGCTCTCCGCTCTTTTGCATCTCCAGAACAATATCTGATCCCCCAATAAGTTCCCCCTTTATGTATAGCTGAGGATAGCTTGACCAATTTGAATGCACTTTAAGCCCTTGACGAACCTCTTCATCAGTCAGAATGTCGAAACTCTCAAACTCAACTTTTTCCTGTCTGAGGATATCAACCACCTTTCGGCTGAACCCACATCGTGGCTCATCAGGCTTTCCTTTCATGAACAGCACAACTGAGCCTGAATTGATCAGGGCTCGGAGACGATCAGTTAAAGCTGCACTCAAGCCAGATGATTCAACGATGCTACCCTTTCCTCCATCAGGTTCTGCTTTTCCTGTATTGGAGTCAGCTGTTTCGATACCATGATCTCTGAAAACCTCTCCAAGTTCTCCACTATCATGCATAGCTATAGCAATGTCGGAACCACCAAGGAGTTCTCCCTTACAGTAAATCTGAGGATATGTTGGCCAGTTCGAAAATTTCTTCAATCCTTCACGAACTTCATTGTCCGCTAAGATGTCGAAGCTTCCAAATTTAACATTTTCTTTCTTTAAGATATCGACCACTTTTTGACTAAAACCACACTTGGGGGACTCAGGGCTCCCTTTCATGAAAAGCATAATTGGGTGAGAATTAACAAGATGTTGAAGTCTCTCTTTCAGCTCATTACTCACACCAGAAGGTGATTGGATGCTATGCTGGGATGCACCATTATCCTTGGCAAGCTCCTGGATTGTTTCAAGAATAGTGGGCCCTGCAGCCATCCCAAGGCTAGCAGGAGCTTCAGGTTCCCCAGGTTTGATGGATCCTGCAGCTTTGGCAACCTTGTTGGCCAAACTAGATGGATCAGCACCTTCCAATTTATCAACTACCTTGCCATCCTAATAGAACCAAATGTGCATGTAAATTAGATAGCTGTCACAAAGTCCAACGTACAGCTTTACTTAATCTAGGGGCAGGGAAGGGAGAAAAAAAGAGAGCATAAAATCAGGAAGACGTGCATTTGGAATTTGGAAGATCTCCAAATGTTCAAATTGAAAAGTATTTGATTCTGATATGGAACAAAAGATTGTTTGAATTTGTCAAGGATTAGAAGAAACAGTAGCATCACTTCACAAATTATTTCTAACCATCACAAATTTCATAAAGAACACCTACAGAACTTTGCTTGCAATGAAATTCCTTGTGGGAAAGACGCAGAGAGTATATCTGCAATGTATTACCTTAAAGAACACAAAGTAAGGTACAGCGGAAACCGAGTATGCCTCAGAAATTTCGGGCTGTTCTTCTGCTTCCACCTATAATAGCAAGGAAGTTATATCAGCTAGGAACCAACCACTTGCAGAACTTTCCAAAAGCATGTCACATTCCCCCCCCCCCCCCTTTTTATGATGGAGTTCACATGTTAGGTTTGAGGAAAATTTCATGCACAAAAGTGAGCATGATCAAAATACCAACCAAAAAGGAAAAAGTTCAAACAGACAATGAAATTAAGTTAAAAGTGAAACCCTTCTTCCAGATAAATACATAAGAACTGGCCCCATGATGACAATTAAGCAAACAGACTGAATACATCAAACTTCTTTTGCCTGTACCTACCAAAGATCATCGACAATGTAATGTCTCTCATGAATATGAAATCAAAAGGCCTATTCCTGGCTTCAGCCTGAGCTAGTAATCAAGGTACCACTAAGATTTATTCGATTATAATATTGGGGGTTAATTTTATGACTATCAAAACAAACATGAACAATACCCTCTACGGATAGAGATAGGAAGAAAGAAATCTTCCCACTACAGGAGACATGCAAAATCCTCATCTCTAAATACCAGCTATTCTTTCCTTTTTAAACATCCAAATAATATTTCCATTCTCCTTCTGAAAGGAAGACAAGTTCACTATTTTATCAAGAAGTTAACAGCATAAAGTGTGACTTCAACATTCAATAGTTTCTGCACAAAATATGGTACATTTTAAGCTATCACCACGTACACCTATAGCTTGATCAACATCCTTCCTGTCCGTCACATACTCGAAAAAATAAATGATTTCAAATTTCCGCAAGAGAGATAATTTCACTTCATTCATTGTCAAGAAGTTGAAACTATGAAGTTCCACACTCCGTTCACAACCACTCCCTATCAAACCACTAAAGAAAAGAATATAATAACATACAGCAGAAATATATAGCAAACTCAACCGTACAAAGTCAAAAATCGAACTAGAGTATAAAGTAGATGCATACGGAGAGGGCAAAAAAAGAAAGTAAGGAGATATATACTCTTAGAAAACGAGCGAGAGGGAAATCGGTGGAGAGGTGCGAGAACACTTGATCCATGTGCTTGGAAGCCTCGCACCACGATGCCCAGAAGTGTAGAATTACAGGAGCACCCTCGCCGACGGTATTGTCCAGTTCCGCCTTCGATTTGACGTCCTTCACGGCTCCTCCGCCGGCCGCCGCCATTATCCTGTAGAAGGTTATGCACACAGAGTTCACCGGTGTAAAGAGCGAATCTGTTGCCCTCGGATTTATGAGTGATAAAAATGGCCATCACATTCACTGCTTTTTTGTAGTTGCGTTTTTTGCAATCAAAGGCGGTGTTTCCAGATAAGTGCGACTTTGTTTCCTATTTTTGGAATGCGACTTATGACTTTTGTGAACCACCAAGGGACACTATTTTTAATTTCTATTCTTATTGGATGCATTATCCGTAATTATATTTAAGATATTATATTAATATATATATATTATGTATTGATAATATTAAAATTAATTTTTAATATGTAAAAATAGGGTTTATATTCATTTATTTGAAAAAGTGTCCCTCTACTTAGTGCAAAGCTTATTTGATACTAGACTCTTTTGTAATACAATTAAAATCACAAGCAATGAACGATGTTTATGTTGGGGTGTGGGTGTTAGAATTGTGTGTCAAAGTTAAAAAAAATAATATGTTATTCTTAATTTAATATGATTTATTATGCTTCAAAAGAATTCCATCACCGATTTTGAATGGAACCATTCTGTATCTAATGTAGTTATTCAGATGTAATCCATTTCAATTTATAATTTTCTAAAATGCATCTTTTTATTCGTCGTTATCTTTTTTTAATTTTCACCTTTTCATCTTCATCTTTGATTGAATGTGTGCCCGTGTGAATGGTTGTAAAATATTTTTCTAATTCTATATAAAATGTGCAAATTATTCGATGGATTAATATATTTTTTTCTATTACTTTCTCACCCACACAAAAAAAAAAAAAAAAATATATATATATATATATATATCTCAATCCTCATATTAAAATTAAAAAAAAAAAATTGTATCATGCTATCGGAAGATGAGATTGGCTAAGAAAATCAATCCTCTTTTAGGTTTGATAATTATGAAGCCACAACTGAAAATAAGCCCAGCTGCTACCAGGTGTAACAACTTAATGGTTCAGCCCAAGTATGTCAAAGTAAACAGGCCCAAGAGATTTGGGCCCAATTACAAGATCATTGATCTTATTATAACCGAAAAGACAAAGCTGCAGTCTCAATCTCCTTCAACTAAGGCGGCGTTGGCCCAATTTGCGGCGCTGCCGGTGCGGGGGATGCTGTGAAGTCTCGTGAAGAGATCCACCTGGAAAATGACAACGGTAATGTTTCCTTCATCATCCTCCCTCATGTTCCCTCTTACCTTGTTCAGAGGATGATCAAAGCTTATCAGCCCATTCCCATTTATGAACATGCACCCTGCAAATATTTGCACTCAATTTTTCACCCAGTTTATCTGATCAAATCAGTAAATTGTGTTTGTTTTTTAATTAAACACACACACACAACGACAACGACAACGACAAAGACAAACGAAACAAGGGGATTACCAGGAGGAAAGGGAGTGTAGCATTTTCCACAGGATGCAGATATGGCATTTGGATCATCAGTGCACACTAGAGACCCGTCAGCTGCAATTCCCCAGTAGAGTTGCACGCTTCCATCTCGATCCTGGAAAGGTTTAATCTTATGCTTAGAACTTGAAAGAAGATAATTATGTATTGAGAATAGAAAATATGGAGTGGGAAGTTTAGACAACCCTGGCCAGGAAAAGGGTTGAAGCTTTGGAATCAAACAGAACGAACGCGAATTTTCCTTCGAGTTCTTTGACGACTTGATCAGGAGGATAGGGTGCACGATCACGTAGAGCTTTATAAGCTTCGACAATTATCATGGCTTCTGAGGTTTGTCTTGATTGCCCATAGTGTCGTCTCAGTTCACAAGTGTTGTACAATGCCCCGGAGAATATGCAGAAAATGTCGTCTATTACTATAATAGACCTGGGAATTATGCAAATGATGAAGATAAGGTGCTGTTATTAGTACAGAGAGAGAGAGAGAGAGAGTCCGGTACCTGGGAAGAGCTGGATTTTCATCTTGATGAGACAAAGCCAAAAAGTTGCCATTAGGGAGGTTGTAAGAAGTGCAGTCTGATCTCCAAGAACGAAAAATCTCTGCAATTTCTTCCGGGGAGCTGTTGAAACATTTCCTCCCAAAACTCAGTTCTTTCGGTGGCTGTCCGATTGATTTATCGAAAACGGCCAACATTTTCCACCTGGTAACAAAACTATGCACAAACCTGGAATCAAAGTCAATATGATAACGGTGATAATGAATATTAATTGCAGCAAGAATCCTTATCCCAACACTTCCTTTTTACAATCAGAAATAAATAAGGGATGAAAAAAGTGACGTGCTTTCATGCAGGTGGCACCTTAGGCGGTACGTGTAATAACTTGAGAAGAACAAGTATAAATTCCAGAGTTAAAAATCTATCCAAAATTAGAATCTGCAACTGCCTGTTATCATTTTACGCTCTTCGAGAAATGAATAAGGACCCTTCTGTGTCCCTGCCGGATGACAACAAGCAATTCAGGCACCAAAATTAGCTGAACGCCATGCTGATGACACTCATGGTCACGTGGGGTCACGTGTTTCGCACCCAACAATTAATCAGTGACCTTTCCAAACTACATATATACACCCTACCAGTTCAATACAATGACAATAGGAGACGTATCCAACTTCTAACACCAACCACAATAAGTTTATTCAGAAGGTAAAAAATAAAAAATAAAAGATGGTGCTTTCTCTAAGAGCTTGATTGAAGCACTTTCACTTGATGTAGGCGACTGTACAACCATAATTCATTGGGCTTTCCTGTTCGAATTTTGCAATACGAGGATGTTTTCTTAGTAGTTCAATAACATGCTCCTTCAAAACTCCAGTGCCCATTCCGTGTATGATGAAGAGAACTGATTTAGACCCTCTGGCATTGATGGCCATGTTGACATGGAGGGTAGCTTCCTCCACTCTCATACCCCGTAGGTCCACAGTGTTTTTTGATGTTTGCACTACAGGACCATAAGAAACCTCGTCATCATTCATGGTTTCTGAAAGATTCCTCAGATTCTTGAGTCTCTTGATCTTTGAACCCTACAATATCAATTGCAAGGATCCTCTTACAGAAGCAAAACCAGAACATATTGCAGTTACCAACACAAGTATTAAGCAAAACATACCTTTTTTCTTGAGCGAGGTGCTGAAGCCACTGAACCATTATCATCAGCGTGAGGTTTTATACTGCTAATGTTCATGCGGACTTTGATTTTTCCATATTGGACAAGGACTGTGTTATCATCACTTGGGGCTTCCACTACAGTAGCCAACTTATTCCCAAAACCCCTTATAAGGACTCTCTCTCCAATCTGTGGTACATAGGATCTAGTAGCAGTTACATCAACAGATTCATCTACAGAAGGCTGATAGGCTTCAACAATCGATGCTATGGCGGATTCTGATTTCTTCAAAAGCATAGTGAAGTCGTTTGGGTCTGTAGTTCTCAGTTGCTCCTCAAACTCTTGCAAAATAGTGTCAATCTTGGTCTTCACAGCCATCAATTCTTGTTGAATCTGTTGGGTTTCCTTCGCCTTAAGAGCTGCTTTGCGTGCATCAAGATCATCTGCCTCATCACGAATCTTCGTATTGGGAGAAGGGAAAATTGTTAAGATGCAAGATGTGAAGTAGCATGATTAGTCCAAGCAACTGCAAAAATTATCATCAAGACATGGGAGAAAAATACAAATAAAATTGGGCGATGGATTAAAAAGTAATTACAGTTGGTAACTCTTCTTAGCAATGAAATGCAGGTATATACTTATCTAACGTTAATTTGAGAATTAATGTTTGGAAATAATTGAAATCAATCAAGGTGGCAGCAAAAGAATGCAGGCTCATTGTTATGAATATTTCTCTGTCCTAATTCAGCTAGTGTACGTAGTCAATCAATAGAGTCTTTGAAAACTTCAACAGCAGGACAAAACAAAACACATTTATTAATACATAGCCAACAACCATTAAGTAAATGATGGATACAACAAATCACGCCAGATACTTCAGCCAACTGATTGATATTAAAAATACGAGGGTTCAATCCTCACAGAAATGTGAAATCTTACCTCATTGTAAAGTTTCAATACATCTGAATGAAGAGAGGCAGCTTTTTTTGCTTGGATTTCTAGTTTATTTCTCTCATCAGCTAGAGATTTATACAGTGAACTGTTAAGCTTCTGCATTTTCTCTGGTGTTAACTTCTTTACCCAAGATTGTGCACGTTCAATTATATTTCCATCAAAGCCTATTTTTTTTGCAATACTTAATGCATTTGATTCACCCTTGCTTCCCCAAAGAATCCGGTAAGTAGGCTGTAGACTCTCAAGGGAGAACTCCACAGCTGCATTCTCAAACCGTGCATCCTTCTCTTTTAAACGAGTTAAATCTGCATAGTGGGTTGTCACAACAGCCAAATTGACCCTGTCCTTGAGATATTGCAATATGCTGGCTGATAGAGCTACACCTTCGGATGGATCAGTTCCACTCCCAATTTCATCAAGAAGAACGAGAGATCTTTGAGAAGCCACTTCCAGGATTTTACATATCCGTGATATGTGTCCACTGAAGGTTGAAAGACTTTGTTCTAATGACTTCAATTACATAAATTCACAATAAAATAAAAATTAATAGGCATTCTACATGGAAATTAAAAACTAAAGCAGCATAAAATCGAGGGAGAGGGGTGAGAGAATCAGTTACCTGATGATCACCAATATCTGCAAGAACAAGATCAAACCATGGAAACTTTGGATGGTTTTGTGCGGGGAGGTACATACCTGCTTTCATCATTATAGAAGCCAAGCCTAGAGTTTTTATGGAAGCAGTTTTACCTCCCGTATTAGGTCCCGAAATCACAACCACCTTTACTCCATTTCCAACTTTAATATCAACAGGCACAGGAAAATTAGTAGAAGAACCAGGCACATTGCCAGTTCCTGTGATGCCAGTTTCCCGATTCAAAGAACTTGGATTCCCAGACATGGAAGGACTCACAGTATTTCTCAGTGAAGACTCAAGCAGCAAAGGATGTCGAATACCATCTACATCAACTGATAATGAGTTATGATCAGAATTATCACTGAAATTTGGACAGACCCCACATATCCACCGAGCATGAGCAGCTCTTGCGAAAGCAAGATCGACTTTTAATACTCTATCCAACAGATACTTGATCTCTCTACTGGATTCTGCAATTTCTGCACTAAGATAACTCAATATGGCTTTCTCCTCTGCCTTTTCAGAGTTTGATAGCCTCATTTCCAGATTATTTAAGTCAACCGCCTCCCTCGGTTCCATGAAGTAGGTTGCTCCAGAGCTGCTAGAGTCCAATACTACACCCTTAGGAAGTAGAGATCTATGTGTGGCTCTGATAGCTATACACATCCTTGATCTGCGCTTTGTAACCAGAGGTCTATCAATTCCGCCAGCCTGAAAAACTCGAGCAGAGATTTGTTTCAGCACTGACTCCAGATTTTCCATATTTCGTTTCCTTTCTGACCTTATTATTTCCAGTTCTTCACTAGCTTGGTCGAGGACTACAGAAAAATTACAATCTACACAAAATGCTATCTTTTGCTCCAATTCCATCAGAAAATTGCATTTTTTAAGAATTTCAAGCAGCGGAGAGTACCTGTTGGAATAAAAAAGAACCCAGTGAAACATCTAATTACTGGTTAACCAGGCAACATTTGAAGCTGCATCTTCTAAATAAATGGAACGAGAGATTAACAACCGTTCAAGCTCTATTTTCTGCCAGGGTTCATTTCCCTGGTTCATGCAGGGAGTCAATAACAAATATTAAGCAGCACGTAGACACACCTTTCGTATGAATTACTGTGAATGGCAATCTCCTCCAACTGTTCGACCAATGATCTAGCCGACTTTAGCGTCCTACGCACAGAACAAAGCTCGCCGATCAAAAGCATTTCTCCAGCGACGGAAGCGTCAACTATGCGAGAAACATCTTCGATTCCAGAGAAATCCAAGGGCAGAGAAATTGCGACGGCAGCCGAGGTCTGGGCGAGGAGACGTCGGCTCTCGCTTGGGCTTCGGCCTAAGGGGATTCTCGCGGATTTGGCCGCTGCGAGGCCCATGGAAGTAGAGGTGAAGGGGGAGAGCTGCTCGCATACGGCAGGCCATTCGAGGATTTTGAGGGTCTCGGATTGGAGTGACTCGGCTAGTTTAACTCGCGCAGTCTCCGGCTCAGTGGATATGGCAACACAGGATACAGTGGTGGCGAGGGAGAGATTCCGATACGGCGGAAGTGTATTCCAGATAAGGAGGCTGTGGCCGAATTTCATGGAAGGACAGCCGCAAGGTTTGAATTCCGCCCCTATCCAGAAGAATTGGTGGGAAAGTTCAGAACTTCACAAAGCTTCGATCGGGCAAGGCTCATCCGGCCCGCGAGTTCTTGATACAAGTCGGGCTTAAATGGTTCCCAACTTCGCTGTCTGAAAGTCCTGGCCCAGCCCACAATTATCTTTTCTTCTTTTTTTCTTTTTTTTTTTCTTTTTTATTTTTTCTTTTTAAATTTTTTTTTTAATGTGATCAAGACTGTTATAGTCACCAACCAAGAAATAAATATGATCAGTGGGTTTATCATGAAATAATATGAACTCATTCATGGCGCAAGTCTTCCAATTTAAAATCTATTGGATTGAAGAAATGCATCTTCTTAGAAGCTAATGTGTAACAATTTTGTTTTGTAAAGTAATTAAAATTTGTGAAATAATTGGGTAAAAAAGAGAAGGTAGTAAATGTATTTTTTCGAACAAAAAATTGGTACACAACTCGAAAAATAAGTTCTAACGTAAACACATAATTAAATTAGTACATCAACATCCATGCAAACCAAGCCATAAACGAACACGTGATTTCTCCATATCCAAACAAGAGTTTATAAATAAATTACAACCTAATAAAAAAAACATTATTTGAGCTAAAATACATTATCTACAATTGAGCCTAAAACAATTGGTAGTTGCAACGAAGATTGCGAACACATGAAAGAGCAGAGCTTTCTTATTTCCAGGCAGCTATCACCTTCCACCATAACCTGGTACAGAAACCTGCACAGAATTCAGGAAAAGTGTTTCCTGTGTTAGTTTATCATCATCTAGCCAGGAGTTGGACGCCGCAGGCAGCAGGAGCATGCTTCCCTTCTTGGTAAACAAGGTTGCCTCTAACAAAAGTTGCCAAAACTTTTCCGGCGAGTTTTGATCCCATATATGCCGATATACTCTGCATACATAACTTGATCAGATTCAATATTGAGATAACAAGTTAAAGTCGTGAGTGCTAGCAAATGTTTCTCATACCGGATGCTTAACGAATACAGGGTGATTATCATCAAGTTCAAATTCTACTTCAGGATCCCACACCGTGATATCAGCATAATTTCCGGCTGCAATTGCCCCCTGCAAAATTAATGAAGTTTATATACAAGAGAGAGAGAGAGAGAGAGAGAGAGAGAGAGGGAGAGGCAGAGAGGGAGAGGCAGAGGGAGAGGGAGGGAGAGGGAGAGGGAGAGGGAGAGTACAATTACCTTAAGAGCGTGGCCAGCAAGTTTTGCAGGCCTCTCACTCCACAAGGAAACTAATTGAAGGAAACTGATTCCATATTTACGCCCATACGACCATGTTACCGGTAGAACAAACTGCGTAGTACACTCAAAATGATGGCAATAAGAATTATGTAGAAACTGTTGGATTATGAAATTCTCCCTGGTCAGAAACAGGATAATTACAGAGTATAACAAAAGTATCTTTATGTATTATCCATCAGAAACTGCTGAACAAATATTAAAGTGAGTCAGAATGCACCTGCAAAGAAGATATGCCACCCCATGCTCTGAGGAAATCACCCTCGTCCAAGAGTTTAAGCTCTGGCACTGATGGTGAGTGATCGGAGCTCAACATATCAATGTCCCCGTCCTGAAACAAACGTTTGATCAGACAATGTAAAAACACGTCCAGTTAGCATACAACCAAACTTATGAATTTGATGTACCAGTAAAGCTGCCCAGAGTTTATCTTTGTTATCAGCATCGCGTATAGGAGGAGCACACTTGAAGCGAGTATCTCCGTCAGGGATTTCTTCAGCTGAAAAGGCCAAATAGTGGGGGCATGTTTCAACACTAATGCTATCACCCCTACTCTTAGCTTCCTAGAAACATAAAGGTTTCAGAAACAACAATTGTTCATTAATAAACAATGGTATTTCGATTTTTTAAGATAAGTTTACAAACTTCTAGCTTCAATAGGCTAGAAAACGAATGCCAGCAATCAATCATTGAACTGTTCATATACGTAAATGCAAGAAACTAAAAAAGAACCTTAATAAGTTGTAAAGAAGATCGGGCGTCAGCCAGATGAACAATGTGTAGATGCGCTCCCTCGGCTGGGCCACCAGCTCTAGTGTCCTTTGTTACTGTTAAGAGCTCTTTTATTGCAGCTACTTCCCTGAATAAGTAGATCGTAGTACAAAAGATCACAGGCTGTTCGTCAGCTTATCTGGTTGTCAAAATAAGAATAAATAAATGAACCTCGTACCATGAAGCAGGCCTAGTCTTGAGATATGTGGAATAAGATCTTGGATTCTTAGCATCGTCTGCATTTTCCAGGTCACCTTCGGCTTCCTGTTGAATCTCAGCATGTACGAGCAATGGTCGTTTGTACTTTGCCAATACAGAGAGCCCTTCCTAGAAGAAGCTATGTATATCAGCAGCCATTATGGGGATAAATGATATTTATGCAGGAAGAGTTTGATTGCGAAAAGAATTCTACAAAAAATCATCAAGATACCAATGAATTCTAGCAAATACAAACCATAATAGTCATGTGGATACCTTTATATGGCTGGAATTCGTCATGGGAAAGTCGTTGATTCCAGAAGGACACATAAAAGACTACAAAAAAAAAAAAAAAAAAGATCACCAAGTTAGATACATAGAAATCCTTCGGTAAATTATGGTTTTGGTTATAGAAAAAAGTACACATGTGAACCTTAAGGCCAAGTGCTCCAGCATCAAGAAGACGCTCCAAAGCAGTCACATTGTATGCATTTTCCGGCACCAGACCTCCCCAAAAACCTGTTCAGAGCAAGCAAAAAATCAGTCACACGAAATAGAATTATTATGCCAAAGAATCAAGATGAATGGTAGAGAAAATAAAGAGCATACCAACATCAACAAAGATCCTCCCCTGAGCAGCGTTGGTCTGCACACATATGGAGAAGGATGTTATAAAAACCAACATAAACCAGATTGTTTACGACAGTAACATAAACAATGGCTGCCTAAGAAAAAGCTATGGCTAATTTTGTTTAAATAAAAACAGAAAACTAATACCTTAAGTTTGAGCGTCTCTTCTGAAATTGTAGATGGAGCACTGTTCAATGGCATGTCGATCAACGTTGTGATCCCACCTGCAGAAGCATAAGGAAATAAAGAATTCATTATGCGGGCTTCTTAAAGGTATATCATGATATTTAATCCAGGAGTAAATAATATATGCATACCAGCAGCAGCTGCCATTGTTCCTGAAGGGAATCCTTCCCATTCTGTTCTTCCAGGATCGTCAAGATGCGCATGCCTGCCATTAACATCACATTAGACGGTCTCACATAAGTGTTGCTGATCGTTTAGAAATGCGGAACGTACACGTTGAACAATTCATTACATTTATACTCAAACCGAGGAACCTTTTTGCTCTACATTGCTCAATCTCTAAGGGTGCATATTTTTGTGTTACTTTCAAAGACATTAGTAGAGAAACGAAAGATAAAAGGGTAAAACAAGATAGTTTTACTGTCTTACACGTCGATCAATCCAGGCATAACAACAGCCTCCCCATAATCGATAATCTGGTGACTCCAAGCATTACGACGCCAGTCCTCTCCTTCAAGCACAGCTATGATCTTCCCTCCTTTTACTTCAACTATTCATCATCCACAACAAGTAACATCAACTCGATTATGAACTCAGAAACTAAAGTAAGTCCAATGGATAAACTTTAATCTGGGTTACTCTTCTTTTTGCGAATAAGCAGAACAGGACTCGGAAGATTTCAACCAAAATTTAACTTGATTTGCCACCACAAATACAAAATTCTCAAAGATCTTTTAAGTATTATTTAGCTTACAAGAAATGTGTTGTTCTGTCAAGACAAGCAACCATGCAGAGGAAGAGAGGAAGAAAATCGGCTTCACGACTCACCTGCACCAGAGATGATTGCATTCGGTGTAACAATACGCTTGCTAGCAACCCAGTAATGTCTAGGCTGTAGAAGGCTGCACTTGATTCTGTCGTCCTGTAGAATAAACCGCTGCAGGTTGAATGAACATAATTTAAACAATGTCAGAATAACAGCAGATGCCAATGCTTAAAAACAATTGGTGAATTGTAAGTCATTATACTCCTGAGATGAAATTTTAGCAGAGTCGTCGTTTTTTACTTGAGACTAATCGATTATTGCATGAGGAATTATAGTTCTGCATTGTTTTTCAAGCCCCTGAGTCCAACCTAATTAACTGGCTACTGTTTCATTGGCATACAAGAAGAATCAAATCCAACTTGAATCATTAACCCTCCAATCGAACATGAAATTCAGACATGCATGCACCAGAAATATATTAAAAATAAATCATACAGAATAGCTCTGTTCTTAGAGAGACCAAAATAATAATAATAAATAAATAAATAAAATAAAAACTTATAAGTAGCCCAGAAATTCCAAGAAAACAAAGTGAAACTATTCATGTAGGGTTGGAAAAAATCAAAACTATGTTGAATTTGGATTTTGGGCCACCATGAATCCTAAGAAAACACAGCCTGAATACTTGGGCACAAAAGTTAAACTACTTTTTTCTTGGTTCGTGTGCATCCAAGATGACCATGTGAAAATTAAAGAGACATTTCTTCTTTGATAGAAAACATCAAAAAATTCAACAAAAAGCAAACAATATTCAGCCATGAAGAAAGGTTTCTTTTTTTCCCATTAAAATCTATACCGGAATTTCAAGAAAGTCCAGGAAAAAACAAGACATTTATAACACACAGATTGAAGGAAACCAAACCTGCGGAAATATATCGAAATAGAGCAGAAAAATGGATGCCAGAATTGGCAGCAGAGCAAGAAGCCTCAATTTTCCAGACTCCATATTCTCTGCCCCTCTCTCTCTCTCTCTCTATACTATGTGTTGTGTATTTCTACGATTCTCTGGATCAATCTGTGCTGCCCATGGCCCATGGCGCTATTTACCTTTAACATGGAGGGGGGGGGGGGGCGAAAAATGGATAAAAACAACCAATAAAAAGGCAGGTCCGGATTGTGTGGAGCCAATAAGGAATAGGCGGCCCGAAATGGGTCGACCGGTTGGCAAAGATTCTCTTGTAATGCAACGTCGTCACCTGAGTTGTACGCCAGTGTATCACCGACCAATGAAACTGCATATCAGTTGCGTCTCCCGTGAGTCGGTGGGACCTTGACTGCCACACCCATAATCGACCTCATCTGACCACCTTTTGGTTCTGCTGTCAATATTGTAACTTGCAAAAGATTCCAAATTTCCTACAGTGACTCAAACAAAGAAAAATCCCACTTCCACCGAATTTTCTTAGCTAGAGATTCTGTGACAGTGACTGTTTTCGACGTAATATATAGCAATACTGCATTTTCTTTTTAAAGATAAATATCTGTAGTACTTGGGTCCTCTATTATTACATGAACCAACAGTACACATTACAGTTTTTCTCAATTCAATTTAGAATTATTTATAGAGATGTTTCGAACCAATATAAACATCGAATTTCAGTAGTCGAATCGATTAATCCATTTTTTCAAACAGTAATAAGCAAGTAAATATTAAAAAAGATGGAGATTGTATATCTAGGAGGATTGCAACACAACAAATAATGTTTAAAAATCTCAACTTTCAAATTAGATTTATTTGGGGCTCACATGTATAACTGTTTGTTTCATGAAAATGGAAAAGACAGAATGAGAGTGGGTGATAAAGAGTTGTTTAATTTGTAGTGTGGAATTTGGAAACTTTTAGGCAAGTGGGACAGTGGAATTCCACTAAGTGCGTGAAGCTCACGTGGCGTCAGTTTGTGTTGCATGATTAATTCCTAGTGGATACGGTAATTACAAATTTAACCCCAACGAACATCACACCACATTCTAAATTTGAAAAGACTCACTCCTGGGTATTACCGTCTTATTCTAATCTTACTTATTGGGATCAGTCTTGCGGAAATCCCTAGGAGCCTAGCCTACCGTCTGAATTTAGTTGTTTTTTTTTTTTTATGTTTTAATTCTATATTTTAAAATTTATTTCGTTTAATGAATTATACCATAAAAAAGAATCATAATTAACAATTAAAGGTACCAAAATTTTATAAATTATGCAGAAATTACAAAAAAAGAAAAAAATGAAATGGTAAACCCATGTATTGATGAATTTGGAAAATTGATTTTTCAAATAAAATAATTACATAATCTATCTATATATATATATATAATAATAATAATAATAATAATAATAGAAGTATCGTCTTAAATGAAATACAATAAGTTTTTCTACCTAATTATGGTATTTATTTTTCTATACAAATTTATATAAATATTTATGTATATATCTATTATGGATGGTATCTATTATTCTATGCAAATCTATATCAATATATATATATATATATTTGATTAATAAAACTATGAAATTTATTAACTATCAAGTTATTATCTATCAAAATATGTTTATTTAATTATTTTTTTTATTATTTTTCATTTCAAACGTTTATAACTTTTTTGTTTCAACTTCAATTTTTTTAAATATATCTAATTAATTCTCTTTTCACGGACTTTAATTTGGCATTCATATTGCAAATATATATATATACACACACATACATTAAAATTTAATTATTAAATATATTATTTTCTTAAATTAATTGTGATATATATAAATATAAAAAAATTCAATTATTTGCTCCCTAATTACATTTAACTATAATATCTATTTTTTATACATATATATATATATATTTATCAATATGTATCTATACATAAGATATAATAAAATAATATGATTGATAGAGTTACAATTTAATAGTTGCTAATAATTGCGATAAATATTATATTATTAATTATTTTTAGTTTAGTTATTTTATTATGAGAGTATATCATAACACTTATTATCTTTATATTATGTAAATATAAATTGTAGTTCAATTTCAAATTTTTAATTACATCAATTTAGAATATAGATAACCAATATATCTGCATATCTAAGTTAGATTACAATCAATTTTATCTAAAAATCAAAATAATTAATATTTACATACCAGGGTTAAATTACTATTACACATTAATCTCTGTAATTTTACTTTAGTCAAAATTAATGTTAAAAAAACAAAATTTAATATTTTACTATTGAATGTTTAAACGACCACCAAAATTAAGATTCTTTTTTGATAAAAAATTGTCATAAGAAGAATAAAATATTCTATATTGCACCTTTTTTTGAGATATATTTAACATATATATATATATATAACTAATATGTCATTCTATAAATATTCATTTTACTTTAGTTTTTATAAGTCAAACCACATTTATCACTCGGCGCGTTATTAGTTAATATGTCAAAGCAAAATATGTTTTTAAAATATAATTTTATTTTTCAAGAAATTTAGTGCTTTATATATATATATATAATATAATCTCTCAATTTAAACGATAAAGAAACATTTGAATTGGATCAAGTTGAGACTCCTAATTCTGTTTGTTTAACACTTTATAATTTTAAATTTATAAGGTCAAAATTCTCAAAATTAATAAAATCATAAAAAATTAAATAAAATAATTAATAAAAAATAAATAGTTGTACGGGAAAAATTACTACTTCAGAGTTGTAGTCCAATATGTTTCAAGTTAGGTCAATTTTTTTAGTTTTATTCTTAAGCGATTAATTTAATTCTAATTAAAGTTAATATTTTTCCTTCCAAAAAATAATTAAAATTTTAGAGAGTTTAATTAAACTCATATTTGAGCTCTTAAAAGTGGACTTCGGTTGTCAAGTACCTATTTATTAAGTTGAATGTTCAAAAATTGCCCAACAATCTTTGCAGCAGCTAACTTTGTTTGAATTATGGGCCTAGCATTGGGCTTCGGTAGAGATAATAGCCCATAAATTGGGTATGTGTAGGAGTCCATATTATGGGCCCAGTAAGTTCGATTCTTCAACTCAAATAAGAAATATTTTGGTTTCAAAACTAAATAAAATAAAAGGATATAATTTAAGAAATTTAAATCAAATTCAAAGAAGATTTGTATCAAACATAAAATATATTTTAAGGAATATTCCAGAATTAATTCTGAAAATTATAAAATATATACCTTAAGGTGATTTTTATAATTAATTGTAAAAAAATAAAAAAATATATATATTATAAGTAGAACTTAAAAAATGTTGCTGCCCAGGATCGAACTGGGGACCTTTAGTGTGTAAGACTAACGTGATAACCACTACACCACAGCAACTATTGATATCAATTTCTCATTTTTACCTTTATTATTATATTAAAGAAGCCTGTCTCCATCATATCGTTTACATTGCTGGCCTGTTGGTGTGAAATCACCTTTCAAAGGCCAAATACAAACAGGATCGGTAGTTTCTTGGAAATTTCCACTCTCTCTCTCTCTCCCCCCCATGCACCACTTCATTCTTTATGGTTCCATAAACATGGTACCTTCTAGATTGCACCCTTGCCAACCAACACACATTTGGCGAATTATGTTTCACATGGATTACCTAAATTAACTATGCTACTTCCCGTCAACTAATTATGATATTTATGTTCGTTTTTCAGTTGGATAAAAGTGCCTGCGCAGCTTTCATTTAGTTGCTGCTTCCAAATATACTTGAAAAATGGTGATGTATGGCTTAAAGTTGTCTTTGAAACTGTTCAATACTGCCATGGGTCTTGGGGGCTTTGCCACAGTTATCTATGGTCTTTTGATGCTTAGAGTTTGGCAACTACAAAATGAGAGCTCATCTTCTCATCACCATATTACTATTCCATGGTAACTTCCCATATTCAGAGAGAGGGAGATAAAGAAAGAGAGAGGGTTTATGTGTGACTGCTTAAATATGCAATTTCTCTTGGTGGTGTGTTTGCAGGTTCTTCCATGCTTTTCTTGGCGTTGGTATTGCTTTGTGTGCAATCACTTCCTTAGGTCACATTGCTGCAAGTACAACAAATATATATTGGCTCTCTTCTGTATCCAAATAGCTTCTTCCTCGTACTTACAGTTCCAAGAATGCAACTTTTTTTTTTTTTTTGTCAAAATTACTCGCAGTGAAGTCCTATACATGTTTAATTAAAAAGATGAACTGATTCATTTTCTTTTTTCATTCTCTGGAAATATAAGTCGATCGCCTTAACACAGCTAACAGTATATAATTATTCTTCTCTTCCTGCTCATATTGGAGACAGTGATCATGGCAGATGTCTTCGTGAATCCTAACTGGCAAAAGGTTATCATGTTGTGTGTGTGTGTGTGAGTGTCTTTATTTGCCTTCTTGTTACTCTCCAAAATCTCTTTTAAGACATTCATTGTTGTCTTGAATTGTTTGCAAATGTTCGTCTGACTGATCTCTTGTTCATCATCAGAAGTTACCAGTCAGTCTTTCCGACAGGTTCGACGATTTCATGGATTTTGTCGGGTCGTATGATTACATCTGGAAATGGGTTGCCTGGTCCATTTTTATAATACAGGTAGTCACAACAACTGTAGCTCTGTACATTGAACTCCAAAGACAGCCTAGCGAATCACAGTGAGTATTTTTGAAATCGCAGGCTGTTTGCGTCTTATTAGCCGCTCTGAGGATTCAGGTAACAGATGAGGTGGATAGCCATGAAAGTGAAGACGACGAAGTACCCGAACCAGTACTTCCACTTTTGGGCCCGTCAGCCCGAAGGGAGCAACCAGATCCTAACATTGTCTGAAATATTTCGGGCTGCAAGGTAAAGGCCTAAGCCTACCAAAAATGTTCAGTGCTTGATGATTTTTGAAGTGTGATATGACTTTTCTTGAAATACTTTTTTAACATGTATGATTATTGCAGCCATTTTTTTCTGCAAAGAAGTACTCTCTCAACCTGAGAAGTGGATGAAGTAGCTTAATGAGAAACACAGCAGCAGTGGATGAGAGAGAAAGATCAGGAAAGAGAACCTATTGATGATGAAGTTATACGAGTACTATTTAAGCTGCTCATCAAGCTTCAGAACCTTGTACCATGTTCAATAAAGCATATGAGTTGTACCAGATATTTCCTTGCGTGCATACATACATATAAATATATATGAGTGTGTGTGTATCTATGAGTGTGTGTGTGTGGAATACAACTTCCTCAGGATATCAACAGAATCTCCATGAACTGTAAAGAATCAATCAAAGAGAGACTATATTCATCATCTGATTCTATCTGTCTCAATACAAATGACAAATTCAATAATAAATAACTAAACAACTAATGAATCACTCCTCCAGAAAACAAATTCACAGCATCTACAAACTAATCCTCCAAAGTGGTACAAAACAATGAGAGTTAAACAACCCATTATCTCCCATATTAAACCAGTGAAACCGAGCAAGAGCAATCCAAAAACTAACACTCAGCCAAGCACCTATTCAGCTTTCTTGACGGACTTCACTGAAACGTTCCTCTTCATTCGGCTAAATGGGCCCACTGTCCGATCCATAATGTACATGTAAATGACCTGGCTCCATGATTTATACGATTCCAAATTGTTATAGTACTCTGGTGCAATCTCCTTCACTTTGTGAAGCCTATTCCCAGGTATTCTTGGGAAATCATGATGCTCATTGTGGTAGCCCACACTCCATGTCATCAGATTCAAAGGCCCATAATAAGAAAAAGTTTCTTGATCGCCCGAATTGAAAACATAGTGTTCCGAGATAAAATGGCCAGCCATAGGATGCATTCCACCTCCAACAAAGGTAGACAGGATCAAATAACCCAAAGCTTTCCATCCCCAGAAATAGACCATAAAAATATTAAGAGCAACTTGGATGATCAAATTAGTGAACTCCCATATACCCGGGGGTTTTGGTTTGATAAAGAGGGGTCGAAGAGCATAAAAGAACAATTGGAATACAACCCATATCGATTTTGTTAATGCATTTTTAACAAGTTTGGCCTCAGTGTGAGTTGGAATGTCCATGTCGATCCCATCAACTCCTTGATAACGGTGGTGCTCAAGGTGATACTTTTGGAAGGTGACAGACATTGGTACCCCAATGGGGAGGTTAGCAAATATTCCTAGCCAACGATTGTAAACGGGAGTTGAGAAGGCTAGGTTGTGACTAAGTTCATGAATAGCCAAAAAGAGATTGTTGTTGAGGAAAGAGCCGAAGAAATACGCCACTGTTACTATCTTCAACCATGATGAATTGCAGAGGAAGGTTGCAGTCCATAGTTGAATCAATACAACTGCAGCAATCTGCAATATGTATAATAACAACTCCATATAAACAAAATGGCAAAGGAATAATTGACAGTCTCAGATGCCATTCAACAGAAAGGCAAGAACTGTATGATCAAAATAACAATTACAGAAAAGATAAAATCCATGAAACCTGAAAACCAACAAAAACTGAATAAAGAACAAGAACAAAAAAACCAAATAGATAAAAAAGATTCAAACTTTGAAAACCCATTATCAGTATGATTCACCAAAATCAAACATAATAGACTGGATCTTTGAATCCATAATCAGAAATCCAACAAAAGACAATGTAGAGGAATACAGAAGAACAAGAACAAGCACAAATCGAGCCCCATTATCAGTATAATCACAGATCTAACAGGTAGAAAAAAAATCGATTAAAATAAGTAATAACAACAACGTAAACCTACATTGCAGAATAGGATTACCTTGAGGAAAGCAAAGGGGTCGGGGCCAAAGAGTTCTTTGATTTGAGGGTATTGAGAGAGGATCAATCTTCTGCGAGAGGCATGTGGCTCGTCTGTATAAGACCAGAAAAAATCTGTAGCCATTACTCCCTCTTTTTCTCCACTCTCTTTCCCTTGGTACCCCATTGTTCTCCTCTCGGTTCCTCTCTCCGCCTCACTCTCTCTCCTCTTGTTGTCTCACTAAATTATTTTTATTTTTATTTTTTTCTGGAGAGAGATTTTATTGATTCTGGGTGGCGGAGGAAGGGAGTTTATATTTTATTCTTATTACTATTTTAAGGGGTTGTCTGCGAATATGGTCCGTATGAATAGAGTTCAGAGTTACAGCTTGGGATGAATGGGCAGCAGACCGGTATATTCGGTATCCCCGTGGAGCGCACGTGCCTCCCTCCGCATTGACGGCTGCCCGCCCACCGCGGCAACAAACCAACGGCACAGTTTTTTGAAACTGCACTACCTAAATCAAACGGTCTTGTGTTTGATGGCCCTTAAAATTCAAAGGGAGAGGACAATTTTACAATTAGGGGTAATTATATATATACACAAATATATAGATTACATATTGAATTTCCATTATATTGATTATTAAATTTTTTTGGGCTAAATGAAATGTGATGAATTTGCTTAATTTTTATTTTAAAAAAAATATATTGCATACATTTATCGAATGTATTTAAACTTTTTATATTATTATATTTATAAGATTACAAACTTCTTGATTATAGTGGTAATTTCTGACACGACACGATTTATATTTTAATACAGAAACAAAAAACACAATAAGAAAATATACGAAAAGATGAAGAAGCATGACGAAGATATAGATAGGAAGATTTCTTATTGAAATTGAATAAAGAACGAATTGCATATACATATCAGTACGATTACTAAAATATAAAGAGAAAAAATATTGTGTAATGTTCGATCAAAATTTACAATTCATCGTCAAAGAAACAATAACATTCAAGGTGATGGAAATATACGAAAGTTTGGGAGAAGAAGTTTGAGGGTAGTTCGGTGAACTCGTTTGTTCATTGTCAGCAACTTTTAATAGAAGTTGTCGAACCCTATTACTAAAAAAATAGAATGTCTATTAGAGTAGATCAATGTTATGTAAATCATTTTTGTAGAGCTTTATATTTTAATTTAATTTTTCAGTTTGTCAATATATTTGTCATACTATGTTATTCTCTGTGTTCCAACATACATGACATTTAGCATATAAATAGCATATAATGATGATTTTAAAACAAGGGAGAACCTAGTGGGCCGATGATTGGGCCAAGTAAATTAATATTGAAGATTCCAATGAAATGGGCCGCAGAAATCCAGGATTAAACCATAACGGACTTTCTGAAATAGTTCTCATAGCCCAATTCTCAGACTCTATCTAAAAAATGTATGATAGGAATAAAAATTATTTTTCGCTATAAACAATATATAATAAAATAGTATAATATAATAGCTTGGAAATGTATTATTTTGAAATAATAATTTTTTTAAGTACTTAGTGTGGAGTCAAGAATTGTGATGGAATTATAAAATTAGGACATTAATTTTTTTTTTAAATTGAAAAAAGGGAGAAGAAATTAATTCGACATTCAAATTAACACAACCATGGTCCACTAACTACTCAAAGCTCTACATCATCTGCAAAAAAAGCTGTACAAAATAAGATGCTTCAAGTGAGCAGATCTTCCAGAAAGGGTCAAACTCTCAAAATTGCCCAAATTTAGTGATCTCTCTCTCTCTCTCTCTTCGAACCATCAACATTCAGGAGTGAGAACGAGAGCCCCGAGAGAGCACAGAAGATAAAGAATGGGCCAAACCCGATACAATCGCCGCCTTCACTTGCCCCCTTCTCGGAATCGGACGGCCGTACTCCATCCTCCTCAACGAATTCCCACCGTTGAAGTTCACCATCTCTCTGCGTCCTCCTTCCATCTCTCTGCCTTCTTCAAATCGAAGTAATTATGAACGCTGTAAATCTCCGTAAGCAGTGTTTGCTAGTTCTCTATTCTTCGTCCTTCAGCTGTTGAAGAGTGACTGTAAGTCTTAAACTCGATCACGTTATATAGAGACACCAGGTTCCCAAAATGCCCCCCAGTTTTAGACACATTTACCGCTTTTTTATTCCGAAACCACCACGTTGCGGAGGGCACTAAGGAATGAGGAAAGATTCGTTTGGCAGAAGCAAAAAGCAGGGTGGTGATAATGGATCTCGTTTTTTTATTAATTAATGCACACCTAACTTGACTAGCACGAAGACCACGTGGGATAATTCTTATATTAATAGTGTATGTTTGTTGGCACTACTGAAAGTGGACATAATTGGCAGGGGCCACGCCCGGGGTGGCTTTGTGTCTACATCTAATCTTATGTTTCAAATAGCTGCAGTTCAGTACATTGCATTTCAACCATAATTTGGTAAGATTCTATGTATTTGAAATAGCTTTTGTCCCTTCATTATTGTTGAAAGCGAACGATCATCATTGGTTATTTTGTAGTGACATCACCAGGTGCATTATATTCTCCATATTCATTAGTATGAATTTTCAAAATAATTATTTTTGACTATAATTTACATAAGTGATTTCGTAAATTGTAGAAAGAATTCCCAACAATAAGGAAAATCATTTTAGGTGGAAAGAAGGAAATTATATCCCATATAGCAGTGAGCCAAACAAAAACTTGGTTCACACCTCACAGGAATCAAGAATGGTCGAAAAGTAGGGAAAGAAAATGTTGTTGACACATGACTTTCAACAGGAGGACCCTTCCTTGACCACTCTCATGTTCACACCAATACCAATTAAAAATAGTAATCTTACGCTTTTCAGGAAACATATAAAATGGCGTTCACACGGGAAATCATTTTATGTGGGGACCTCCCAACATGATCTCACATGGAAACTAGCCTCTTGCATGCTACATTATCAAGGACCTATGTACTATCAATTATGGTGTGGTTACTTAAATATAATATGAAATATCGAGACGAGTAGATTTGAACAGATATGTGTGATAAATTCTCTATGTCGGGCGTATAATTAGATCTGAGCACGGTCATTTTTAATAAATAAAATCTGCAATTAAAGTTGGAGGCAAAGAAATATGATGGAATAAGAATCATTTACAACTGGAATTGGATGTTTGAACTTTTGGAACATAAAAGCAAGATCCATGTATTTTTATTAAAAAAATTTATTTTAGAAATGTTCCCCTTTGATGCGAATTGATTAAGGAAAAGAGATTCACTTTAAGATTGGAGATCTGTGTGTTGCTTGTCAGTAGCTTTCTTATATGCTACGTTTGCATTGTAAATCACTTCCTATGAAATTACTTGTGAAGGAGGTTCTGCAGTTTTGAGTGTTTTATAGAAAATATTAATAATAAAATACCACAGAAGTCGAGAATGATTTATTTAGAGTATTTGTTTCTTCAGTATAAATTATTATTTAAAGTTAGCAACTTAAATTTAGAAAATATAAAAAGAAATGATATACGAAAAATCATATCCTTATTTAAAGTTAGCAACTTAAATTTAGAAAATATAAAAAGAAATGATATACGAAAAATCATATCCTCCTATAATATAAAAGAAGGATTATGAAAGTTTTTATATTTTGTCTTTATAATTATTTGACATGCGTCCCTTCCTTATTTTTTTCTTTTCTTCTGTTCTTAATTTTCACTAAAATTCTAACAGTTTTTTTTTTTGAGTTTATTTTTAATATATGATATATCAACTTAATAATATTTTTGTGATTTTTAATTTGACACATATATTGTATATATTGAAATATATAATTACATTTAAAAGTGTGGAATATAATTTTTATGATGAAATATAATATTTTTATGCATCGAATTAATAATTTTAAAATTCTGATTTATGTAATGGATTTGAATACATAATCTATCAAAATTTTATATGGATTTAGATAAAAAAAATATAAATAATTTTTTTTTGTAAAAGTAAAAAAATTATACTATTAATTTATTATTAACTTCAATAGTTTTTAATATATTATAATATTTATATTCAGGACAATTCAAAATTCACTTAAAAATGTTGTAGAATTTTATTAATTAATAAAGCGAACTTAATAAAATAAAAATACAATTCAATATTACAAACTATATTTTAAATTGAATAATATTTATATAAATATAATTGATATAAATAATAGGTTATTCCCCCTCTTTTTTTTTTAATAACATAATTTTATTATAAATTATTATTATAACAAATTTATTATATTATATACATTGCATCGACGGACATCTTAATTTGTATACGAAAAACAAGAAAGATTTATTGAAGTAGAGACTATTTTAAAATGGAGTAATCAAGTATGGTTATGATATGATATAATTTAGTTGTGTTTTGCGTTAGTTTAATTGATCCCAAGGGAATCTTACGACGATAGCTAGTCCAAAATTCTGGGGCGTACCAAATTTTCAAATTGAACAATGCAAATCGTTTCGAGCCCAAATCAAAGACAAGACATAAACTAGTCCAAAATCTGCACATTTTGAACAACTATGATGCATCAACCCAACATAAAATCAGTGCACATTTTCAATCTACATAGGAAACTTCCTAATAATATTTACACATGGTACTGTACTACCTCCCTATCATACTTGATCCAAAAGAAGAAAGTTCACATCAGAAAACCATCCAAACAAGGCCTAAAATTCTTCACTTGGCCGATCTCAGATACTCTGCGTGCAAGTGGAACCCCCAGCACTCAGGACTAAGAAGGAGAGCCCCGAGAGAACACAGACGACAGAGAGTGAGCCAACCCCGACACGATCGCCGCCTTCACCTGCCCCCTCCTCGGAATCGGACGGCCGTACTCCATCCTCCTCAACCAACTTCCACCGTTGATGTTCATCGTCTCTCTGCGTCCTCCTCCTTCCATACTTTTTTCCCTTAATCAGATTGACTGGCTCCTTCTTCGGATATGGAAGTTAACCGTAACTCGATCCCGTTATATACTGACCCCCCCATCCCCAAAATGCCCCTGAGCTTTAGACATAATTACGAGCTCACGTTGTGAAAAGGCAGTCACGTGAGGGAATTCTGAAAATTATGTTTGTTGGCACAACGACAAGTGGACATAGTTAGCAGAGGCCAAGGTTGGGACTTGGGGTGGCTTTATGTCTGCATCTAATTTAATAGTTTAAATTATCGAAAATAGTTGCAGTTTTGATGTACGGTGTGTTAGACAAATTAATATAAGTCGGAACATTGAACCGAGAACCTAATTTTGTAAGATTCTGTACTCCCTTCATTATTGTTGAAAGCGATAAGTGATTCATAATTGCAACGGAGTGCTTATCCTTTTCCAAGTTTTATTTTATATTTTTTTGCACCTAATAATGCACTTTATTAAAGCTAGTGGAGGATTTTGGGAATAATAAAAATTAGGAGAAAAATTAAATAAATTAGACAAGATTCTTTATCCCACGTTTTCATGTTTTCTAAGAAAAGGAATCTCATTAAATATTATGAATTTATGAGCCGGGAACTCTTAATTATATAATTTGAATAAAATTATATATATTATAATTCTTACAGTTTAATTTGAACTTGAAAAATGAATCAGATTCTAAACCTAAATTTAATCCATAAATTGGGTTGCTTAAAAAAAGAAATAACTTTTTGAGCTGAATACAATAAAATTAGAATTAAGAATATATTGTAATAAAATGTTCTTTGAGGTGAGTTTTCTGTTATATTTTACGAGTCGTTTGATTTGTATTACTCCTTTTGTTATACAATAAAGTTTTGTTTTATATATTCACATTTTCTTTTATCAATCTTTAAAAATTATAACTTTGTATTTATATAACTTCATTTTTTTACTAATTTAATTTTTAAGTTATTTATATAATTGAATCTTTTACTTTAACTAATAAAATTAGATTATAATATTTTAAGCGCTTACTCTTATTTTTTGACATAAAACTTTTATTTTAAGACTGATAAGTGTACTTTATAAACCAACTAAAATTAAATAATTTTTTTTTTTTACACAATTACTAGATTAAAAGATTGACATAGTGAACAAGAAGATAACAATGATACATTTTTTAAATCTAGTACAATTAAATTAGTAAGAGTGGTTATATATGTTAAATTTTACATTCAATTTCTCTCTTTAAAAAATTCTAGTACAAAATTTGTAAAATTTAAGAATTTTTTTTTCCTTTTACTTTTTAAAAATTTAAATGTAATGTAGCACGTGATCTTACATTGCAAACTTATCACATAAGATTTAAGAATGATAGTAACAAGCAACACAAAGATGTCGAATCTAAATTGCATATTTTTAAGGAATTGGAATCAAAATGGAGTTATTATATTATATGAAACAAAAAATATGTAAGGTCATAGATTTGCTTTATGCTCCAAGGACCCGAACATCAAATTCCAGCTATAAAATGATATTTATTCCACCATATACAGATTATTCTAATGAAACACTTTGAAAACATATTGAATTTTACTCTTATCACACACGCAATGCATGAATTTGAATTTTTTTATATACAAATAGATTAATCGATCCACAATTTTTCTAAAAATAGATCCAAATTGAGGCTCATAAGAATTTTCAAAGATTTTATTTTGATATTTTAGCAAACACATTTGGAAGTAATTTATAGGCTTTAAACTATTTTAACAAGTATAAAACTCAGCCAAACAGCTATTTAACTTCCTTCCAAAGTTTTGCCAAATAACTTACAAAACATATATAAATATTACAAATAATATCGTAGTGCATAAAAAAAATAAAAAAATATACATATATATATATATAATGACAGCAACACAAAGATTTAAAATTTAAAGTGCATATCTTTTACTTATTTAATTTAATTGGCAAAAAAGGAGGTTTTATAAAATATAAACATAAACAAGATTTGGCTTTATGCTTCAAGGGACCGCAGATCTAATTCAAGCTGTCAATCAAACCTATTGCACCATCTTTATATTAGTTAAAGGGAATATGGTGGGCTGTACCCACTACATTCATTTTTTATTTTTAAATTTTTATATATTCATAATTAATATTACTACATCTTTATATATATGAACGACTATGATATGATTTGGTATGACGAAATCATTTTTTGAGAATGCGTAATCTTCTAGAATTATAAAGAAAATGACTTTCGAGTAAGTGCGATTCCAAAGAAAAAAGGGAGAAGGTTAGATAAGAAGACTAGAGAAAATACACATTGCTCATTACATCAATGCCATTTCTTACCCATTCATATTTCATTTTATTTTATAACTACAAAATATCATAACATGTGATATTTCAAATAAAATATGCATATCTACAACGAACTTAAAATATATTTTGTCTGAAAGTCTACCTTCATTCTTTATAAAAAGATAGAAATATCATAACATGTGATCTTTTTTAGCTCAATAAGTGTTTTTTTTTTACTTTGAAAATATTATTTTGTTTTACTTCTTTTTATTGCACATATATAATAGATACACTTTAATTTTAATATATATATGAGTGAGTCTTCTGTAAAACGGTTGCACGTGTAATACAATTTAAGGTATTACTTGAGTAACTATAAAGTATTATTTGTTTAACTATAAAATATCGTTATTTTTTAAGGTAACTAATCAGCAGTAATGCACTTAAAAAAATAGTGATATTTTATAGTTAAATAAGTAATACTTTATAGTTAAACAAGTAATTTCTTAAATCGTGCCACAAGTACAGCCGTTTCATAGAAATTTTTGCGTATATATATATTTAGAATGATTCAAATAATAGATTTAACCAACAAAAACCCAAAAAATGTGAAGCCCGAGATAGACTAACCTTAAACTTGTTGGTCACAAGTTTCACATTTAGACCTTTCATTGATCTTAAATTGTGAGAACATAAGGTACTTTATCTTTTAGCAAAATGATGTTTCTCTCGTTTTATATGTTAATTATGTCTACGTTACATCTAATTGGTTTAAAAAATATAAACTTTTGAATTTTCTAACAATGTTTTCAACCAAACAACTAAATTTACCAATATATATATATATATATATATATATTCTTCCAAATAGTTACACCTTTTATTTTTTAGTCAATTTAACAAGAAAAACAATATTTTTAAAATTAAATCTGTATTTATACAACTTTTCTTATTTATTAATTATACTTATTCAATTTTATATATTTATTTATGAAATAATATTTTTTTTTTTACTTTAACTAGAGCGGATGTTGAATATTGTAAGATGACTTTTTTTTTTTTTTTAAATCATCTATTCCAAATTTAGTATTCCCTTATTTATTCCAATCATTGTGTATATGAATTTTTCCCCAAAACATTATTAATTTTATATTAATAAAAAATTAATTGCAAACAGAAACAATAACAAACTGCTCCTTTCAAAATGACTGATTCTGCATTTCTACTGCAGAATTTCATTATATGTTTTGCAGAAAATACAGAGAGCTATATTGTTAATTTACAGAAGGTATCGCCTTTAAATCTTCTTTTAACCGGCAAAGCTGTACAGGTGGTGGAAATAGAAAGAAGAAGATGATGAATTTACATGGAAATAATCCACCAAACAAGGCCTAAAATTCTAAAAATTCCCAAAATTTGGTGATATCTCAGATCTCTAATACTTGGCGCCATTCAAAGGAGAGCCCCGGGAGAGCACAGAAGAGAGAGAGTGAGCCAACCCCGACATAATCGCGGCCTTCACCTGCCCCCTCCTCGGAATCGGACGGCGGTGCTCCGTTCTCCTCAACGAATTCCCACCGTTGATGTTCATTATCTCTCTGCGTCCTCCTCCTTCCATCTCTCTAAACTCTTTCAACCTTTTTTCCTCAAACTGGATTTGATCGACACTGCAACCTCTGCAAGCAGCAGTAGCTAATTTGTTGCTTCGTATTTAGCTGTGGATAGTCACCCCAACTCGATCCCAACATTTATACAGTGACGAGGTTCCCAAAATGACCCTGGCTTTTCACATTGATATTTTCTTTTTTTATTATTATTATTACATCAACACACACGTGGGAAAATTAATTTTGTAGCTGCGTTTGTTTAATACCAAGTGGACTGACATACCTGTCAGGGGCCTCGATGGCTTTACGTCTGTGTTCAGATTAGTGGAAACATTTTATATTTGTTTAGTAGAATTATTGGGAACAGTTAGATCTATGTTTTGGACATTAATAGTTAGTAAGTACATTGAATTGTGAACATAGATTCGATGTAATGGAAATGCTTTTGTCCCACCATTATGAGGGGCGGTTACTGGTTCATAATTGCAAACCCAAACAAGCCTTTATCACTGAACCCAATAATGTACTATATTGACGTCCCCGGAAAATTCCGCTCCCATAGAAGGATGTTTATGTTAGTTTGTTGTTTGGATAAGTTTATTTATAACTGGTCTAAGTTTCTATTTCATTTGTTTCAAAAAAAGAAAAGAAAAGAAAACTGGGTTCTGTTTATATAAAATTATGTTGTTATAAAGTAAGAATTTGTTTTTTCTAATGGGGGAAGTATATTTTATGTTATTTTAATGTAAGCTAAAATGTTTATATGTAAGATGATAGAGTTTATAAGATTTTAGTAATAATAATTAAGAAATTATAATCATAAATATTAGTGGGATCAGAAATGCAATTTTGGAGTTATAGGACCAAAAATATCACTCCTCAAAGTTACAATATCAAAACTGTAATTTACCAGAAAATTACATATTGGTAAGAAACAACGCTACTGACCTCTATCCACAATTGAACGCAGGTATTAGCCACTCTGAGGATTCAGGTAACAGATGATTTTGATAGCCATGAAAGTGAAGACCAAGATCCGGAACCAGTACTCCCACTTTTGGGCCCATCAGCTAGACTCCCACATTTGGGCTCATCTGCCCAACTTCTACACTTTGGGCCCCCATCAGCCGGGAACAACCCGATCCTAACATTCTCTGAAATCTTATGGCCAAGGTTAAGGCCGAAGCCTACCACAATTGTCGATGCTACATGACTTTTGAAGTGACAAGGTTTCTCTGGAAATATCTTTGACATATATGATTATTACAGCCAGTCCTGTCTGCAGAAAAACCAGTTTCTGTAAACCTGAGAACTGACTGAAGTAGCTTGGTGACAAGTATAAGGTAATGCAGCTATGGATGATAGAGAGATCATGAAAGAGAACCTAAAGATGATGAAGTTATATAACGAGTACTACTTAAGAGGTTCAATCAAGCTTCAGAACCTTGTACCAAGTTCCCTAGGGAATACTGGGTTGTACCAAATAATTCCTCGTATGCATACATACATATATATATATATGTGTGTGTGTGTGTGTGTGTGTGTGTGCGCGTGTGGTATATAACTGATTAACTTCGAGATGGGAGAGATAAGGCACTGTATAGAATCCATCAAAGAGAGACTATACTCATCATCTGATTCTATCTGTCTCAATACAAATGACAAAATCAATAAATAACACACTAATGAATCACTCCTACAGAAAACGAATTCACAGCATCTACAAACTAATCCGCCAAAGTGGCGCAAAACAATGAGAGTTTAACAAACTGCTATCTCAGATATTGAATAAAAAAAAAAAAACCGAGCAAGAGCTATCCAAAAACTCACATTCAGCCAAGCACCACCTATTCAGCTTTCTTGACGGACTTAACTGAAACATTCCTCTTCATTCGGCTAAATGGGCCCACTGTCCGATCCATAATGTACATGTAAATAACCTGGCTCCATGATTTATACGATTCCAAATTGTCATAGTACTCTGGTGCAATCTCCTTCACTTTATAAAGCCTATTCCCAGGTATTCTGGGGAAATCATGATGCTCATTGTGATAGCCCACACTCCATGTCATCAGATTCAAAGGCCCATAATAGGAAAACGTTTCTTGATCGCCTGAACTGAAAACATAGTGTTCGGAGATAAAGTGGCCAGCCATAGGATGCATTCCCCCTCCAACAAAGGCAGATAGGATCAAATAACCCAAAGCTTTCCAGCCCCAGAAATAGACCATAGAAATATTAAGAGCAACTTGGATGATCAAATTAATGAACTCCCATATACCCGGGGGCTTTGGTTTGATAAAGAGGGGTCGAAGAGCATAAAAGAACAGTTGGAATACAACCCATATCGATTTTGTGAATGCATTTTTAACAAGTTTGGCCTCAGTGAGAGTTGGAATGTCCATGTCGATTCCATCGACTCCTTGGTAACGGTGGTGCTCAAGGTGGTACTTTGGAAGGTGACAGACATAGGTACCCCAATGGGGAGGTTAGCAAATATTCCTAGCCAGCGATTGTAAACGGGAGTTGAGAAGGCTAGGTTGTGACTAAGTTCATGAATAGCCAAGAAGAGATTGTTGTTGAGGAAAGAGCCGAAGAAATATGCCACTGTTACTATCTTCAACCATGAGGAATCGCAGAGGAAGGTTGCAGTCCATAGTTAAATCAATACAACTGCAGCAATCTGCAAAAACGAAGGAATAATTGACAATGTCCTAATCCATTCAACAGAAAGATACGCCATATGAAGTATAGCTTTATCAAACTTTTCAAGAATCGAGAACTTTATCATGTAATAATTCACCAAAATTACAATTACTGAAAAAGATTAAATATATGAAACCCATAATCAGAAATGGAACCAGAGACAATGCAGAATAACAAAAAACCATGAAAAAAAAAAACTCGAATAGATAAAACCCCACAATCTGTATGATTCACTAAAATCACAAATAAGAAAAAATTAAATATCTTCGAAGCCCATAATAAAATATTTGAAAAGACAATGCAGAAAGATTCAATCTTTGAACCCACATTATCAGTATAATCACAGATCCAACTGGGAAAAAAAAACATCGATTGAAACAACTAATACAAAGATTGTAAACCTACAAAGCAGAATATTATTACCTTGAGGAAAGCAAAGGGGTCGGGGCCAAAGAGTTCTTTGATTTGAGGGTATTGAGAGAGGATCAGTCTTCTGCGAGAGGCATGTGGCTCGTCTGTATAAGACCAGAAAAAATCTGTACCCCATTGTTCTCCTCTCTGTTCCTTGCTCTGCGTCTCCCTCTCCCTCTCCAAAGATGCATATGTGATACATATGATGCAGTTGATGGGTGGTCCGGACAATATTATAGGCAAAAATGACAAAATATTATGTTTTTTAAAAAAAATTGCAAAATTATAATAAAAAAAAAAAAAATTTATTTTAAGTAAAGTCGCCCCTGCGAGGGGCGACAATCAAAATAAATTTTTTTTTTAATTTTTTTTTTTGAAGTCGCCCCTGGCAGGGGCGACCAAAATTTATTTTTTTTATTTTTTAACGCTGGAGCCTTCACTCGGTCGGGCACTCGGTCGCGCGCCGTACTCGGCCGGCCGAGTGCGAACCCTTACTCGGCCGAGACACTCGGCCCCCGTATTACTCGGCCAACCGAGTACTGCCATCCACTCGGTCACGGCACTCGGTCGACCACTTCACTCGGCTGGCCGAGTGCGAACGCGGATTCTGATTTTTAACATCTACTTCAATTTTTCTCATTTTTGTATTCTTCTCGTTTTCTCGTTCGTCGTCCTGTTTTTGTACATTTTCCTTTTTTTTTTTTATCGTGTTATATTAGATAATTTATTTAGTTTGGTAAAAATTCGATGAAATTGTTAAGTGAGATTGTTATAACATCTTGAAATGTATTGATTAATTGAATTTCCAACAAATAACTATAATTTTGTTTTATAAGTAAAAATTATGTTTAATAAAGAAATAATGAATAAACAACAAAAAACCAAAAACATGAATAAACAATAGTTCTCAAAATCATGAATGAAGAACAAAAAACAACAAAGTCAAGTGTTTGAAATAAAAACAACAAAAAACAACAAAAAATTAGTCGGCGCCGGCTCACTGAGGGGGTCGGTAAGGTGTGTTCGATGGGCCGAATGGTTGATACGGTGGATATTCCCTTTCCTGGAAATGGCCTTGTTGCACATGCCACTCGTATTGTTGCCTTTGCATGTCAAGTAAAATTTGGGAGTTGTAAGCTTCACGATGGATATACTCTTTCATGTCGGCAACATCCCCTTCTATGTTGGTCAGACGTGCATCCAAGGCGGTTCTCCAATCCGACCAATCATTCCACCCCCCTTGATACTGGGGTGGATACTGTGGATGCTGTGAAGGTCCGGCCTGATCGTCCGAGGGCATTTGTGCTTCACCCATCATTTCATCGGCCTGTGCATGATCCACATCAAGTTCCATCGGCTCTGATCGGGCATCCGTAGTCCTTCTCCTCCTCTTCCTTCGTTCCTCCTCATTCCTCAATTCATTCTCGCTCTCTTCAATAGCTTCCGTATGAGCCGAGCCATTCAGTAGAAGATTATGGCCCTTCCCTCCAGCAATATTAGTCAGGCGAGAGTTCGGCAGTGCAAACCTCTTCTTGTCTGATAAAATCAGATACAATCGTCTGGTGCCGGGATGTAATTGGCACATCTTCATGTTGCACAGCATTTCCAGGTTTATAGTTGTCTCGCCTGGTGTCTCTTCCATCCCTTCCAAGTTCACCCCGAAGTGGCGAGCAATGGGAGTGATCAAACCTCCAATGTGGATAGCAACTTGTTTTTTGGATCGAACGAATTGCCTTAACAGCATTGGTGCCACATTGAATTTCTTCCCTTTCACCAAGCACCACAGCACAAACAACTCATCGATACTGACCGCTCCAGGCTCAGGTTTTGCTAAAACTGTATTGGCGAGGAACCTGTGAAAATATCGAAGGACCGGGCTTCGAATACTAGATGCTTTCGACCGACTAACTTGGTACTCCGATGGGTGAGCTGGATCAGACTCTGTAATGTCCTTCCAAAAAGTCACAACATTGAACTCCGGAAAACTGACCCTCTCATTGGGCAGATTTGAGTACCTCTTCTTGGGAAATCCAAAAATCCCATTGAGGTCTTCGGCCGAAAGATAGCGAGACTCGTTCCCCAGCTGAAATATCACGGATTCGGGCACCGTGTCATTGTATCCAACATGAAGCTGGGAGAAGAATTCAAGAACGAGAGGCTCATACGTCTTCTCGTGCATGCCAAAGAACTTAGTCCACCCGATAGCCTTGCACATTTTTTTTAAATCTTCGTAGATGCCCATTTCTTGCATGCACTCAACATCGGCCCATCGAGTGGCTCGCCTTCTTTTCTGTTGTACCTCAAACCACCTATGACTGTCGGTCTCCCAATCAGGAAAGTTTATGCCGTAGGCATCCGGCATGGTCGCTAAAATTCTTTCGTACTCAGCTTGTTGTTCTTCAATGGAGTGTTCGCTCCATTGGAAAGTAGAATTCACAACATTCATGCTATGCTCCATTGTGGGTACCTAGATGATAATGAATTAGTATTACATCCAATCCATGTGAACAAAAAATGAAGATTCCTATGATACAATATTCATCTTTGCAAATTCATAATTCAATATTGAAATTCATGGGGTAATAAGATCATTTCATCATGGTCTCACTCTAAATCATGCCACATTCCCAATTTCTATAATGCATATCAATTGTTCGATAAAAAACTTCAATGAAAACTAACCAAAAATCTATATTCTTTCATGCCATAATACTCCAAATTAGTAGAGCATTAACATAATCAAACAACAACCTTAGATTAACATGAAAACATATCTATATAGAACAAAAAATCATGCACACCAAGTGTTCGATAAAAAACTTCAATGAAAAATTGCAAGAAAACATATCAAGTTTCATGTCAAAATGCTCCAAATAAGACTCTCATCAACATATGTAATGAACAAAAGCAATGGTTAATGAAAACATACCTTTAGATTGAAAAAACGAAAGTTGGTGTTTTTGGTTGAATCCTTCAAATATCCACCACCTTATCCCAAAATTGGAGCAATTTGTTGTTTGAAATAATGGGTACAATGATTTTGATTGAGAAATTGATGGCTTTGAATGAAAATTTTTGGATTGAGGATGAGAGATTGGAAGAGGCTAGGGTTTGGGTGTGTTTGTGTGTGAGAAGAATGAGGAAAAGAGGGGTTATAAAATGTTTCCGTGCTCTCGCACTCGGTTTCGCACTCGGTCGCGCGCCTTACTCGGTCGCCCGAGTGCACCTGATATACTCGGTCTCCTGCACTCGGTCCACGCAGATACTCGGCCACCCGAGTGCGAAGGAAGTCCGAAATGCTTCGCACTCGGTCGGCCGAGTGCGAACAAAATCCTGCACCCTTCGCACTCGGTCGACCCCGGTCGGGTACTCGGCCGGGGTTCGTACTCGGTCAGCCGAGTACGAACCAAATTTTTTTTTTCTTTTTTCTGATTTTATTAATAATGAAAACAATAATAATAATAATAATAATTATAATTATAATAATAACAATAGTAAAGATTGTACGTCTAATTACATCGTATGTAAAATTAAGTAACCATTGTACGTTTAATTACATAGATAACAAACTAATAATCAAAATGTGATCCTGTAAAACAACGACGCCTTATTTTTTTCCTTTTGCCCCTACCTCGCTCTTCTTCTGGCACAGGTTCACTATCCGAATCATTATCATCTGTCGTAATATTCAAACTAAAAGATGGACGACCTGATGATGATGATGATGCAGTCCTCGAAATTACATGATCATGTACTATATTCAATGGCGTGCTAGAATGGGAATATGAGATCGGGGATGTATTGAACTGAGGCAGAAAATTTCCATAAGTGCATGATGCTGGAGGCGGAGATGTATAACGGCCAGATTCTAAGAGAGAAGTGAACGACTGACCATCTGCCGTAAAATCCCAGTCTGGGGTGGCGGCGTAATAACTGTTACTTTGCATGTCGATACCGGTAGAAATGGGTGGTTCTGGGCTATATTGTGATGTATGTTGCGGTTCGGGATCATAATGTGAATGTATACGTTGGAATGATGGGCGACGATCATGAAAGTGAGCTCTAGCTTGCGTGTATATTTCGTCTACTGATCGTCTGAAAGGCTCCCTAAGATACGGTTCCTCATCTATGACAAGTTTGTTTAAATCTTCCCATAAACTTTCCTGCAGTAAGTTGGCAATACACAGCAAAAACATGAAATACATATTCAGCACACATATAAATTTGAATACTAAAATACTGCCACATACCATTTTTTCTATGGGTGCATTCGGTTGCGGTTGATATCCCACTTGCATATTTAACCCTGGAGTAATTAGACGACGTGTTATTCTTTCATACCATCTGGTATAACCATCTTCGACGTCTGACTCATTCCAACCAATTGCAGGAGCAGAGACAATATTCCAATTTCTGTCAAACCACCATTCCACAAAAAAAGCATGTGTTTCAACCCAGTTTGTAGTGGAGCGGCCTCTACGGCATATATTATGCAATGTATCGTGCACATCCATAATGCTTTCTGGAATTCGTTGTCTCATCCCGAATTGTCGCAATACCCGATCGGGGTAATATAACTCCACAATTGAATTATGGATCATAGGGCATCTTGACATCCACATATCCGTCACTGTAATAATGCCAAGGTCTATATATGCCCTCACAGCAGCTGGGTATGGGTCGTAAGGTTTCCAATTAAACTGGATAAAAATCGTGTTAGCTAACATTTAATCGAAATTTAACATAATCTGATCAAGTACCAAACATACCTCTTGTTGAGTTTGCCTGTCCAAGCTCTCCCGGATAGCCCTTAAGTTGTTCGTCAAGCTAGTTGTAAAGTTGTGGTATTGTAACCACTCAGCACCGTACGGTGCAACTGGTAGAATTCCATCCACAGCCACAATTGCCGCTGTATTTAGGCGTCTGCCTCCCGTCATTTGCGGAGTGAGAAAGGTAATTCTTGACCAAGCCCATATCTGCAGTAGTTGCATGGGTCCACCAATTTGTGTACGACCCCTATGTGATGCGTTGCACAGCTGATGGTACAAATAACCTAGTACCGCTGAACCCCAACTCAAATTCCTGCATTCATCAATATCCTCTAGTTGATTCAAATATACCAATGACCCCATATTCCCAGAAGTATCCGGGCACATTATGGATCCTAACAAAATCAATGCACATGCACGTGCATATCGGACAACATGTTGTTGTGAGCTGTTATCGGTAACAGGGTGCATGCTTAGGTGTGTACCCAAGGCTAAAAGTGAAAATCGTGACCCTTTTATGTCTTCTGCATTGGGTTCCCATCCCAGTTGGACTTCACAACGTGCAGTCCAATATGCCCGACCGGTTGAAATATCTGAACTTATAACCGGCCCACCTTCAATTGGCAGTCCCCAAATAAATGCGACATCTTGTAATGTCACGGTCGCCTCTCCAACTCTAAAATGAAATGTATGCGTTTCTGGCCGCCACCTCTCAACCAGTGCAGTGATTAATGAATTATTAATTACATAATCACCACATCGGTAGACACCATAAAATCCCATACGATACAACATCGATATGACTCGATAATGCAACCTTTGTGTACGTCTGAGTATTTCCCTACCATCATCGTCTGGGTCAACCTCATAAGGATCATGGTCATCGAGTCTCCAAAAGATACCACTTCCGTGTCTGCACTTTAATTTTAGGTCAATTTCTCCTGCAAATACATCCTCAGATCGGTGCATGTGCTGTTGCTTTAATATATCCCCACTAATAGGGCCATATTCTCCGTAGAACTCCATACTGCAATTAGATTAAATCAATAAGATGAACAATAAATGAGTGAAAATGGAACAAATTACATAAAATCGGAAAATTACATAAAATCATCAAATTAGACAAAATCTGCAACCCATCTCACTAAAAACCCGTGCGAAGTTAACATCAACGCTAAATCAAATTTCAATACACATTATCAAAATACATGTCAAATATCTAAAACAAGCACCATTACAATATTTCAGACACAACAATCTCATCTACGGGCAGATGAAGTTCCGGCCTGGGTAGCAGCTTGATCCTGTGCCCGATATTGTTGTCTAGCGCGTGTTTGTGCCCAATCCATTTCATTTTCAATTCTACTCGTCTTGCCTCTTCCTTTAGTCCTCTTCTCACGCAAGGCTGGATTATGACACAGTTGGAAGGAAGCCTCATCCCAATAATATTCATCAGGCAATGGCTCAAACTTACCACTATAGGTGTCCACATACGTACTTGTATTGAAAACTGAGTTCATGTAAATCACCGGATTTACTCCAAAATGTCGACAAGTCTGCATTGCATGGGAACATGGTATGCCGTTTTGCCTCCAGTCTCCACAGCTACACTCTCTTAGCATCAACTTGACAATGTGGGTATAGCACCTCGTTGTTCCTGGCACGAATGTCTTCACTGAAGCTGTTTGATCAGTGAAATCGACCTTATGGACTTGATGTTCCATTGCCTTTCGTTGTCGTTGATCATACTTCTTGTACACCTCATCAGGCCATGGCTGGTTCCTTTGCTGCATCTCACGGCCCAGTGTCAACCGGTCAAGAAAATATTTAATCGACCGATAAAATGTAGCCTGCACAATGGCACAGATTGGAAGCCGTCGTGCACCTTTTAACACGCCATTCATGCACTCTGACAGATTTGTTGTCAAAATTCCATTTCTCCAACCTCCGTCATGGGCAAGAGTCCATTGTTCCTTTTCAATTTTCCACAGGTAGTCATATGCCCTCTCATTCAACACCTTAATTTGATCCATTATATTTTCAAACTCTCTGGTTGTGAACGCTGAGCCGGCTTGCCAACACATGTCCTTTAACTTCACATTCTTGACCTTGCTATTAAAATTCGAACACACATGTCTCAAACAGAAACGATGGACTCCAAGAGGTGGCTGAAAATCTGGAATTCTTTCCACAGCTTTCAAAAGACCGGCGTGTCTATCTGAAATCAGACACATTCCTTCTCTACCGCGAACAATGTGTTTCGATATCATACGAAGAAACCATGACCAAGAACCAAAACTTTCTTCGTCCACAAGTGCATACGCCAAAGGTAAAAGATGTTGATTTGCATCCATGGAAACAGCAATTAACATCTTGTGCTTGTATCTAGTGTAAAGATGAGTTCCATCGACACTAATTATTTTACGACAATGCTGGAACCCATCTATACATGGCCTGAACGCCCAAAACACATATTTCAACATTTTTATACCATTTGTCTCTTCGGGCATGTGGCGCCACTCCACAACTGTGCCTGGATTCCATTTTTGTAGGGCTCCCAAAAATTTGGGTAGATCTGAAACTGAGCTCTCCCATGTACCATACACATTTTCTCTTGCCCGTTTCAAACCATGCCATGCCTTACCGTATGAGATTGTATATTGAAATTTATCATACACTAGCTGTTGAACACACTTAATCTCATACCCGGGATCTGTCTGAACCATCCCAGTTAGCAGCGCAGCGATCATGTTTTTGCACAAGTTCCGATGGTCAACAGACACCGCGTTCATTAGACACGTATGAGGGCCTCCATACTTAGTGATTTCCCACATATCAATCCTTTTTCTGTAACCTGCACGCAACCACCAGTTGCAGCGTGTAGTCTCACTATTATTTTTGCATTTGATTTTCCATATAAGAGGTGTGCTTTCATCTACTCGATATTCACGCCTCGCTATACGTATTGCAAAATCTTTAACTGCAGACTGCAAACTCTTCTTATCTTTGAAAACCATGCCTTTTGTGAGCACTCCTTCAGTAGGATCATAGTATCTAAAATTTTTGGGAAGATCAAAGGAGTCCGCAAGCATTTCATGTGATGATGCATTGAAGAACGGGATATTCGGATGCATGGAGTATCTCTGAGCACCTGATGGAAATGATGGTTGTTGATTGGATGGTGATCTCTCTTGATTTGGGGAATACATAGTTTGAATATCACCAATATCCACCCCATCTTCATCTGATTCACTAGACAACTCGTCTTCATCGGGTTCAGAGTCTTCTAGTTCATTCGCACCAAAAGTGTCAACCAATGGATCATCTGTTTGATCATCGGTCTGAGCATTTTCTCTTTCACTTGGAATACCCTCATTATTGGACCTTGAGGTTCCAACTGTATGCTCTTGCCTGACGACTGCCGGATTATTAATGCCATCCCCTCTTAAATAAGCAGCATATTGAAAATACTCATTGCTTGGCATAATATCTGGAAGAACATTATCTTGCAGTTTCTCTGGATCAATATGAAATTCTACATATTGATTATCCGCATCCGGTGCAAAGAAAAACCATAGATTATCATCGTTGTTGATTGGTATACGATGATATCTGTTGTTTGCATGTAGTGAAGCGGATATGTTCAATTTGTATTCATTGCTATCAATCCTTGTCAATTGAAATAATTTTGATACCAAGCTGGAATATCCAATGTCGCGAGGTACCCTAGTTGCACAAACAGGTGGAACATCGCTACAATCCCCAATATAAACAACAATACCGACGTTGTTTGAAGACCCCATATCTTAAATAATAAAGATGTGTTAATGATCTTAAAATAGGGAATTAATTACTTTATTGCAAAGTTTAATAAAACTAATTTAAACTAATACAATAGAAAAATTCAAACCTGAAATTGAAATAAATCAATATGTCAACGCAACGGCAACAATTTGAGGGTTACGATAAATGCACAACAACATCAACAATTTCAACAGTACCTACATCAAATAATGTATAACAGAAAAATATCAACGACAAATTTATAACAATATATATAGCAACAACCATACACCGACCGACATACACATATCCAAAACACGGCACACAACCATACACGCGCACCTATCACACACAAAAATGCAACCCACACACAACACACAAACACACACAGCAACACACACACAAGCATACACTTCAACATACATCACACACACCACAACACACATCACAACACACATTTCATACCCACATTTCATACCCACATTCCATACATACATTCAATACATACATTTCATACATACACCACACCTACAACATACAATACAAGCAATGGAGAAAAAACCACTATCTACACACACACAACACAAAGCAACACACAACACAAAGCAACACACACACACCATACACACACCAAAATACCACAAAAAAATCATATACACACCCACACAACAGTACACATACACACCACCCAAACACATAAAATTTAAGATAAAAATTACCTTTGAGAAATGGAGAAACCCGAAACGTGAATATAGAAGAAAAATTGAAAGGAAATTGAAGCATAATTGAAAGGAGAAGTGAAGAAGAAGTGAAGAAGAAGTGAAGAAAGTGATGAGGAAGAGATAAATGTGTGGTGTGTGTGGGTGGTAATAGATATGATAGAGAGAGAAAAATTGAAGTGGATGTTAAAAATCAGAATCCGCGTTCGCACTCGGCCAGCCGAGTGAAGTGGTCGACCGAGTGCCGTGACCGAGTGGATGGCAGTACTCGGTTGGCCGAGTAATACGGGGGCCGAGTGTCTCGGCCGAGTAAGGGTTCGCACTCGGCCGGCCGAGTACGGCGCGCGACCGAGTGCCCGACCGAGTGAAGGCTCCAGCGTTAAAAAAAAAAATAAAAATAAATAAATAAATTTTGGTCGCCCCTGCCAGGGGCGACTTCAAAAAAAAAAATTTATTTTGATTGTCGCCCCTCGCAGGGGCGACTTTACTTAAAATTAAAAAAAAAAAAATTTTATTATAATTTTACAATTTTTTTTGAAAAACATAATATTTTGTCATTTTTGCCAATATTATAATAGTAATATATTTAATAAATTTAATTTAAAAGTAGTACCACACATAATCCAACAAGTTTCTTGGGCCTAGCTAAAAGACCCAAACCCCCTACACAGAAGATCCACGTGGAGGCCCACTTATTGGGCTTGGCCCAATTAGTAGCATTAAAATCTGTCTAAATAAATTATTATTTGTGGGTTGGAATATCTACAAAGTAATTCAAACAATTATTTTAAGGCTGTGTTTGGTTTGCTTCATTTAAGCTAATTCTTTGTTTGTTTTTTAAATTTGAGTTAAGTTAAACACGAGTGTCAATACTTCAACTTCAAGTAGAGTTAATATATTATCAAGATAGAACTGATAGATGTTAAATCCTTGTAATTTAATATTTCTATCTGATACCACTTTTCAATCAAAGTTGACACTACTTGCAATTTTAATTATAAATGAAGAATGGAACTGAAATGCATACAGAAAAAGATGACGACAAGAAATAGAACACAGTAGTACTTTTTCGTTCAGAGTTTTTTAGTAGCACTTATTATAATAGAAATATAGGATCGTATCAAGATTGGTAAGCACGTCATAAAAGGAAGCACGTTAGGGATTCAGTGGACTGTAGAAAAGTAAATGCTTTTGATGAAGTTGTTTATGATTTTTGAATAATGGAAATATTTATACGTACAACTACAAGGCTGTAATGCATATTCAAGGAGTGGTTGGCCCTCCTCTATTAATGGCTGCTGTTTACTTCTTTGAATTTCATTTTATGGACACACACACTGTAAGTGTGTCTGTCTGTTCTGGTATGCTGAACCAAAGCTACTGTGTTTCCATTTCAAAGAAGATGAGGTTACAAAAATGCACAGAAGTGGTTGTATGTCGTTTAGTATACACCACGTGTGAGTTATAAAACGAGAGCTTGACACACTAAATAAAATACGAGATTGAAATATATGTTAGAAAAATAAGAAAAGAAGGGGCAGCAATGTTTAGGGCACATGGGAGACTTAAAATAAACATTTCAGTATGGAGAAAAAGCTTTTTTCTGGAGAGTGCAATATTTTTTCATCTCAATATCATTTTTCTGAAAATATAAAAAAAATTATTATTTTTCTACGATCTTTATATATATACAAATAAAATCTTAATTTTTAAATATAAAATAAAAAAGTGAGATATTCTTATTTAAAATAAAATATTATTAAAAATATATTTTATATATTTATGCACCTCAAACAGTGTTCATCTCCATCCATCCAGAGCATGACCCTAGTTTCAAAGTCTAAAGGTTGCAAAGACTTTTGAGTGAGTGTGTGTGTGTGTGAGCAATAAGTGCAGGCCAACCTACTCAGGCAGCCCTCCGTATTTTGGGCAACCCAAGTAGCCCCTCAACTGCCATCCACTTCTCTCTTTCTCTCTCTTAGTTAATGCTTCTTCTTCCCTACATAAATACTTCCACATTTCTCTCACTTCTCTTCGCCCCTATCACAGCATGAATTCCACTTTCCTCTCTCTTCTCTTATCTTTCTTGCTCGCCTCACTCGCCGTCTCCCTCGCAACCCGCCCCGATCCCACCGGCCAGCGCGACGATGGTGGTATGGGCGGCTTCATGGGACCAGGCGGCGGCTTCAACATACCAGGGTTCGGGCCTGTCACCGGCGGGGGGTATGGATCGGGTTATGGAGGCCCGAACGGAGGGCATTCTAAGAGTGGCGTTATAAGGTCTACCGTTGTGTGCAAGGATAAGGGGCCGTGTTACCTGAAAAAACTGACGTGTCCGGCCAAGTGTTTCAGCTCCTACGGTCGCTCCGGGAAGGGATATGGCTACGGCGGCGGAGGTGGCGGATGCACCATTGATTGCAAGAAGAAGTGCACAGCGTACTGCTGAGGAGAAATATATATGCATATATGTATTATATATATCTATATCTATATAGTTAGTATGTGAGATAATCGAAGCGGTTCCATTCCACTGTAAAATTGCTGCTTGTGTGACAAACTTTTGCAGCGGACTTTGGGCTTCATAGTTTTTCTATGATATACAGCCTGCCTCTCTATAATAATCGTATGTTACTAACTATTTTTGTTTTACTTTCTTCTTTCTCACATACCTTCTAAATTATCACAAAAATGGTGACACTTGGTACATTATACACTCCTTTCTAAACTCAATCTACTGTTGATAAAATGTCATAACATGACCGTAATGTTATGTTATCTTGTTTGTTTGTTCCAAACAAGTCTGGTAGAGTACAAACAAGTTTGAATAGACTACTTTGTGATCTCATAGTTTTCAATAATTTTGTCTTCATATAAGTTCGAACGTGGTGGCGATCATTTTCCGGAAAACAGACTTCTTGACCACTTTTCTTTGGGGATCCCATCACCTAAGAGACAATTTGACCATATTTTCTTGAAGCCTCCTCCTCAACTTTGGTCATTTCTTCAAGGTCACCAAAATAACCCTACCCTAACTCACACTTGATGTAAGAATGAGATAGATTGTGTTCTCCAACTATGAATCATTCTAAGACGTTGAAAACATTCTCTAACATGGGAAGTAATCTTTAGTTTGGATAGGAAGTGTTTCAGCTAGTAGTGTATGTAAAAGATAGAAATTGTTTGAATGTTGTTGCTTATAGTTTCTTGATGGATTCTACTTGTTGCTTATTGTTTGAATGTTGTTGCTTATAGAAATTGTTTGAATGTTGTTGCTTATCGTTCCAAAGTTGGCAATGGTTCGTAACATCTTCCAAATTTTCGAAGTGATCTACTTATAGAGAAGCCTTGAATTACGTCCACTGGAAGGAAGACAAAAACATGAATCTCCTAAAGATCAGTTGGACATCTTGCAAATCGTCCTTGTAGAATACAATTTAGTTGCTGAATACGTTGGTAGATCTCCCAAAGCACTTACTGATAAACAAGAAGAAAATCCAACAATACTCGAAATGAAAATCCAACAATACTCGTACCGGAAACAAAAGAATCAAGAAAAGAAAAGAAAAAGCAAATGCAAATAATGGATTTACAGACCACGAAGAAAAAAAATTGTGTATATGACTCCAAAATCCAGCAGGCAAGCCTAGCTTCTATCTCAAATATGTAGCCCTTCTTCCCTCAGTAGTCTCATGGAAAAACTTACAAACTTAAATATTACAGAAAATGAACACTCCTAGATGGATATGCGTGTACAAGCATTCTGTCTATGGTTCCCAGAGAACGGATGAATCGAGCATGAAATAATCAATCAGTCTAGGGCCAGATGAAATTACATAGCTGCCCTCACTGCACCCCTAGCAGCTTCACGTTTCATCTCTGCTGCTTTGCCACTGCCTCGGAAATACATATATACTTGCTGCAAAAATCAAACACATTGTCACGAATGATGTATGGACCTTTATATAGTGAACGATTTAAGAAGCAGATGATGTGATATTGGACCTGTATAACCCAAACGCTAAGAACAGACTCGAGGCAGAATAGTCCAAATCCAATGAAGTAGAAAATCTGACCAGCCCAAAAACAGTGTTAGTCGAGTAAACAGCACGTGTACTATTTCCAATCCAGTCAAATTATAATTCAAGAAGAAAGTAGAAATGGATCCCTTGCATGTAAGTCATGTCATAATATAGAGTTGCATCTCAAGTCATAATATTCTGTCTATCAAAATACTTTCACAGGGATTTAACTTACCCCAACCAGAACATGCTTGCCTATGAGATCTACAGCTGGCAAGATACCTCTGCACAAACACCATCCCCAATCAGATCAGAAACCAGAAAAAAGTCGTGAATCTCTGAAGTACAACTTTCTATCTTTGATCAACTGAATAAAGGTACATCCTTTTATAAGCTATTGACTTATGCCCCTCTATTTATTGATTGATTTAACTTATTCAATCACATTTAACCTTATCCATTTTAGTGGTAAGGGCAGTGAAGTAATTTAAATAAAAAATTATTTGAAAAATAATTTTTTTGGGACAGAGTAAGTTTTCAGAAGCGTGATTTCTTTTGGACAGGAATAAAAAAACAATAGTGGAATGATCGATATGAACTAACCTAAATTATGTGAATATAATCATATTATATTATCTAGAAATCTGCTGAGAAAATAATGAAAGGAAGACTTACGCCAGAGATTTCCCCTTGAAAACAACGGGAGGAGCAACCGCAGCAAAGATGCAGAATAAAATGTGAAGCTGTCGTAGCAAATAAATAATCAGGGCTTCATATATTCAGTCATATATCAAGGAAGAAAATTCATCAACTAATACAGGAAACTTACCATGTAAAACATGAAAAACCACCCAAACTTCAGAGCACTTTCATTCCTGCAATATACATGGATGTCAGTAAATGGAACTATAAAAAGATGGGGCAAAAAAGCTCATCCACTTCCACTACCAAACATTATTTTAGGCCACATGAGTTCATTTCCACCTCATAAATATCTGTTATTTTGCAATTACAATCTTCCACTCTTACATGTCTATTTTAAATTCATAGCTACAATCTTTTGAATCTCTCGTGCGGTCCAATAAGTACATAAAATATAAAATATAAATGTAAGAGTTGCTTTTGCAACAAGGTAACAGCCCGAACCTGAAAGCTCTGTAGAGTGGACGATACCATAAAACATAACCTCCAGGAACCCCAGATATCAAGTAGATGATGGCAAGAAACCAAATCTTTGGATCTAGTAGACAGAATAACTACAGTTAGGGAAAAAAGAATCAAATAAATACAATTGAAGCAGCCTAATGACAATTATCTAATACGCACCTCCCTGTTTAATCCATGCAGTAGTCACAGCTATGAGGTTCCATAGAAGAGCAAAAGCTAGTCCTGATAACCAGACCAGAGAAAATATGCTATCAGTAGCGCTAATTGGTGCGCCTGCTAAGACCCCAAAAGAGGGCAGCATTCTGCAGCTCTTTGCCTATATATAACATTTTAATCTATGATACATAAGAAAATTGCAGATTAAAAAATTCATTAGACTCTTATCCTAACATATCATATTCAGCAGACAGACACAATCCATCAAGCCTCTCCTACCGAGTAGTAGAAATGCAAATGAGCTGATGGAAAATGCAAAAAATCATTGTCATGCAAATGCTCAAAATTTGAGAGGAAGAACCACTGGACCCCCTCTGAGACAATGTAAAACTAAATGCTTGATGGATACATAACCACTTTTTAACTCCATCAATCTATTTTATTTTCTTCAGTATGTACAGATAACATTCTGGCACCCTAGTGGGATCTAATTAGATAATATAGTTGACTTAATATAAATTTCATTCTCCCATCAATAAGTTTTTCTCACCGAACTTCTACAATTAATAAGAGTTATTTTCTTCAATTAAGATGAAGAACACGAAGCAAGGGTGAGGCTTTTATGCTTCAATATGCACAGTGATACACAACACCGAAACCACATCGATTCCCACATCAAAAAATTTGAAACATAATATCTCAAGTAGCATAAAAGCTCAGCCAAAGCAACATATTAACAATAATTCATTGCTTTCTGATAAATGATAAAGAGGCAAGAGGACGAGATATTTGCATCGAGCAAAACCACATGGGTTCCACAATGTAATACAAGATATTTGCATACCTAAAAAGGTTGTGAACGCAACATATTGCAGCTTCTGAAGATGTATTGGTATTTCATTTGCAATATCATGATGGATAATAGGAAAAAACGGAGGCCAATTTTTCTCCTCAATAACAATACCAGCTGCAAAGGAAAAAAGAAAATCAATGGCAGTTCCTCTAGGTTTTGAAGTACTTCAGCAAAGAGTACAAAGATGCATAATCCTTTCTTGATAAAAGGTGTCGATGAAAGTAATACAAAGATTCACTAGTAGAAGGAAAAGCACCTCGTGCAGCAGCCTCTTCTCTCCGCCTTACTTCCTGCAGAGAAGCATTATCTCAAATCAGCACTATGTAAGATGCAGACAGTATTCCAGCTGCCACTCTAAATATGCTTTTGCAAGATAAGATTGTCTTGAAATGATTATAGAACTTGGGAACCAAGATATCTTTCTAGCGGCCAAATAATACTAATACAGAAGTTTCCTTGTAACATGCATATAAGTTGTATTAAAGAGCACACAAATACCCTTACTCGGTACAAAAGTTTCAACCATTCAGCTTGACGTCATTCTGATTTGTTCCTCAGGCAAATGATGTAAGCTGAGTTAAAAATGTTGAGGAAGAAGGTATATTGGTAGTTGGATTGGAAAAATATGCTGAGAATCAGAATATGTTGGGAAGTAGTGATTTAGGCAATATTAGAGGTGTTATCTTGTCATCATAATTATGGCATCATCAATCACAACCCTCATGAAGCAGGACTAATCAAATATTGAATATAAATTATAGTTTTTTTCCTAAAGATATGGCACCATATTACATATACCAAAGCAAGTAAATAAATCCATGCCCAGCAGATTAACAGAAACGGCTGTTGAATACCTGTTCCCTTCTTTTCAATTCAGCTTCCTTTGCCTGCAGCTCTCTTTCCTTCTTTTTCAAATCCTATATTATATATTTTCTTGTATCAGAAGGCCAGCCAAAACCGATTTAAGAAACAGAGAAAGACTACAGAACTGCAGGTTAATAAAAAAACATAAACAGAAACAAAAAAACAAAAAAGAGCAGCAGCAGCTACCGAAGCACTGTCAAGAGGAATATCAACTGGAGCTGTAGGATTGTAGAAGTCAGCAGGCTCTGGAGGTAGGGGTGAAAGCCTTGAATTTGTAGCAGGAGGAACGCTGCCACTCTAAACATATTGAAAACAGATGCAATAAACATAAGTATACTAAATCAAAAGGTGACAAAATAACGCATAATATATATGTGTCAGAACCCATATGTAGAACAAAGTCTACTATTACTCTATGGCACCCAAGTTTGTGAGTTTAAGGAGAATGTTTTGATTTCAGTAGGGTGTGCAGCTCAAATTGAAGCCGGGGAAGCAATAAATTGCTGATCTTTTAATACAAAATATGAGACTGATTTTACACACATGATACATGTTCCTTCTGTTTCTCTAAGAAAGTAATATTCATCACAATACTTTATCCATTTTGATTCGTTTTCATAAGTGAGTTAAGGGTAGAACTTAAGTGAGAGAATTAAGGGCTGAGGCTAGAAGCTTAAGTGAGAGAAACTCTAGCTGCTTGACGATTTCACAAGTGAAAGAAAAAAGGCTCCCATAGTAAACATGTTCACTATCAGCTCACACCCCATTAAACAAAGCCCTTTCAAGTGTACAAGAATCTTGTATGGCAGTAATAACGAACTCTTGGGAGAACCAAGTGCTGTTAACATTGGATAAATTTTGCATGCAAGGTACAAAAAGATTCAGTATGGTCAAACTGATACCAGAATTTAATTACAAGAATTTTGATTATTAGTAAAACATGTCGGATTATTGTAGGATAAATAAAGATGAAATTACCGTTGTATAAAATGAGCCACCACTAAACTTTGACTGACCAGCTGCTTTTCCTCTTCCTCCATCCTGGAAGAAGAGAATATTGAAACATCAATACACAAAATAGCACTAAGTAAAACGCCTTCTCAATCACACCCACTGGAAAAGTAGAGCTAACATAATCATGCTTTTACCCATACAATGAGCGAAGTTGTATGAAAAAACAATTATATGCATAAAATTAAGCTGAAGCAACTTGTCCGCCTCAAAATACCACAAAAAGATTAATATAATTTATATCATCTCCATCCCAAAAAAAGGTCCAAAAAAAAGAGTCACGGAGGGGGCAACCATACATCAAAACTCTAAAGCAGAAAATTATCAGAAGCACTGTACAGAAAATAAATACTATCAATAATAAAAAGAAATTACGTAAGCAATAAGCCAACCAAAATCATCCCAAAAACCCCAATTTCCGAAGAACTTTTCACAGCTACAAATGATACGATTCTAACAGCATACATATTCTCACTTTAGTGCAGCTAAAGGGGGGGAAAAAGTAGTTCCCAACGTAACTTCAATTCTAAAAACGGGAATAACAGGGGGAACTTACAGCAAAGGGATTAACTTCTTCTTCATCAAAAGGGTTGCTATCGTAACGGCCGGCCATTTTCCTGATGACTGTTAACTTCAATTAAATTCACTTGCAGACGTCAACAGATGAGATATTTTGAGATCTAAATAGTGAAATCCGGAAATGTTCGAAAAGTCTAACGAAGTGTTGAAGCTTAGAAGAGAAGAAATTTAGACAATTTGGATTCAATGCCAGAAATGATGTTCTAAAGAGAGAAGTTCGCTTAGAGAGAGAGAGATGTGGACTTGTACGTAGTCAGCCTTAAGGTGCTTTGAAAGAGCCGATTTCTCCTTTGAAAAAACAAAAGGGAATTTGCATTATACACCCCCAACTATTGCTCAACATCAGAATTACCCCTCTTGTTTTTATTTCTACTACTTGACCACCCCAAAACTCATGTATTGTAATAATAATAAAATACTTTAACCTATATTTTGGTTAATGAGTTTTTAGGGAATTTATATTTTATTAACGAGTTTTAAACTAAAGATTATTATATACCTGAGTGTCAAAATGTTGGACATTAAGATGAAATTGGATTAAATAAATACTCATTATATCCAAATAAATTGTATGACATGATATTCTCTATTATATTTTGTGTGTTTATATTTTAATTTTATTAATATATATCTTATTTATATAAAAAATATTATCAATTAATACATCACGTGTGATTCCAATCATATTTGTACCAGACTCTTTCTTGAGATAGAGAAAATAATAAATATACACAATCATTTGATCGTTATTTATAAGAACATGTTCAATGTTTTTCCTTCTTTCTTTGTTGATTGTTTAAATTTGATAGAATCATATCACTTTGTATTTAAACTTTATCGAGGAAAATAATAATTAATAACTCAGATCGAAACAAGAAGTCTCATTAACCTTTAGACACATGTATTAAATATATATATATATGTACTTTATTTTCTACAATCAAAGATAAGTATATTATACTTTTACATTTTTTTTAATTGATGATATTTTATCTATACTTAATAATAAAATTATGAAATAGAATTTTATCTTACTTGAGTACAAAATTTTTTGTATTATAACATTTCTCAACATATATTTGTAGATATTCGGATCAAGCGCGAACATAATATCTTTAAAAAAATCATTCGTAAAAAAGAGAACAGAATTTATTTATATGAATTAAAATGCACGAGCCATTATAAAGCCAAAGATTGTGCTTGCCTGCAGCGGATTGGAGTTTAAGACATCAACATCGGGGATGACGGCGGACTTCACGGGGAAGGAGTCCGCCAGCTACTTTAATAAAGGAAACACTGTAACTAAAGGGGCAAATTAGTGATATTAACAAATTAAGGTGCCACTTTGTTGAAAACAGAGAGTTTTGAGGGGCTAAAACAAGAAATACACAAAAGAGAAGCCAAGGCGTCAATTTCCTACGAATTCTTTTTCACATTATTCTTTATTCAAATAAGTTTACGCGTTGCAACCAAAGTTCATCGAATTCAGTATTACCCAATCCTCATTGTAATTAAACACATAAAAAATTGGTCTTTGGTGTGCCCACACTTTGCTTCCGTACACATCTTCTAGAATGAAATTCGTCTTTGATTTTTCTCTACAACATCTCACGTACGATGCGTTGTGTATCACATATTTTACATACATTTACATGAATGTGTGATCGTAGGATAGAGCAGAAGAAGCCATCCATCCGACTTCAACCCAAAATAATAATCAAATCGAAATTTCATTTCCACTGTATTTTCATGCTGACTAATATTGCTTTTCATATCAAGAACAAGAGAGGGAGAGAGCTCTATGAGGATTTTGACGGTTTCTGTGACAACCTACAAAAAATTACGAAGGGATATGCAATAGAATAGACCTCCAAATAAATATAATAAAATAAAATCTAAGAATAACGCCTATAATTGAACCAAAACTTGCGGGTCCGGGTAGAGGAAAATGGATCCACCCAGTTCCTGTCTTCTTTAACAGCTCCTTCCCACCTTTCCTTAAACTTTTGAAGTTCTACTGATGATTGCCTCCGAATCTGCACCACACCAACAATACACATTCTTTTTCTATTATCATCACTCACAAACTAGTTTTATTTCACAAAATGAAAGCGTGGATGAATTTCCAAAATGAGATTGCACAATGCCCGTGTCGTCTCACCTCTGATCTCACATCGACACCATGTCTCTGAATAAGGTAGGAAATTCGAGCAAGAAGTCATCGTTAGTAATTTTTTACTTGTAAAGAAAACAGGGTATCACAGCAGATAAACTGGCACAACCAATAGATATTTACCTTGACGGTCTCTTCAGGATTTGAAACCTACAAGGGAAATCAGAGATTGTACATAAAAAATGAATTGGAAACCGACAACAGCAAATTAACATAACTTGATAAGGTTCCAATGATTGGAAAAATACCAGACATTTTCTCTTTAATAATATCATTCAAGAATTTATTGGCACAACATCAAAAGTTGAGAAAGATTACAGTAGAGAAAATCAATTATTATGTAAAAATATATAGTGGATCACCTTTCTCGCAGATGCCCCACCCAATGTTTGTATACTCTGATGAACTACATATTCACTATCAACAACTCCAACCTTTTTTGAGCGATCTCCCTACGAAGATTTAAGTTTATACAAGACCGAACGCATTAATAATGTGGAGGAAAAGCATTTTCAAAAAACTTCTGCGTGCTCTTAAATACTGCTGTCCTATGGAAATAAAACAATCTAAATGAGAAGCCTAACTTCAATGTAGAGTGAAAATGTAACTACATAAAAGCATGTACCAGAAGAGATCAAACAAAAGTCCAGCAGCTTATGTGACAAAACCATGCTCACAGATAAACCGACAAAATAGCTACTAACATAATAGTGTTACCTGGGCGCAATAGCCTAGTTTCATGTCCATTCCCCATCCATGAACAAGATCATTCTGCAACAAGACAAAAACCCAGTAAACAATATATGGAAAAGGACAGCTATATCAAAGTTCTCATGATACAGTCGGATAGTACAGATTTATACAATGATGACTCCAAGCAAACACTGTGTGACAATGTACTAGGTATACTTCGAATAATACAAAAGTCTCATTCTCACAACACAGTGATATCACCCCCCCCCCTCCCCAGCTTCCCTCTTGTTCTTGGCTGCTTAATAAGGTACTTGAGCTTGCATTAGGAAAGAATGTTGCTGAAACCACATGGTGGCTTTGCAAATTTTTGGCTCAATATATTCAACACTCTGTAGTCAACAGCAGAGAACATTACCTGTATCAAATGCCAAGCACAATGCCAAGCTGATCTTGAAAAAACAGGAGCCATACCTTCCACAAAACTGCAAATCCACAAGTGATTAAAATGCTTCTAGAAATTGGAAAATAAAAGCTCTTGATCAGTATTGACTAGGCTAGAATATTCATTAGTTGCTCTTTTGTTTGTCTATTGTTGTGCACTAAAATACAACTATACAAATCAGTAAATTTATTATGACAATTTCAAAAATATCTTAATGATGTAGATAGAGAAAATATGACCAAGCTGCTTGAAAAACCAACTGTACATCAGAAAAATAAATTAAAGTTTCCTTTTCCCTAAGAAATAATAAGAAATAAATAACACAGTGAATTTGTAGAGAGTGACAATAATTTACCCACTGCATGGTGGTCCCTCGCTATCATCTGTGCACTTGATACTACCTCTGACATCATAGACTCTTCTGCTTAATCAAAATATGTAGTTAAGGAAAGCACATCACACAGAATTAAGAGTTCCACATAGATTTTCCACAACTTACCTATGAAATATACTCATTCTATTTCTTACAGTGATCCTATGATGTATACCAGTTGAATTTGGGTCCAAAGCTGGCTGAGATATTTCAAGTCCTTCCGATCTTACAATTTTCAGATACCTGACCGGAGAAGGAAGTAATTAAAAAAAAAAAAAAAAGATATATTTCTCCAAAGTGCATTAAAGTGGGTAAAGCTTGCAGCTTGCATGTATGGAATACTGATATTTTTGTATGCAATATATGTAGAATATGCAGTTGAACGGAAGAGCGGAGAGGAGAGTTGTATTCAGATCTTTCGATGAAAGATTATCATTAAATAGGAACGCAATGTATCATTAAATAGGAACGCAATAATTTAAGTTCTTAAACAAGAAAGTAGAAGCCAAAAAATTACAAATTACAAGTGGTAAGTCTTCCTAAGAAAGTGAACAGTTTGTTAATATTGGGACATATTATAGCATGTAAAGGACAATAATTAGCAGAACAGCTAACTAGTACACTGATGAGTTTTAGAGAGAAAGAAATAGAAGAAGCCATGAAAGAAATACAATGTTGTATAGTGTGGCAACAGTACCTTCCAGGATGGAAATTCTCGACCCCCAAATCTTCATCCCACAAGAATATATAATCATAAATAGACACAACAGCTGGATGTAAAAAGCGCTTTGCAAACCACCTAAACATTGAAGGAAAAGAAAAAAAAAAATGTGAACTTTAAAGGCATACATCATTAAGATACAACATTAGCTGGCAACTCAAAAACCAGGCATCAAATTAAAGTTAAAAGAACTAGAATGAAATCTGGCATTTGATGCCAACTGCTGGAGCTAATAACTCATTGTAAAATAGAACCCTAATGAGGTGATGGGAGTAAATGCAATTCCTTCTTTTTGCAGTAAATAAGTACTAGCCCAAACGTTAATCAGTTACTTTGTCAATAATGTACATATCTGTATTGCATCAGTGTAATTCTCCAAAGCTGGCAGATTTAGATAACTATACTTGAAACAGATCAGGATTTCACATGGACCATTGGCATCAATTTTTTTATGGTACGGTACAGGAATAAAAGCAGATAGGCTTACCATTTTGTTTGGTTGTGAGCAACAATATGGATAGCTTCCTTGCTCCAACCAAGGTTCCACCACCCATCCAAGTTTCCATCATAGTGAAACAAAATGATAGTGAAATTTTCTGAAAGAAACTGAATCCAATAGAATAAGATCATGATTTTAAATTTTATTAAAGTAGGATACAATTTTTCTACTATTTTATCATCAATAGGCATTTGTACCTTTCGAGCAATAGTATCGACATTTTTCTTTTGCTTAATTCCAACAGGCATTGCCAGTAAATTATTAGAGCTCCGAACGCTGATCTGAAAATAAAGATTTGGATTTTAATTTTTACTACAGATATATCATAATTCATCGAAAGGCAACGGGTGTAACCAAATATTTCTGACAAAGTATCCAAAAAATATTAGACAAGTAACAAATATATGAACAACCGATAAAGATAAAAAATTAATTGACCCTGCAATGAGTAAACAATTTACCTTTGACTTCATACTGCTTGTGGTCCATAAAGGCTTTAACTCTAGGTCTGACCTTGCTTCAATGATACCACGAGGCAAACTATCCAGACTCTTAGTATCCAAGCCTGAGTCCTAGACCAAACAATTAATTTCACCTCATTGCCAACAAAAAAGGGTATTTTATCTAGTAAATGATTAAACTAAATAGAACAATACGAAAATGGTTAAAGATGCTGCGATAAAATATGCTTTCTAGGTAGGATAAATACCTTTGATGTGTAGAACGGATCCAATCTTGACTCCATCTGATGAAAATTGCAGGGATAGAAGTGTAAGTGTTTGTCATGGACAGGAACTTTCATTATCTCTTTCAAATGGCATAAAAAAGGCATTGATAGTCGACATTCGTATGACAACAATTGAACTTTGAACAATCTCTCTCATAACATACATACCTCTGTCTGTAGATACTGATAATTTGTGGTCCTGTATATAATGAACAACATCACTGTACAGACAACTCCCATAAACGGAAGCTGTTTCATCTTCGCTCCAAGTGCTCTCTGCAATTCTATTTACAAGTTAAGCCTTTTTTAGCTTCACAAGTGATATTGCTCCTACTTGATGATCTGAAGAGCAAATAATTATTCATAATCCTAAACCAGTCTATATATTCCAGATGGATGATTTGAGTCAGAAATGAACAAGATAAAGTGACACGGCATGATGCATTACCCAGTCAGATAAAACTTGTTGTTTCTTCATCAGCCACCTCCATGAATTGGGTGCCTTCATAAGCAACTATGTCCTTTCATAGCCTCACAAAACTGCATCAAATGCATATATATCCAATGTTACATTGATCTACGAATGCATATGACTCAGTGAATGACTCAACCCAAAATATGAAAATACACATACAAGTGGCTGACTACAAACCCAGCAATATATAGACCATTTGCATGAAATCACTGTCAGTGTAAATTTCTACGAGGTACAGGTGGTTAATATATCGATTCCTCGCATTTTATAAATGAATAAATGGAACAATATATGTCAGCTTCCCAATTATATTAGCAGCTCAAACATTTTCTGAAATCATTTTTAAACCATAAGAGCAAATGAAAGTTAAACTGCAGCATGCAGGTCTTGTGGTTGTGAGGTGCCCATGGTGCACTTCCATCTCGTGCACACATGAGCATACATGCTAGGGAGCAAAAATTGCTATCAAATAAATGAAACTTCCACCATTATCAAATAGAAAAATAACTTATTCAGCGCCATTTCACAACTCAAATACACAGTAAAATCCTTTCTTTTTTTTTTTTTTTTTTCTCGTTTTTCTTCTGATCCTCTAAATTAAGAGAGACCAAAATTATCAAATCAAAACAGCATATATGACTAAAGCATCTGAATTACCAACACGAAACGGGGAATTCCGAATAACCAAAATTGAATAAAATACAGAAGATGTGCATTCGGAAACAAAATTTCAGAAACTGGATCGAAGGTTCAATCGTCATTTGGACTCCACCCTATTTTCACACTGCAGAGAGCGATGGAAGAAAAAAAAAAAAGACAAAAACCCGTGCAACAAAAAAATAATAAGGAGGAAAGCCAGAACACGAAACGCATACCTATTCCGCCACAGATTCGAGCAATCCGAGGAACACGTGCTCAGCACGAGATAGAATTCCCAGCTGAAATCAAGGTTCACGAAAAAATCTACGCTCGTATCACCCCTGCGTATCCGTTGTACATCAAATAAACACCCCCACAAACGAAGAATAGATACAAGTGACTGCGTATGTATATCCCTCTGCGCGAGAAAAAGTGGAGGGGGAGGATGGGGAAGAATAAGAAGCGCCACGTATAAAGCGGAAAGAGATGGTGTAGTGCTCAACTATGAAACTGAGCTGTAGATTTTGCAGAAATAAAGACGAACGCACCAAAGCTCATACACCAAACGTCTTGCCATTAATTAATACCAAAAGATTATCGCTAATTATTACATTATTTTATTTTAATTAATTAAATCACTGTAACTTTCACATGTACTGTACAATAAATCATTTGACCGCCTAAAAATTTAATAAATCTGCCTGAGATTATTTAAACGCCACGTACCATAATTAAGAAATTAATTGCACAGATTTAACTTTTAAGAATACACCAAATTGACTGACGAATAAGGGAGAAGGCATAATAATAGTTGGATTAATTTAATTAATTCGAAATTAATTATAATTGTGAATAAATCATCTTTCTTACACTAATTCTTTCAGTCGTGCGACCCATAAAGTGTGATATATTTATTTATAGAAAAATTTAAAATTAAACAAAAGGAAAAAGCAAATTAAATACTTTATTGTTATGAAAAGCCTTTATTTATCTAATATTTTTGTATAATATTTTATTCGGTCAAATTAAATACTTTTATCTTTGGAAATTATCTTTTTTAAATTATCTAATCCTTTTTATTATAGAAATTATTTATTTTCTTTCTATATCCAATTCAAACTTAATAAAATAATCAAACCTATCATAAATACTTAATTCAATCAAAATAATCAACCGACAAAAAATTACATATTTTGAATTTAAAATTTTAATATATAAATTCAAATATTAAATAAAATTTTGTAAAAAAATAATCAATTTGATATTTAAAAATAAAAAAGTGGAAAATATTTTGCAAAAACTAAAATCTAAAAGAAAGAAGATAAAAGCTCATAAATTGCGCACATGACTCTATTACATTAACAAAAATATAATAAAAATATTTTCTCAATTTAAAAATGAATACAATTTTATTATTTTATTAGTGTGTGTATATATATATATATATTATTGATCTATATAAAATAATAATCTAGTAATAAATAAATTTTATTACGTTCTGGTAATATTATGAATTTAGAAAGATATTGGTCTGTATATATAAAATTTCATTTAATTTTCAATCATATACAAAATTAAAAGGTCATGATAACCTATAATTTAGTATTAGGACCATTGTAGAATCCAAATGCAGTCAACAGTATCCTAGGAATTCATTATCTGTTACACGTGGCTGCTCCTAAATAATTTTGTATATTTTTATTTTATTATTATTATTATTTTATAATTATTTGGAAAAGATATAGTGCAGCACTAGACCTAGGTCTTTGTCGGGCACCATGTGTGTTCTTCGATTTTCTTTTTATGGTTGGTTTTAATTAGTATATTTTGTTTTCCGTTTATGGCTTCCCCTGGGTATTTAATAAACAAAATAAATATTTACCCCAAAAATTAAAGATTATATAAATTATTTAGTTTTATTTTTTTATTATTTATGCTTGGATTGAAGGATTCAGCAATCGACATTTAAAATTGTTCAATAATTAGTTTTAAATCTTAGTGATTAATTTTGTGTAAGCATAAAATCATATAAATATAATCAAGATCATAGATTTTAAAATGTCATGATTTTCACATTTAATATACAAGATGGTAAGGCACTAACCTTTTCGGTGATGAAATCTGTTAATTTCTTCCTGCTTATGTTAATTATAATGTAATGTTTCTTGTTACGCAGAAATTCACTTGAAACGGTTGCACGTATGATATGATTTAAGGTATTACTTGTTTAACTATAAAGTATCACTATTTTTTTAGGAGTGTTACTTATGATTAGTTACCTTAAAAATAGTAATACTTTATAGTTAAACAAGTAATACCTTAAATTGTGTCACACGTGCAACCGTTTCACAGAAGACTCACTTTTCTCCTTATGTTGATTGATGAAAAATAATGTAATTCTTGTGTTTCTTTTACAAGAGAAGAAATGATTAATTTTTATGAGGTTACAATTGTCAAAACTTATTCAAAAATATTATTTAAAGTTATAAATTAAGATATTTAATAAAATATTTTAATATTATAATTTGAGGTCATGAGACGACAATAATCTTACATTTCGAACTGATATCAATTCAAATAATTATTAATAAATTTATTTCTTTTTATTTTAAAAGTATCTATAAATTATTTAATTCAAACTAGACTAATATTGTTTTGGATCCGGAAGAGCAAAAGAAATTTAGAAAATTTAATTGGTCAAAATGCAAAAATCTTAACTTCCAAATTCAATTTCTTGGGTAGGTTGAACCAAAAATAGATCTTATTTTATTTCATGGAAAATTAAATCTTATTTTATAATGGATATATATTCACGTCCCACTTCCACTAGGAGTGAGATTTGAACTACACCACTATAATATTATTCCACCCCACACTCAATTTCGATCACTTCTTTAAAATGATGATTACTTGCAAACACCTTAGGTCCAATTTAATTTTATTATTAATCTAAAACAAACTTTAATTAATTATTTAATGGGACAGAACTTGATGAGCTATTTCCAATTCTAACAATTTCCAATCTCCAAATAAATGTGTTACCGTATTGAGTCCCAAGTCCCAACTTGGACTAGCGATGAGCTCACAATATTTTCCATCTTACAATTTGGACTAATTAATTCAATTAAGTAATTTTAGTGCAATCTCACCGTAAATACTCAAGGTTTAAAAATAATATTTTTTTTAAAAATAAATACAGTTTTTAGCATGCACACAAAAATTAAGTTTCAAAATAAAATGCGAAGAGTGCTATGCAAAAGATTTTTTTTTTTTTGTTTGTTTAAAAATAAAAATAAAAATATGTGAGATGCATACATTTTTTTCTTGTACTTGTTTACAAACATTTGTCACTTTGAAATGAATTTTCTTCTTTGTTTTAGAGGACTTCTTACAGGCTGTGTATTAGATGATTCAGGTTTAATCTTTACCGGCGCCTTCAATTCTTTGCCAGTCTTCAAAAAGGAATGCAGTGAGCCACGAGTTTGTACCAATGCCTTCGGTTTTTTGGCAGGGACAATGCTGTCAACATCAGACGATTGCTCCAACGCCTTGCGTGGAGGGTGGTAAAGGCGAGCACTCCGCGGCTTCACAGGTGGATTAAATGGAAGAAAGGTTGGCTTAGCTCCGTGGCCGCGTCTCCTGCAGTGCTGCTTGTACTCTTCCATTACCAAGTGCCTGAGTGAGAGTGCTGAGTTGTACTCTTGTGTAGTATTCGGGTAGAACACCATGGCATTGCTTGCCAGCAAAAGCAAGTCCCTGAAGAGCTCTTTTGCTGATCTGATGGATTTTCCGATGATTCTTGATCTTATCGTGCCAATGTCTACGTGCTGCTTGATGGTCTTCCTGTATCTTGCTCGTTTCTGTACTCATAAATAAATCTACTTCAGTAAAAAAGTAGTAGTCAATTTTTTTAGACATATTGCTCGTACCTGACTGTCCAAACGCCATCTGAAGACAGCAGCTGGCTCGCTCTTTGCAATGGATTGGAATATTTCCATCAAACTGGTTCTGTTGACCACAGAGTTGCGCGTCTGATCATAATTGGGGATGGATGTTTCCTTCCGTGAAGCAAAGACAACGTTGGAAGATCCTAAGTTATCACTGTCACCCACACTCCCTTCTTTAGCTGCCTGATTACAATCCTTACTCCTTCTCTGTCCTCGTCTCTTCCTAGTCACTGCTCCTTCTCCACAACCAGCCTCGGCCCGCTTCTCAACACTTGAATCTTTATCATTCTCAGAAGAATATGAGACGCGAGGCCTTGTATCTATATCCATCTCTTGATGATGATGTTCGCATAATGAACTTGTACTTGTTCCCACAGCATAGCTTCCAGCAGATTGTTCGTCCTTAGTTATCGTTTTGCTGGAAGATTTGGTACCATCTGAATTCGATGTGGGTAGGGGTGACTCAGTCTGGCTATAAGCATAATCGATCTGATTGGGATTTTGTTTCTCTTCTTCAAGACATTTGATTTTTGACTCAAGAAACCTTGAAATACGATCAAGAATTACAAATTCTGATGAACACAGAGAAAGAAGATGACTCAGCACATATATGGCCAAAGAAACTAACCCTATCGAAGCTTCAGATCTTGCCAATTCACGCTTCAGCTCTGCAACACATTGCTTTCTCAGCTCTTCAAACCAGATCCTACGACATTTATAATATATTGTGCCATAAAATTAGCATCCCATTGTCTTCAAATTAGTCGTAGAAGCAAACATAATCTTAACTGTGAAAACAACTTCAAAAGATAAATCGAAGTTCTTTTTTCTCTTCTCAACAAAAAGGCAGGACCTAAATGAAATCATAGTCACATTATATAAAAGCCAAGATCAATCATGCTCACCTGGAACCAGAATAACGATTTAGCAGGTCTTCATACTTATTTTTGCAAGCCTGCAATGAAAGGCACGTCATTCTGATATAATTCACATGAGAAGGCGTGTGATCAATAACTAACCTCAGGATAGTGAATCTGTAATCGTGCTGACCTTCTCACTACACTTAGCCGCAAACATTTTCAGTGGTAAGCTTGAATATAGCCTATCGACTAAATACTAGAGAATCATTAAAGCAAATTGCAAGATAAGGCATTAAAGTTTCACATACTCTTTGGTTCAGCTGGAGGTTAGAACATAGGCTAAATATCCATTTAATGCTATGGAATATGGATTTTAGATTAAACCAAACCCTACTGACAGGAAACATTCATTTTTCGGTTCTTCCTTTGAATCATCTTGGATGCATAAAGTTGCCTAATAAGCTGTCATATTCGACATCCTTTCTTCTGCAAATCGAATTACGTTTTTCGAGCTTATCACTTGTGAAATATCTCAAAAAACTCTACCATAGCTTTCCTGCATTCTCTCTAAAGGAAAGATGGTTCTGCTACTCTTTAGCAGACTTACTAATCGTCTAAAGAGAAATAAAATCATGAGAAAAGATGTAAATACTTAAATTAAAGGGTTAAGTGAAACGTGAAAACAAAACCCTTTTCTTTCTTTTTTTCTTTTTTTTTTTCTTTTAAAGAATTGATACTGCAATTCCAGTGCATGAAATCATGCACGAGCATCACTACCAAAATTTTGACAATGACAGAGACCAACTCTTACACCTCCTGAAATTACACTTTTGTACTCCAGGTCGGCCCAACAAGGAGGGAACATTGAAATTTATTAAGACCTTACGAAATGCTCACATACCCATTGCAGATATTTGTTGATGTGTCTTATAAGGCGTCAAAATCTTGTAAAATTTTGTTATTTTTCTTATATAAAATATGCCGTAAACATCAACAATGGGTATATTAACACATGGGGAGCATACTAGTTAGGCCATATACATCAATTTATAAGCTAAATAAATGGCACATGCTTTTAGTTCACCTAAACATGTCAATTTCAGAATTTTCCCTACAACAGCAGTAAACCAAGGCTTTTGTTGCCAAAATATAGGCACGTAACCAACATTCCAATGCTCTTTTCTTTTGCTTACATGCATGCATTACAGTTGGAACTCGAGATTTGATTATGATTATTATTATTATTATTATTATTATTATTATAGATAGACTCAAATAATAATAATAATATATTAAAGGAGAAAAACTAAAAAGAAAAGTTAATGATTAGTAAAAAAGAAAATTACAAGATTTGGAGTGGACCTCGGGGGTGAAGGGAGTGGGGCAGCGTGTACGGGCTCGAAGCTCCGAAGCGACGACGTTCCAATCATGTTCGCCGTGCCTCAAAACAGCGGCGCCCAGGATAAGCTCCTCCCACGCGCTCCACCCTTCCATGGGGCCCGCCGCCGCACCCATCCGCCGATCCACGTTTCTCCCCGCTGTTGCCCTTTCTAAACTTTCCTATTCCGACCGAGCGCCGCTCAATGCTCTCTCTCTCTCTCTCCGCCCCGCGTGTGAGCGCGAACCCGACGCAGGTTAGAACATATTCGCGTATTATTTATTTATTTAAAAAAAAAATTGAGGAAAGAGAAAAGGAAAAATTAAAATAGTTTCTGCAAAACCCTCAAAACAAAAAATAGGGAAGAACAAAAAGATAAGGAAAGGAAAGCGAACAAAAAGCGTGTTGCTGGTTTTTTGAAATAAAATAAAAAAAGCGGAGGTTCTCAGCAAAACTTTCTGTCTGTATTTCCTTACTTTTATTTATATATATATATATATATATATATTTTTTTTTTTTTAGCAAAGGTACCTTAATTTATTATTAAGGTATGGTGGGAATATTAATAGCCGTTACGGAGGAGAGAGAATTTGATAATTGTGGATAAAAAAGACTACATACATCCCCAACTAAACCACATTTCGGGGAAAACTGTTATATGTTCTTACACACGTACACACATATATATATTCATTCGAAGTTCTCTTTTATGGAGGAAAGAATTTATTCCAAAAAAAAAAATATATATATATATATATAGAATATTAATTATTTAACTAAATAATATAAAATATTAGCAATAATTTGAAAAAATAAATAATATAATAAATATGATATATCAATACACAAAATATTCACTCTCCTTTTAATTAATTATAGTCTAATTAAACATATAATCACTCAATTTTAAAGTGCAAAATTTATTTATTTATTTTAAATCAACTTATTAAAGGTACAATATTTAAAAGAGTCTAACTCTTACGTAATTCAATCTAAATTCGCACAAAAAATTGTAAATCCTTCCACAAAAAACCTGCTCGGTGAATATGTCCGACAGTCTACTTGTTCACAAATAAAATATAATATTTTTTTCATTTTATTAAAATATAGTACTTTTTCAATTTTATAATAAGAGTTAGGTTTTGAGAAATGGCTCTCGCATCAGATTGTGGTCGTGTAATGATGCTAATAAGCCCAAAATTGATTTATTATCTTTAAAATAGGAAAATCAACTTATTATGTTATATTAATTTAATTTGATTTACAAATTATTGCAAGTGAAATCTAATTAAATGTAAATTTGTTTTTCCATTCAAAATTACGTCCTTTATAAGGGGCAAAGATGGAAGGAGACGGCAAAAATGCTCACCTATCCACCACCGAAGAAACATACTACAAATAATAGAACAAAAAGAATAGGATAAAATATAAAAAAAAGCCCCCCGAAAAGGCGAGGGTAAGGGTTCCTAATTTCCAAAAGAGCATCAAGGCAATAAATAGATAATCTCATTTCATTTATCGCACACAAGTGTGTGTTTCTTATAATTCCGCTCTCCACATATACCTGCACATACTTACAAGGAAACCGCTGGAGAAGACAACCACCCGCGTCTGCTTCCTTCAAAAGTGATCGACAAAACTTGCGAAATTTCTTCTTTGATTTCGGCTGTTGCATCCCAGTCTACGTCTGTTGGAGAACCAGATTCAATTGTTGCGCACACCTTGCTACATTGCCTCCCCTCCTACAGCAGCAACAGAAAATTTATTATGTGCAGAAAAAATTATATGACAAGCGGAGCGGGTAGGCTATCAATGGATATTAATGCTCTCACTTTCCGACGAATTGTTCAAGCATTCAATACCACGTTTCAGAGAGCAAAGAGATGAGAACCGAGAGACTCACTTCACAAGTTCCGGAAGAGTTCTTTTTACGTTCTGGAGATGGTCAAAACACTGTCTGCAACATGCAATTCTGCAGTACAAAAATAATAAATTGATGTCTCAGAAATCAATGGTAGTTAGAATCATTCATATTTGATAAATAATGACAAAAGTCATGAAATTATAAGAAAAAATCAGATCAGAAAACTTTTACCTCTCCTCTGCATGAAGATCGACCCCAACGGATGGTGGTGCTGAAACTGCTGAACTAACTACTGTGCCAAAGACTGCTACCAGCTTCAGGATCATCTCCAAAGAAATGGTGGCATGCCTACACAGAAAAGCACTTGGTAACGCCTTTTTCATTTCTCCTTGCACTTTGGTGACAGAAAAGCATTTTCACAACATTTTGCCCATGAAGTTACCTCTCTGCTTTGCTTTCCAATAATTCTAAAAGCACAGGAAGCAAGCAAGAAAATAGTTCCAATGTAAAGACCTCCATTCTTTCAATGAGCGCACCAACTACATCTGCCCGTACCTGCACCAGTGAAATATCTTAAGAAAAAGAAATGTGGATAGAATAGTGAAAGGGTTTTGCGTTGAAGCAAAAACTACCCACAGAATGGTCAGGCAGTTTCCTCACAGCATTTATTGCACCCTTAACATCATTCCGTTCCCAAAAGTGCCGCACCACCTGTTGCCAGCAAATTTCAATTCACAGAGAGAGAGAGAGAGACATAGAGAGAGGGGCAAAAAAGATTTGTTTGTGATAGGAGTTATCCCGTTAGAAGTTACGTTGAAATTACCTGGAGCTTTGTCAACCTGGACCGAAATGTATTCAATAGCACATCGTGAGTTTGCATAAGATTATCAATGATATCATTATCATCTAATGTCAACTGCTCCCTCAAAACAGTTTGCTGGTCACTATTCTGCAGCTGGATCAAAGTACTTGGTCAACATTTGACAGAAAAGATAACGAAAGCAAAGGAGGTAGGTAATGTAAAGCAATGTATGTAAGCATGTTTTACACGGCCAAATACACAACACACAAGAAAGATCAATGTACTTTGCGCACCCTTTGCACCTTCAAATTAAACAAGACACTTCTCACTTGCCTTAAACCATCTTTCACAACGTTCTACATGAAAGGGTCACTCTAAAGACAATATGCAAAATTGGTTCAGGAGACCTATAAAGATGTTGCCAGGTTTTAAGTTACAGGAACTAAACAGCTTTTTTTATAACATATAACCCCATTAGCATCCCTAAACAAGAAAACTAGCAGGTTTCATGCATGATAGTGTACCCAAAAGACTTAATTCTGGAACTTGCATGCTTTAATAATACAGCATGAGCAGGTTCTTCAAGTGACCAGTCAAAATCAGCGAACATTTTCCACTCAGGTCACGCAAGATCAATTCAAGGGAGGATAGGTATACCTGAGACGGGGGTGTTTCCACAGGCTCAGCAACATCACTGGAAGCCCTATCAGGTGTGCAAATTTCATCCACATCTATCTTTTCTTTCCTCTCAAACCTCTCAACCAAACTGCGTGTCCTTCCATGCACAACTGCAACTACGAGTATCAGACACATAATAAGTAAAGATTATGCAATTCCTGCTAATACTAAATGGGTAACAATGTTAAATAGCAACCTCCATTGACAACTTTAACAGAATTTATTCGTTTGCTGGAATTCAGAGACTGGTCATCTGAAACAATCAAAATAAAATCAATTGAGGACCCATGGAAAGTAAGTCCCAATAATTGACAGCACAATAAGCATAAAAAGAGAAATTAGTATCCAGACCAAACTTCGCATGAGCTAAAAACAGAAAATAGAAAATGAGCTTTGTAATTCAGGGTAGCCAATAATCATATATTAGTGAAGATTGCTGAAAGCAAATGATAACATCAGCTGTCAGGCAACTTGGTAGGAAGTTGGAAGAGTTAACTCCTTTGCACAACTATGTCTAGATTCGGTATTCATTATTCCTAGCTTCATTGATCTCATGAAAAATAGGCTCAATGCAGGATCAGTTTCTAATTGCAATAGAAAATTATCACCAACTCAACAAGCAACAGAATAAAATGGCATATGAATAGGTTTTCGATTTCCTACTCTCATAACCTTTGAATTCCCTACAAGGCACTGAATGATTTATGGTGTATCGATTTTTCAACCTAAACCGCATACAAAGGATACCCATCAAGTTTCCCATAAAGGAAGATACACATTAAAGCACAGATAACTATAAACATTTTCCATGATCATATAACAAAAACAGAGTAAAGAAACATGGATCAAGAGCTTTTAGAGAGAGAAAATTAACAATTTTCACATACTTGATGTTGTTGCTGGTAATGAAGTTCTATCAAGCTTTTCTGCAACAGGCTTGATGTTTGATTGTTTCCCCTCAGAGGACTCCTTAGCATTGTCATCAGCAACAAGCCTATTGCGGAGGTTCAAATCCTTTTTACTAACCAAGGGAATTTTCATGTTGTCGGAAGGAACAGATTCAAAGGACTCTGACATTCTTCCCATATCAAACTGACTGCCTGACAGCCTTCGTGTATGAGGTGGCTTAGCATTCATGCTGCTAATGGGCTTAGATGACGCAATGGACTCCCTTCTCGACCCAACCGAATATTTTCCAACAGGGCCATCACGAGGTACAATGCTAGGCATGATAAGAGATCTGTTAATAGCCGGTGCACTAGCTTTTGAAGGCACACTAGCTAAAGAACCACGCTTCTGAATTCTAGTAGCGCTAATTTCCTTGGAGTCAGATGGAGTCAAACTTGGTATAGGACCACGCTTCTGAATTCCATTAGTGCTGATTTCCTTGGAATCAGATGGGGCCAAGCTTGATACAGGAGCACGTTTCTGATTTACCATAGAGCTGATTTCCTTGGAATTGGACGGAGGCAAGCTTGCTATAGGACCTCTCTTCTCGGTGGAATCAGATTGAGGCAAGCTTGCTATTGGTTCCCGCTTCAGAATTCCTGTAGTGCTGATTTCATTGGAATCAGAAGAAGGCAAAACTGCAACAGGAGCACGTTTCTGCACTCCTGTAGTGCTGATTTCCCTGGAATCAGAAGAAGGCAAAATTGAAACAGGAGCACGTTTCTGCACTCCTGTAGTGCTGATTTCCTTGGAATCAGAAGAAGGCAAAATTGAAACAGGAGCACGTTTCTGCATTCCGGTAGTGCTGATTTCCTTGGAATCAGATGAAGGCAAACTTGCTACAGGAGCCAGCTTCTGAGTTCCGACACTGCTGATTTCGTTGGCATCAGAAAGTTTTACAGCCTTGAGAACATCAACTGAGTCAACTGTCTTGGAAGTGATGGAATTTACACCTGCAGCTTCGGAAGGGTTAAACATTCACATTATTTCTATGAAGATAGAAATGTCCCTAATACTACAGAAAAAGTACACAAGACACGATAAACTTACAGTCAACATATATAGTTTTGATTTCCTTAGATTCGCTATCTGGGGTTGTAGGCCGCAGATTTGATTTCGACTTTACATGGCTTTCTTCTTTCTCTAAAAGACTTCCCTGACCCTCGTCTTTCTGCTCTGATTGGCTATGTTGCTCTGGAGATAATCTTGTGCCATATGGCTCTATAAGCTAACACAAATGGTACTTCATTATTGCTATGAGACGTAGTATTTGAAAAATAACCGGGAGATTGAAGACAATATCACAAAGAACAGGAATTTACCGAAACATCTGCTACCCATACTGCAACTGAGTTTTCATAATATGCACCACCCAAAAGTTTCCCGTCATGGATGCAAAGATCACCAACTGTAGACCATCCCATATCAACTGAATCATGGCAAATCACAGGCTCCCATGAGTAGACCTGCAGTTGAAGGGAGATGGGCCATCTGAACAAGTGTTTTACTATAAAATAGCAAGCTAAATGAATGCTACAAAGCCGAACCTTTAAGCTATCATCTAGTCCACAAAAGAGGGATTTTCCATCAGGGTGGAAGGTAACCGATCTTACTCCTGTAGCCTGAGAGAAAAGACAAGTATATTGTTTAGGCCTGAAACTATTCTTAGAGAGTTTAAATCAGATTGAAAAAACAGATGACAGAAATATATAGCAGAAAAGAACTAAGGAAAAAAAGTGAGATAGAGATGTATAACTGAATTATTTAAATAAAGTAAATCTTAATCTTAATTATCCCATCCCCCAATCCCCAAAACACAGAAAGAAATATAGACAAGTGTATAAGAATAAAAGAAAATAATTAGAAAATAGAAAATTCCAATGATCCTGCAATAACAAAGAGGAGAAAACATAAACGGTATATAATCTTCAGAAGCAATCAAAAGATTTTAGAAAACTTCAAGTACGCCTAAGTAATCACCCAGAACTTTTGAAGGAAAATATCCAAACAGATTACAATTGATAATTTTTGTCAAATGTAGATGTTAAGTTTGCAAAGTCCATTCGTTGACAAGTTCAATTCCACATGTGAAGGATGAAGTATCTACATGCCATGGTATTTGAAGTTGGATGCTTAATAATAGAAAGCAAATGGATTAGTTTAAGCTTGTTCACAGAATAATCAGCCAAAAATTAGGGTGTTAGGATTCAAAATCTAGTAAAAGAGGGAAAGTATTGTAATCTGCTTGTTATCTTGAAAGAAATAACTAAACATCCTATCAATTCTTTCTCTCCTCTCAATCAACCCCTTTATTTTACGGGACCTTGCCCACATGCAGTTTTAGACATTTTCAGAGTGTGAACAAAAATCTAATTCTGAAAGCGTAAGTTTGACTACCTCACTCCTGGCAGATCCAATCATCTCAAAAGTCTCCAGATCCCAAAACTTCACAGTTTTGTCTGCTGAACCTGGATAGAATATATTATATTACAAAAGTTATCACACCATGAAGCAAACCAGGGACAGTTGAAGTAAATCCGTACGCATATTTACCTGTTGCCAAAAGAAACTCAAGTGGATGAAATTCTATGGTTCGAATATGTCCTTCATGAAACTTAAAATCGTGCAAAAGCTTCCCCGCTGTCAGGTCCCATATCTGTACAGCAAAACTTGATTTTCATAACCGCGCTAAATAGACAATAACTAATCAAAAAAATTATGTCAACAAATCATCGTAGTAATACCTTCACAACATTGTCAAATCCACCAGATACCACCCAGCGGCCATCAGGAGTAAATCTTATTGTACTTATCCCTCGTGTATGACCCTTATATGTATGAATGCACCCTTTCTTTCTGATATCCCATATCTTTAGATTAGTGTCCATGGAACCAGATGCAAAAAACTCACCAAATGGATGGAATTCAACCGCGGTGCAATAGGATCTGTGTCCAGTAAGAGTGCGAACCTCTACATTTGAAGAGCAAACACTACATCAAGCATAATGTCGTATTGAAAGAATTTATAAGCATTGTGTTGATCAACTAGAGGAAAGATCCAGTGCACAGAAAAACTAGAACCAAATGTTAAGTTTAACATGCAGCAATCAAGTCTCTTAGGAACAAATAGAATATTTAATATCGACAAATTTTTAGATAATCATAGAAATCCACATTTAATAAGTTCTGATTTGTAACTCATGTTAAAGGCAATTAATCAATTCTGAAATTTCAAATCCACAATGCATAAGTGTAATGAAGACAGATATACTTACTTTTTGTTTCTTCCAAATCCCACAATTTTATTGCCCCAGAAGAAGATCCAGCTACCACTAAAACTTCTGCTGAATCGAAAGCTGCTGACTCAACGGGACTTGTGTGACCACACAGACTCTACAATCACCAAAAAAATCGTTTTGCTTAAGTTGCGCAATGTGCTAAAACTAAAGATAGCATGTTGGTTTAAGCAGTACTTTACCCAAAATGAAGAAGCAAGAGCTTGAGTGGGATGTATTGCAGCAGTTTACCAATTCAAAAAAATCAACTATTCGGAGTAACAATTGTAGCAGTATATGCAGCAGATTTATCAAATATACATAGAGAATAGAGAAAAGGCAAAGAGCTATCATCTAATAGCACTAAGATCACAAAGGAGTTGCACATGAATAAGGTGACGAAGGAAAAGTTACTTCTAAATTGAGCAAAACAAGTATGCTGCTCTTTCAATGTGATTTTGAATTTTTTGCATTGCCGTGTATTTCTACAAGCTGTAAACCTACAAACCGACAAGATACACAACGGTGAAAAGAGGATAGGCTAGCCATGTCATTACTCAAGGGACCCCACATTTCCGCTCACTATCATGATACCACTTACTTTAATATGTACACGAAAAAAACAAAATTATAGCAACAGATTCAGATTATTCCACGGGGCAAAGTTGTGTCCGAATGATACAAACAAAAGAAAGGTCAATTTAGATAGTATTATTAACTAACCATCAGAGACGTGGGTTTGCCAACGGACCAAAGATTCACTTTTTGATCATCGCCACCTGTAATAAACATGCGGCAATTCTTTTTCCCAAAGCTCAAACAATTAACATTCCCCGCATGTGCGACAAATTCCTCTACGTTACATGTAGTCAAGAATGACAATTCACCACATAGAAGATATAAGCCCAAGTTATTACCTTAGAGCACAATAGCAAGTCTCAAGGAACTAATCATCAGTTAGACACCACTGATCCACTAAGAGGGAAAGCTCAAAGGTACAGATTAGACAAAATTACATGGGGTAAAACCTCGATGTTTCTTAAGAGCACACATTTGGATAAATTAAATTTTCATTTAAATTATCAAACTTTGTTCTTCCAATTCAACTCCAAGAAAGCAACAGCAGGAAAGATAATTCATAATCTTAAACCCTAACAATTCAGTAAGCAGCTAATTTTCAACAGAAATGGACGCGCAGAAAGCCACATAACAAGCTTTCTTGGTCGATTCCTCAATTCTTCTCACTGATTTGATGGCCTTCACACCAAGAAAACAAAGCAACTTACCAAGAAAATTCATACTAAATCAACTCAGATCACTAAAATTCAAATTGAAACCCTAACATACATTCCAAGATCAAGCATTCAACCCACCGACATGCACATTAACATTTCAGACACAGAGACACACACAAACAGCACATAGATATACACAAACAAAATGAACACTAAAAATTTCAAGAGGATACGCAGCTTGTATCCACGCTTGGCCATTTTTCTTAGACCAACTCCAGTAATCCGATGACCGGAATCACGCCGTCGTTGAGAACCGAATCGTTGCCCACAGATAAAACACTGAATACAGCTAAACAGATACAAATGATTATATGTGTAGGCGAGAAAATCTAGCGAGAAAGATAAGAATAGATTTCCGGAACGGTAACCGGAAAAAATGGAAAAGAAAAGGAAAAAGGGAAATTTTCAGAAGAAGAGATTTCAATAGTGGACCTCAAGAAAAGAAAGTATGGCGAAAGCAGAAACATACTAATATATTAAAATTTAAAAGTTAAAACCTCCGACACTCACTTCATTTATACAAATATTTTACCCCTTACATCACCGACATGATTCAATACTAAACACAAACAGCTAGCTATAAATTTATTTTTACTGCTTTGGTTAGTCTAGGGATAAGGGCAGGGCAGTCCGCTGTTATAAAAGACGAATACTGACAAAGATTTTTACCAGACAGATAATCTTCGTACTGGGAATTTTTGTCTTTATATATCCATATTTAAATATATATACAAACACATATATATATTTATATTTATATTATTTTTATTATAAATGGGTTTGAGTGTGCTTTCTTTGTATTGACTTGCGGAGACATTCCATCCACTAACTTGTAAGAAAATGTCATGAGCTACTTATAGTGGTTAAGGTTTATTTGCTCTTTTAAAAAAAAAATTATATATATATATATATATATTGTTATGAAGATCCTTTTATTGCATTATATTTTATTATTATAATATTGTATAATATATTGTGATGATGTAATAGAAATATAAGATATGCTGTGTAAAATAGAAAATTTAAATAAATTTTTCTTCACTTGTATTTGTGATGGTGATGCTTAGTAAGCAATACTATGAATTCCAAATTAATTTACAGCTGGCTATTTCTATTAGTACTTAATACGGAAATATATTCAAACTTCTACATATATTATCAATTCAAAAATATAGGTTCGTTTTAAGAAATTAATATATATGCGCGTGCGTCCGCATGGTGGGATTAAAATTGAGTTTGATTAGTATTTGAATCGATCAACATTCGAACATAATCGAATCTTCTTTTAGTTGGAAGAGTTCGTCGTTCAGATAAAAAATTATATTTTTTATGTCTCAAAATTAATTCTTCCATATATATATATAATTATCATAAAGATCTAACATAATTATGCAATAACTTCTTCATTTCTATCAAGAATGGCAGATATCTATCGAGAATACAAAAAATAAATATGTACAATAGATAAATAATTATTTATAAGGGTTCATTCTAAAAATTTGACTCAAACTTAAATAATTATAGGTCCAACTCTGCACTCGAATAAAGCTAAATTGTGAATGCGAACGTTCAAATATACCTTAACACTAATGTAGCATATTATATATTAATAAATTGACATCATGATTTAATAATTAGTAATTATGCATTAGCTATTTTTTGTAATTAAAGAAATGAGGTGGAGATTGGAGAACGCTCCACTAATTAATTATGATTGAGGAAAGTCTAATTCACGTCTTATTGCTTCATGATTGGCGGCATTAACCGCAATCGCTATCCAAGCAGTTGATAACGACCAAGTATTAAAAAATGTATTTTTTATTTATTTTATTTTATATTATGGATATGAACGTATTTGTAGGAAATGCATGGATTATGGATATATGACTATAAATTACTCTAAAATTAATTTGGTCTTCTAACCGATAATCATTCAAATTCAACCTTTACGTCTTCAATCACTATTATGTTAATTTTTGCTTAAAACACTAACTTTTGACTTATTTAGGGATCAAATGTAGGAACGCCGAGTTGATTGAGGAGAACCATTTTCATTGGAAATCGATTAAATGGGTCTGAGCCTAAAATCATCTTCATATCGAGATTCATTATCGATCATATATTTTTTAGTATTTATATATACCTAATTATAATAAAATATTTTCTTGTAATTTAATTTTTTATAATTTTTTTATAGTTTTACGATGGTATTTTTTTACATAAAATAAAATTTGAAAATACTGTAATTGTTATTGTACTGTTTGATGGCATTTTCTCTTTCAAATATCTCTTTCTCTAAAGAGTATATAAGTTATGTATTCTATTAACACATGTTAGTAAGTTAAGTTTGTTGGTTCTTTTGATTGTGTTTAATTTTATTTTATTGATATTTCGATATTTTATTTTATTTTAATTTTACTTAAAAAGATAATTAAAATTGATTGTTATTTTGAATATAAATTAATTAAAGACCCAAGTTCCCACAAATAATTTGTTCGCCGAACAAGAATCTCCATCCCCATTCCGAATTTTCTAAGTAGGAATATGTTACAACATTATAATATATGGATAATATTTTCAATACCGTTCTAAAAACTAACCATTAACATTTTCACAAGAACGACGTCGTTATTTGATATACATAAATATAACCTAAACATAATATACTTATTATTATAAAATTACACGATATACATTTAATAAAATAAGTAGTGCAGTATTTGTGAAATGTCAACAAAATAAATAAATAAATAAAATATTTCCACCCGATAAATATTTCATTTTAACTAAACCATGACTGCAAGAAACAAAATTTTATTAATAATGTAGATGTAAATCTTTTTTTTGATTAATATTATACTTTGGAGACGAATGTAGACTCTTTTTGGTTATTATAAATTTTAACTATAATTGCAAATAAATACGCATATTTACCTCTTTTAACAATTTAATTACATCATTTTGGAATATATAATTTAATGTATCAATTTTTAATTTTTTTAATTTTTATGTATAAAATGATCATCTGATGAGATATTTTTTGAAGCTCGACATCCACTGTTACGACTGTATATTATAAATTTAAAGATTTTGCATTTGCTTATATACTCATAATTTATGCCGTATTATATTTTATTTTTAGCTATCTTGTTGTTGTACTTAAATATGTGAGTCGTATTTTCTTTTGTAAGTGAAATGACATCCTCCGTGTAGTAAGTATCAAGCTTTCAGTGCTCTTACACATCAATAAAGGCTCATCGAAAAATTAAAATCGTGTATCAAATTATAAATTTTTAAAAATTCATACATTAGCTTACAATATTAAAAGTATATAATTAAATTGAATAGTAAAAGACATGATTTTTGTATACCTAATATGTCATGGCATCTACGGTTGCGTATGTTTCAACAAGGTTGGGCACGATCGGTTGTGGATTGTGCCACAACCCAGTCCATGTTTGTTTACAAGGTTGTAGGTTGTGGTTGTTCCGTCCACAACCCTATCCACTCTACACCTCTTTTTCCTACTTCTTCTCTCATCATTTCCAAGAAAATTATTCAATATATATTTTATCACCCAAAATTTTTAAATACTTATAACTTTTTTATTTCAAATCCATTTTTATAAAAATTATATCATATTAATTCTCTTCTTAAGATCTTTATTTTGACATCCATTTAGCACATATATATATATATAATAATACATCATCAATTATTAAATTCACAAATTTTTATATCTCATAATATAATAATACAAACAAAATTCTACTAAACCTATTGATTTGACATATCAATAACAACCTACCTTATCATAATCCAAAACAAACACCACGTTTTACTATGCATTTGATTGTAACACAACATCACAACCTATAGTCGGTTGTGCTACAGAGGCCTCCAACCTAGTCCAAGCATTCCCTAAAATTTATTAAATTGTAATAAAATAAAATATAAGTGAAAAAATAATTTTTTAAAACTACTTAATTTTAGTATTTTACTCAAATAAACTTAATATTAATTTATTATTTGTTTTCAGAGCATGCTGGTAGGTGTATGTGTCACCCTCACCTCACCCACTAGTAAAATGTTTTTTTTTTGTTTTTTTAATATTATGAAATTAAAAAAAAATTATATACACACGTCTGTTAGGTGTATAATGACTATCATAGCTGACATCGAATTTTATCCAAGCAATTAAAGTTGTATAGTTTTGTTATGTGAAATAAATAAAATACATTATTACCTAAAATATCAATGAATAACTATTTAATGGGTTATAAATACTTTCAAAACATCATCAAATAAATTATCCATGATTACAATTTGATGTTTTATAAAAATTACTATTAACAAATCATTAAAAAATAAAACGAGTATCAGTCCAATAATCACCTACCTATCATGAAAAATATATCCATCAACCACATTAAAATTATATAGTATAAAAGTTATTTGTTTTAATTAAATTTTGTTGATACAATTTAAAAATATTATTAATAAGCACATTAACACACGTTCAGCGTAGGTAGACCATTATTTTCAAATTTTAGTACATGTAAAATCAATTATTTTTCTTAAAAAAATATTTAAGTTGTAATGCCCCATTCAATAGATCAAGCATTACGATTAGCTTCCTCACCAAAGATAAATACAACGCACTATGCAATATACGATTTATAATACATTTAATATAAAAAAATATGTATAACATAATATTAAATAAATTACTATCTAAAAATATTATAACTATTTTATTAATTTATTTGTAAAAACATATAACAAAAAATTTTCGTATGAAAAAGTTACATTTCCTCCATCCAAATATAGAAATCTTGTTTCTATAACAAATTTGACTAATTTTATTAAAAAATAAATTAGTTAATAATTTTAAAAAAAATTAATTAATATTTATTCAAACTCAATACAAATAATTTAACACATAATAAAAAAAATTAATTTTATACATTATTTGCAAACTGATCTAGAAACAATTTTTTTTTTTACATTATAATATAAACCAACACTTTATATTTCTAAATTATTTACTTTTTAAAAAACTAAACAGAGGCGGAAAATATTTTAATAAAAACCTTATATTTGGAAATTAATTTCATTTTGAAAATTTAAGATAAGCAAAAAAATAATTTATATAAACAACCTTTTTGCTATATATTATTAATAAAAGAGTGATTGTAAGATGAATAATCAAAATTAGAAAGTAAAATATTTGAACAATTTGATAATGGTTGGAAATGTTGTGTACATGTGCAGCACCACCCGCCAACTGTTTTTTGTCCGAACATATACCTAAATAATGATTTTGAAGATGCTCCTCCTAGGGTGAAAGTTTTACGAATGTTCGTTTTTCATCTTCTATTCCAACTATATTAATACAAATCATATCTATATTTATGATTTTACAATAATATGATTTCGTATGAATAATGTGTATTGATAAAATTGAAACAAGAAATTGAACACCGTTTGAAATAGGAGACCTACTCCGAACATTCTAAGACCATAGAGATAATATTGGGTTAAAAAATAAAAAAATAAAATTGAATATCTATTTCAACACACTAAAAGAGAAACAACAAATATAGAATATTACTGGCCACAGAAAGCACACTCGGTGAGAAATTACAAAGTAGTGCAAAAAACTAGTAAGAAAGAGCAGCAAGCAGCAGCAGCTACTGAAACTTATCAGAACTTACGCCATTTTGGTGTTGAAACAATCAGCAGGATTGCTTTCCAACTCTCAACACATCCGATTCGAGATTCAAGCTCAAGGGTGGGGATCTTTCTGTATGATTTGTAAAAGCTTTTGGACAATCTCAGACATCGGCGGCCTGAATTCTGGTTCAGGCTGTCGCAAGAGAAATAAAAACAGAATTAGTTAGATGCACTCTTTTATGTTTAATTGTGTGTGTGGGGGGGAGTGAGAGAGAGAGACCTGAATGCATAGTGAAATTATATCTGCAACGCGCGATAGAGACATAGATGGATAAGCGCCATTCAAGGAAGGATCAACCATTCTGGACAATGCATCTATATCATAAAGCTGTGGAAAAGCCCATCTAACCAGATATTGCTCCATTCGGGGACGTGACCTGATTTCGTGGCTATGATTGTTAGCCTTTTCCTCAATCACACAATCAAGAAAGTTTTTAATTACAAAGATCATAATACATATATCTAAAGGTTTAAATCAGACCTGTCGTGAGCTTTTCGCCCTGTTAGAAGTCGTAACATCACAACTCCAAAGCTATAGACATCACTTTGGTAAGAATAGCTTCCAAACTCAACTTCAGGAGCCCCATAACCAGAACTTTGCAACTAAAAAATTGATGTGTCAGTTCAAGTTCGAGTCAATGAGCATAAATTTAGTTCTTCCACAGTATAAAAGCAAACATATTGAGACATTTTCCAACTAGAGAATCACAGAACCAACCCAAAAAAATTGATTAATTTATATGAGGTTTACCTGAGCGAGGGAATTGGTCGACATCAAAGGCGCAAAACCGCAATCAGAAACTCGTACAGTAAGATCATCTTCGAGTAGCAAGTTACACGATTTGAAGTTGCGGTGCACAATAGGTGGCTGACACACCTCATGCAAATATCTTCACCAGAGAGAGAGAGAGAGAGAGAGAGTTTGATTAGAGGGACAAGAAGAAAGAAAAAGATAAGGTAGATAACAGGCAAAAATGACTTTTGGTATAATGTCCTGAGCAAATTATAGTCACTGAAAACTAGGTTCTTTCAATGAACATACTCTAGGGCTTTTGCAGCTTGAAGCGCCAAACGCATACGAGCCTTCCACGAAAGCTTTTTATTGATTTCATCGTCCAAGTTTAATGCATCATCAAGAGTCCCATTTCTGCAATAGTTGTAGACAAGCAGGCGCTGCCCATGTTCAAGGCAATAACCAACAAGTTCAAGTATATTTGAATGACGAAGTTTCGAGACACTCGAGACCAGCTCAAGGAATTCCCGGTCGCTTAGATGTGCTGATGCAGCCTTATCCAGTTTCTTGATTGCTAGAACCTGGAAATTCGAGGACACATCTTCAGGGAAACATGATATATGAATAGACAATAGTATAAAATCAAACAATTCATCCCATTCACAGCCAACAATTCCTTCAGGTTGCATTTGGATTGAGGTATTTAAAATGCAAGGATTTATAATCAATGGGTTTGCAAATACACTCAAATCCGTCCACAACATTAGTTCAAATTAAAGTGATGGATTTCAAATCCATATCAATCCAAAGTCGAAACAACTACTAATTGATTTGCCACATGGATTTCAAACCCAAACACAACCTCAGAGTGGTGAAAAGTTGAGGTATTATCCACTTAGCAATAGAGAAGGCATAAATTGTGTCTTTATCATCACAAAATCTTGATATTATGGAAAAGACAGGAATTTTTTTGCGAATAGGAAATAAAAGCCACTGACATGATTACATTTTATCACAGTAAGACATGTAATAGAATACAGAGCATTCACTACTATACCAAGTTTACCAACAATCAACAAGGTGCATCAGGGACAAAATCTCTCAGAAAGAAACAAGAACATAATTACCTTCCCATTAGGAAGCTGAGCAGTATAGACAGTGCCAAGAGTGCCTTTCCCAATAAGATTTTCCTGAGAAAAGCTATTTGTGTACTGTTGAAGGGATGCAATTGTAAACAACTTTGCAGATTCTATAGTTTTACCAGCACTTCCCCTTGTGGATAATGAAGTCAAAGTATGATCTGCAGCAATCCTTTCAGCAGGAAGAAGGGGAAAAGGAAGAGAGCTAGGCCGTACATCAGCATCCTTCGATCCTGTCATATCTATACTGTGATCCTTCCCTGGCTTTAGCAATCCAGTCCTCGTCTGACTGCCTCCGGATGGCTGCAAATCTTTCTTGGAATCTGCTTGGAAACCTCAAATGATGTTCATTGAGTAATAAATAAACAGATAAGAATGAGGGCATTAAAAGCATTGCAAAGTTTATCACCTCTGTCTACTTGGTAAAGAGGGTTCTGTGAAGACTGATCTCGTTTTAGATTTTCTGTAAGGGTACCATATGTTCCTACCTCATGCTTTTTGGAAATTTTCTCCTTTAGTTTTGTACCCTTACACCATCGGGACATAGAAAGGCATAGCCCCAAAAGAAGTAACAAAACTACCAACAACCCTCCAACAGCAATCCAAGTGATTTTGTTTGATGTATGTTTCTTCTCTTCTCCTCCAGATTCTGGAAAAGGAGAAAAGGGTGGTCCGTGAACATCAGGTCCAGGAGCAAATTCAGGTGAAGGTGCCCCCCCGGAAGGGGATATGGGAAGCGAGGCAGGTGGAGAAGGTAAGACAGTAGTATTAAAAGGATTTCCAGTTCTCCTAGACCACAAAAAGAAAGAAGTAAGACTCCAAATAACAGATAAAAAATACAAGTAAAAACTCAGATGACAGAGAAATCAACTTCTGTTTCACCTGAAACTGGGAATATTTAGCAATTTATTGGGTATTGGCCCCGAGAACAGGTTATTTTCTACATTCCTGTTTGACACCAGAAAACCCACTTAGCATATATGTAATAACTTGATGAAAGGAAAGTGAAAATATATTGAGGTACAGTACAAATCGGTCAGAGGAAGATCTTGAAGAACATCCAGCAATCCAGTAAGCTTATTGTTCTGCAAATGCCTAAATTCAACTTGAATAGTGAGTATATCGAACATGTGAATCTTCAACATAAAAAGGGGAAATAAATGTGAATCTAACCAGAGTACCATCCAACATAGTGGATGCAAGAAGCATTCAATTTAATGAAAGGTGCAGATGAAGAGTACTCTTCTCACTCAAACTTAAAACAGAAGACAGCTTTTGAGACATTTAACTAATCTTACTAGAGACAGTTACTTACAATGATGTCAGCGATGATAAATTCCCCATTGAAGGAGGAAGTCCACCAGTCAAGTTGTTTCCAGATAAATCCCTGCATTGTCTATCTCAATTAAACAAAAGTACTTCGATTCCATGTTATAAGAGGGGTAATTGCAATAAACAGAACACACTCACATGTTAATCAAATCATTAAGAGGTTCAAATGTGTCTGGAATTGGTCCAGTTAATTGATTGTTGTTCAGAGACCTGAGAAGAATTGAAAGGGCTCTCAATGTTGACATTTTCCGCTTATAGGAATAAGTTAAAAGGAAAAAAAAAAAAAATCAATGAAATGTAGTGACGGAATTTAAAACTTACAAATCTGATAATTGGCCTAGTGTAGACAAAGTGTCTGGAATTTGTCCAGTGAACTGATTATCTGAAAGAAAACTAGAAGTTGTGGTCTCCATGAAGGAGAGGAAAATTATCAGGCTGGTATATTAACATAAATTTAAATGAATGAAAATGTTTCATCATAAGAAAGCCATAAGATCACTTATGGCCAATTTAGTTCAGAAACGTACAAACTCCGAAGAGTGATTGGCAAACTGGTCGGTATACTGCCTCCAATGTGATTGTTGCTCAAATTTCTGTTTTGGAGAAAGATTCTAATTATTTCATAAGATGCCAGAAATACGATTTTGATAATGTCAAATTCCATCAAGTAAAAGTGCAGTAAGAAAAGCCTATAAACATCATGATACTCTAAAACTTGGCAAGTACTTAAAGTAGCAAACCAATAAAACTGTTTAAATTGGACTCACATAAGTATGATTGAGGCAAACATTCCCAATTCATCACTCAATTCACCGCCCAAATCCGCACCATTCAGCTTTCTGTCAATCAGGGCACAGAAGAAATTCCACTCATAAAAGTGTTCGCTCACATAACAAACATTAAAAGTAAACAAGAATGTATGAATCTTACATTGCAGTTATATTGGCATTCACACACTCCACTCCTTGCCAACTAGGCGGCCCACAGGGGTCTCCCCCAGGAACCCATCCAGGGAGTAATGGGAGGCCCAGAGAAACATGTAGCTGAGTTATTGCATAAACTGACAAGAAACACCACAGAACAGAATTGTCACGACAATACCATGATTCAAAAACAATTCGTTTCGACAATTACCATATTATACCAACAAGGAAGAGAAGAACAAAAGTCAAGCATTCAAATTCAAAAAAGAACGACAAATGACCGCCAAGAAAAAAGAAAAATGGAAGCTGGGTTTACCGTCACGAGGGTCGGTAAATCCCCATACGAGAGGCACTGCAGATAAAATAACAAAAAGACCAAGAAACCTCGCATGAACCCTCATCGTCTGTTAATTGGCCACTCACACCTAAATTTTCTTTCTTCTTCTTTCTTCAGAATAAGATCCCGTGTAACCTTCAAGAATCTGTAAATGGCCGTACAAAGGGAGCCAGCCAAACAAAAAAAAACTACAGGAATTAAAAACACAATAAATCTTGAAATAAAAAACAATCAAGAAACAGACAGCCGAACACACACAAACACACGAAGAAGAAGAAGAAAAGAAACACACAGACACACACATTCACAGACTTGCTTCAGTAAAGCAGGTTTAGTCAAGCGCAAATTCCAAGTTTTTGTGGGGAATTCAAAAGGCTTCAAGGCGACACCTTTAGCAGGAAATGCAAGCAAAACCAAAATTTCCAATTTCGTTTAAAATCAGCCAAAGTGGCAAGCAATAATACAGCGGATTGCAGGGTAAGAACGAGTGTGATGTGATGTCCAAGCAGACGGTATAAAGAAAAGCTGGGTTTGCCACTATTTCTTGATTTTTCCTCTTTCAAAAGCCGCAGAAAATAAAAGCATTTGTATTTAGATGTTTTGTGCATATCTTTTAAGAATAAAGATAAAGATCACAGCTATATATCTCAAAAGAAAAAGTTGCCATTATATGATTGTGTACCCAATTCTTTAAGTTTTTCCATAAAAGCAGTAATTACGGGGGGGTGCTATTGAATTTTTTTAAAATTAATTTGAAAAAGTGACACTCCAGTGTACCGTTGAGACATGGTGCTCGAATGAGTCAAAATATCATCTGGGCTTCTTGACAGGCCCGGCCCGGCCCGGCCCATATGCAGATGCGGATTCCTAAGATAGGATGTTAACGTGACCAAAGGACAGATTCAAGCTTTTTACTTTTATTATATTGTGAACTGTTTATTGGAGAGTTAATGGAGGATTAAGAAGATATTTTTCGAATTTTAACTGTATACATTTATTTTTATTTTTAATTATACGAACGAACAATTAATTAAATGTATTTTGCGCATGAGTCGGGTTCCACAATTCACTCCCCTGTAAAGAGGAAAATTTTAAATCTTCCGTTCTAGAGATTTTTTTTTGAATCACCAATCATATATCATATATATATACTTATAAAAAGTAAGTCTCGTGTATTTGTAATTGGACCAATACAATTTAGACATACAAAACAAGTGAATCCCCCTGAAAATGTTGTTTGTAATAAAGTTAGGGGTTTATTATCTTTGAATATTTGAAATTATCTAAGTTTTATTTGTACATTTTTTTGCTGAGTAATAAAAAATGGTTGGTTTAAAAAAAAAAAAAGCCCACATAATATATTTTTGGTGAAAATAATATTGTTTATAAATAATTTGCTGCGTACTAAAAAAAGAGCAATATTTCGTAATAGTAAAACTTTTAATTTTTAGTTAATTGTACTATTTGATAAAAATGATAAATTTATGCTTACAAGACTTATTTTATTTATTAATTTAAATTATTCAATCTTATATAATTTATTTATAAAATAAAAAATTTCCACACATGCAGAAATTACGCAATTACGGGGGTGTGATATATAAAAAACTCTAAAAATTAATTTATTTGTAAAACCACAAACACACTACATAAGTAGAGGTACAAAGAATTAAATAAAATTATAAGTATTTTGTTAAAATTAATGATTATTGTGTTAGGATTGGACGAAAAAGCCCTTTTCATTATTGTGTTAAAAGGTGAGATGTCGTTGGCTTTTACATGGGTGTACAAGTCATTTTCATTAGTGAGACAACTTGGACTCATGCCCACTAATGATGCTCCTTCCCTTGAGACCTCAAAATTGCACTCCCATAATTGGCTTCCCAAAAGCTTTCACGTACTCACTCTCTATCTTAAGTTCTTTTAAGTAAGTGGTACTGAACAGCCCAATCAAACTACATTATATAGCCACGTAGGATTCATTAAATTTACCAGATGTTAAAAATATATATAATAGCATATAATTATTTATACTATAATAATCAAGTTAATAAATATATTAACTCATTTTTAATAGATATAACACTAAATTAAATTAAACAAAAATAATTATGCAAGTTTATGAGTTACTAAACTACATAATATGAGTAATTTAGATTGATAATTATCTAAATATAATCTATTAAAATTCAAAACAAACGCATATTTTACACAATTTTCTTGGACCGATACAAATTTAAATATTGACGAAACGATTTATCACACCCCTTCCAATTCACTGTAAACAAGATTATGATCTTCTATTTTATTTTATATTACATTTTGTATTTCAAAATAATCGTCACACGTCGCATGTATATAATAACTTTACTGAATTACATATGTGTATAAAAAATAATAGAATATAAAATGAAATTAAGAATAAAAAAATGGTTGGTAGGTAAAAACCTAGAAAGGTTACCTTGAAAATAGGGTGTAATAATTAATGAATAGGTAGTGAGTAGAGTTTAGGGTACTTAACTACCTGGATTTGTTAATTAGAGTAGCGTGATTAGGCTATATTAGCATAATTTAATTGGAATTTTTTAATTAATTATGACATTCTAGGACTGTGGTTGTCACCAAATTCCAGTTGCTTTTTCAAGAATATTTAGATTGTAATCATCTTAAACCTGATTATGACAATCTAACTATGCCATCATTTTTTTTTAAGGCAAAGTGTAGCATAATTAACTCCTTCCAACAATTTCAATCTTTACTTATATCATTTTATTTATTTATTTATTTTTAAATGTAAAATCGGAACGTGTGTTGTCTTTATTGTGTTGTTGTTGTTGTTGTTGTTGTTGTTGTTGTATTATTATTAACTAAAATGAGATCTCAAATTTAAAGATAACTATACTTTTTTCATATGTGATATAAATATGGAATTACAATTTGAAAAAATTAGATTAATTTCTATATGTATAAAATTATTTATATTTCAATAAATTGAAAAAATATTTTTAAAAAATTCAATTAATAAAAAACTAATACGTCCTTTTATTAATTTTTTTTTTTAAAAAAGGGAGAAGAACTATATTTAGATTACTCCTCATTTCTATTTATTATTATTATTATTATTATTATTATTATGTTCGTAGTCATCATATGTTAGGCTATGATTTACGGATGGGCCTAAGAGAAACTGGCACAGGCTATATTTTCCTGATATGAAAACTGAGAACTCGAAGAGTGGTCCATTGGGCCACATTTAATTATAAACTGCAGCCCAGCCCACCCAAATAATAAAACGCAATTGCAGTATGCTGCCCAAAGTTCTGAGTGGGCCCATCCGAGTGTCTAAAATGGGCTGGACTCAAGTCCAGTTAAGTCTAGATGGACCATGGATTGCATTAAATATTTCATTTCATTGATTATGGTAACACGATAATTTGGGGGAAATATTAGATTGATTTTTAAATAAATATTACTAATATGAGACACGTCGCATCCACCATGTAATACTTTACCTATTCCCATCATACTATATAATAAAACTGCATTTACCAAAAAAAAAGGTCAATAAATATTTTACTCTAATAAATATTTTTAAAATAATTAAAAGTTAAAATAAAGTGAAAAATAAATAAATAATACTTTTTTAAATGTTTATAAGTTTTGTAGTACCTTTTTTCTATTTTTACATTTTTACACTTAATTGGCTTTTCTATCTTTTTTACCTTTTGACTTTTTATTTTTTCGACTGTCAAACTTTTTGCAGGTCATGTTAAGTGTGATAAAATTTTATCACTTTGGATGACTCGAATTTAAAGTGGTCGAATTTTTTTTAAAAAATATTAATTAAAATAAAATTAGATGAGATAATCTTGAAATTATAACTAGAGACACTTGAAAATGGAATCAACCAAATCGAACTAAAATTTTGAATTTTGAGTCATTTCATTTAGAGTGACACATAAATTTAAATTTTGTATCACTTTGAACATAATTCCCAAACAAATTTAGAAAGTTGAAAAAGGATAAAAAATATTAAAGATGTTAAACCTTATAAATTTAATTAAATAAATATTAATTTAATTTAATTGAGTGTGGGCTACCAGAATCTAGCCAGATGGGGTGAATCTTGAATTGGGTGAGGCAAGTAATGAAATGGAAATACCGTGGAACATAAGGTATTTTGACCTGACAGCTGGTTATTACTGAGTGGAGCCCAATATTAGTTTATTAATATTTGCAATTAATAATTACGTCACAGTAATCATGCTGATGCCAGAGTTTCTGTCAGATTCTGCACCAATCACCTGTACATATTTGGATCTTCTCCATCTCACCATTCAATACCCAACTCCTATATTTATTTCTTTAATTATTCTAAATAAATTATATTATATAGTCTTATAAATTGTACATTTTTTTTCATTTTTTTATTTAATTCAAATTTATAGCATATATAGCTGTAATAAAAAAATATATAATGATAAAATTAATCAAAGCATTGCTAATGGATAAATATATCTTGTAATTTAAATATTATATGATTAAATCATTTTGTTTTATTATAATTTTTTCAAACACCTCATTAATATATTGCGTCAATATCATATATATTAAAATTAAAACTTATATTTATAAAATACAATTATATTTTAATTATTTATTAAATTAATTTGAATATTCATAGTATATAGAATTTGGGCTGCAAGAGGCCTTTTAACTAATTTCAAAATAAGACTTATTAAATAATTTAATTTTACTATAATTTATCAATTTATTATGAAAACAATATCCTCATTTTAAGAATAATTAATTTTTATATAAAAAAAACTGTAATTTTTACATAACTTAGTAAAAAATTTCAGATATTATCCATGCAAATTCAGATTTTAGTTAATTAAAATAATAAGTGAAAAATATTAATATCACCAATAATAAAAATAATTAATTGCACATCACACGAGCACTGAATAAATTAAAAATTTCAATAATATCTTTATAAATTTTGCCATTCACTTTAAAAATTTCAAATAAACTTTAGGCAACATCTAACCTAGATATGGGCACGGTTTTTCAATTTTGATTTTGGAACCGTTGGTTTTTTGAACTGTAAAGGACGGACCGAAATCAACCCGCCATATATACGGTTTTGGTTTCAATTCCGAAACTAACGGTTCCCCCGTTTTCGGTTTCGGTTCCACTGTTCTTTGTTTTTTTTTTTTGGTTCCCCAGTTCCGGATCCACGGTTTCGGTTCCCCCGTTTCGGTTCCGATTTCGATTTAACTGTTCCACAGTTTCAGTTCCCAGTTTTGGTTCGAAATCGGCAGTTCCCAACGATTATCCATTTCACCCGTTGAAGATCAACGTATATTTAATCTCATTCATTAATTTTCAACGGCTATAATTTTCAAATTCAATCTGGAATCGGAACCGGCGGTTTCGGTTCCAAAAAATTGAGAACCGAAACCGAATCGTTACTCCAACGGTTTCGATTTCGGTTTGGAATCAAAATCGGGTCAATGATTGAACTGAACTGTTGACCGACAGTTTCGATTTCAAACCGAAACGTGCCCATATCTAATCTAACCGACTCATAGACCTATGGGGTACCACATAGATCACCCCTAATGTAGGTTTATATGAATAAATGTGCTCCCCAAATTTGATTTACCTATTTTGTTTTCTTATTTAAATTCAAGCACCTAATTTTCTAAAAGGGATAAATTATTAAATGGCTACATGGCATCCTATGTTGTAGAGGTGGACAAATCACCCGTTTTATAATTATGATCGTTAACTGCATTTAAAATTATAAAATCGAAAGATAGTGCTTGACGTTTTAAAAATAATTATAAATTTATTTATAACTTACGAGAAATATGCATTTATGCAGTAAATTTTCTTGTGGGCTGTTTAATTAGGTTAAAGAAACCAACTTATTTCAAACTGGACCCTATTTTCATATATTTATGTAGCTTTAATTATAAAGATTAGACAAACACGTCGAAGTCAAACTGAATTTATGTTAAATTTCCTAATCGTAGATTCAGTCTACCACATGTGGTTGATTTAAAATAAATAAATAAATAAATAAATAAAAGGAAAATTAGTATTAATTAAAAGAAAAAGTGTAATAAAAATGAGTTGATGCATGTGATTAAGGGGAAAAGGAAGATTAGAAAGAACATGCGGCTACTAATATTAAAATTAATTTATCAATGGGGACCGCATTCACCCAGGACGTTGCCATTCTTTATTTTCTTATTAAATCATTTCCAATATTTCATCATTTACACAAAAAAAATTAGTATTGTTTCAGTATTTCTAATATATTTAAAAAATGAAATTAATATTTTAATAATATAATTTGAAATAAATTTGTTTAAAAAATATTTAAATTATTTTAAACAAAATCCTAGAAAAAAAATGTATTTTTTGTGCATTTTAAAATACTCAATATATATTCAAATATAAGAAAATAATCAAGTAAAATAATCGTAGTTTCACATATTTCATTTCAATATATGCAATTTGAGTATCAAATTAAAAATCGTGAAAATATAATTAATTTGACACATCATATATTAAAAAAAAAATTATTTTATATTTAAAAAATTGGAAAAATATTTCTAGATAAAAAACTTAAACATTATTTTATATACATAGTTCAACTTTTAACAAAAAATTAGTAAAGTAAATATATTAAGATTATTTAACTATTATATCATTATAAATTATAGATTAGTACTCGACTCTCTCTCGTACGCACATGATATTAGAGAAATTGAAAAAATAATTATATAAAAAATAAAGTATTATATTGTTTATTCTAGTATAATGGTGTAGATTATTCTAGTTCGAGATATAGATAAATCAAACAAATAGGAAGTATTTATGTACTTGATAATAAAATAATAATAGTAATGATAAATATTTCTAATTAATTGTTAAATATTACTATCTCATTATTATTAACATTAAAATTAAAAGAGGGAAGAAAAAAAACACAATTATAATAATACATCATTAATCAAATATCAATGACATTATTATGATAATGGACGCAAAATTATTGGCGTAATCCACAACACCATTTCTTTAACTCTAATCATTAGCATATTATTTGCTCCATAATCCAATTACACCAATAGATTTCCTCTAAATAAAGTTAATTAATAAAAATTGCAATATTTCGGCCAATTAAATACTTTCATTTTGTATTTTCTAATATTCCTTTTCAGTTATTATCTCCTCCCAACTACTGCACTAGGGTCGGTTCAACCAAACCCAATAAATACATAACATTCACGCCTTTTACCTTTATTCAACGTCTACTTCCATTCTGCTGTTCAACTCTAACTCCTTCCCCCTCCACCTCGCCGCCGCACCACCGCTTCTTCATGTAGAAACTCGGTGAGAAACTCACATTCATCACAAGAAAGAAGAAAATCATTCAATGGGGTGCTGTGCAAGCACCAACAAGCCCTCAGCAGCTAAGAAAAATACCCACATTTTCACCTCCAAAACCGCCGCAAAACACAGCAGCATGAGTAAATCGCCGCCGCCGACGAACCCACTCCCCGAAGAAGAAACGGTGAAAGAAGTCCTCTCTGAAACACCCTCTTCAATACCCAAGCCGCCACCACCCGCCATTCTGAGAGTCCATGACAAGGTCCAGAGCCCGTTCATTAAAGCGGCACCTCTGTTACAAGACTTCTCCAGAAATGCACACGATAGGGAGCATAAGAACGGCGCCGTATACAAGAAGCCGTTCGCAGCGTTCGGCGCCGACGATCTCTCCGACGTATCTGAGATCTGCAGCACGCTCAGTGAAAGCGTGAGTGCTTCTACGTCGGTAACGGAAAAGAGAGAAAACAGAGATGAATTGCGTGAGCTCCGGCAGAGGTCTCCAGCAAGGTTCAAGAACAGGTCGCTTTCCGGCGAGATGAACAGAGAAAAGATAGTGGGCAGATCTCCTGGTCGGAGGTCCGAGCCCTCCCCGAATCGGGCAAGAATCGTAAACGGATCCGGGTACGGGAGGAGAAGGGATAGCGGGGAGAGCTCCGGTAGAAGGTCCAGGTCTCCGGTGATGCGTTCGGAGTTGGGGCCGTCGAAATCGGGCGTGGGCAGTTGTAGAACACAATCAGCGAGGAAGACGGGTAAATCTCCGGGGCGGGTTGGATCCGGAATGGGGGAGAGGACCCGGAAGGTGGATGGAGGGAAAGAGAGTGGAGACAGCAAGTGGCCACTACCGACAAGTAACGAGTCACTTGAAAATCCACTTGTGTCCTTGGAATGTTTTATTTTTCTGTAGTGTAGATTTGACCTGGAATGTAATTTTGAAGCAACAGTAAGGTTACTTTTGGTATGCAAAAGTTGGGGGAGACAATGTCTTGCCTAGATTTGTTGCTTTGTAAATAAAAAGTCAAGGGTAACTGTGGAGGTCACTGCCTAATTTAAGTGAATTATTATTGTCTGAATGTTTGAAGCAATGCACCAGATTTCCCACTGCAAAATTTATTCCCCCCCCCTGCATTCCCACATTATTGATAAAACAAATTATCTCTATTAAACAATAAAACAAAAAAAAAATTGATTTGTATTTATTATAGCATGATATTTATATTAATTAAAAAAAAAAAAAAGCTAGCTAGTCTAACACAAAATTTTACTAAAATTTTTAGACGTTGGTGGTTAAAAATTATTTTATTATGGGGTATCTAAATCTCTGTCACATGAACATTTACTAATTATGTCCAAATCTTATCATCTTATGAATATATGGTGTTTTCTTACATTTATTTTGGAAACAATTGGGGAAATTTGTCATTGTGTTGTCTAATACCCATACCAGAGATTTGGCTGATAAAACTTATCTTGGGCAGAGCCGTTGGTGCTTTTTGTTACCATCTGGTTTTCATAAATCTAAGATTTGTTGTTCTTTTGGCTGCTATTGTGACAATCAAGAATTATGGCATCCCAAGTCTTCCATGTTCAAAATTCAAATTTTGCAAGTGGCATTTTATGGAAGTTTTGTATTCTTGTGTGCATATTCTTGTTTAAACATAAAAAAGAAATAAGTTTTGTCCTCATTGCCAAATCTTTCATTTGGAACACTCCTGAAGATTGAACGCCCATTCTGTTAAAACATTATATTTATACATACATAGATGTATGTGAATTGTCTATTTAACACGAACAAAGCCAACTTGGGCTGCCCGCCAAATATATTGGCAGATCTTAAGATAAAGATGGATGGATCTTATATTTAGTGATCTGCAAAAACACGTCGGCCTCTTTGATCCAATGCAAGAAAACTTGCTCCATTGATGCTAAGTATGAAAACATGATTTTTTTTTAAAAATATTTTAGAACGAGCAGAGTTGGATCTTGCAAATGTAAGCCCAAAATAAGTTCAAGACAGCCAACTCAGCCCAACTACATCCCTTGGCCCGGGAGGCTGTGGTCCGGCGGACCAAGTTTTAGTACCAGGATGTGGAGGTCCTTTTAAAGTTGGGGTCAGTTCCGCCTAGCATACAATCCAACCCATTTGGGTCATTTTTGGATGCGGCCCATTATGATCATGAACTGGGTTGGTCGGTGATCAAAACCGTAATTCATGAGTCATTTCAAAGCGAATATGCAAATAGTATAAAGCTCTCTTTAGAACAGATTTTCTTGATTTCCGACGGGTCAAATCCATTTCAAAGGTTTTTCCAATTGCATATTTGAGGTGTGGCGAAGCCTCTGCAAAAGATCATCAGAGTACATATATACAAAAAACCTCGAGCCTATGGGCAAAAAGAAAAAGGGGGCAGCCGCGGGCCAGGTTCTAGATTCTTGAATGTGCATCTAATTTATGAGCTGACCATCTGCCGGGATCCAATCGCCATGACGAGAAGTTTGAAGGTAGGTTATACAGAATGAAGTTGATGAGCGTGGTGAGAGGTAGGTGGGGCGTGTAAGTTGGGTCGGTGTTCATGTGAAGGCCAATGCACGCGTTCAGGAGGGCAAGGCACGGGAGCTGGGTTTGCAATAAAAGTGGGGATGTTATTACCAGGCATCAACACTGATACCTCTCTGGCGTTGGTAGATATCTGAGACAACGAATAAAGCTAGTTAGAAAACGAGAAATGTGACACCTGAGGGAGCAAGTACATATTGATTCTGGAGTTACTAAAGAAAAGAATGCAACTGTCTTAAATTATCATAGAGATGGATGGATGGGTTTTCCCCGAGTTACAGCCAGTCTAAATCCACCGCTGCATAATAGTGTTTCATCTTAAGTTTCATTACACCAGCATACATACGTCAACCACGGCATGTACAAATACAACAAAACAATAGAATATATCAAGATTGAATCATGACAGCCCACAATTACACGACAACCAGACTTTTAGCATAGGAGGTAGACAAACAATCTTATTACAAGCCTAATCTAAAGCATATAAAACTCATATCCTTAAAAAATTTGAAGGACCCTTCATATTCTAAATAAACGTGACCACTAAATAGGCCTGCATTATTAAAGCTGCAAAGAAGACAACAGAAAACAAATGAAACTTCAGGGTTGGCAAGCCTGTCCCCGAACCAGGGTTTCGCCACGCGATGAATCATAAATAGTGGTGGAGATGGGCCAAGATCAAGAATTATATATAAGAACACATATATACACACATATATACATATACCTTCACTTCCTTATTAATGGAAGTAGGGACCATTGGTCCAATAGAACAAGCACAATTTCGCGAATGGCCCATTTCCTAATTTACAAGAGTAGTGCATCAAAATCAAGGAATAAGCACATGCAGTTATCTTTAAATAATTCCACACTTTGGGATATAAATTACAATGGATTAGCTGATCTCAACGGGCACTTTGATAACCTAACCACTGTGGGCACGTTAAACGTGGCTGTGTGTCGAAATTTTGTAGAATTGAGTTAAATTCTTATCTAATTATACACACATATATATTTCGATACAATAACACGAGCTCACAGTTGGTAGGTGAGCTTTATCGTATTGACGTGTTTTTTATTTAAAATCTTTAATATATGTGAGAATTTTAGCATAACTAGGGAGAGTGTGATGCTGCAATTCTTGGTCTTGAAATGTCAAATATTGTTCTTGCAATTTCCTGGGAGCATTCAGCATTACTGTATGTTGATATTCTCAGTTAATTCAGACAATCTTGCAGCAAAATTAACCGTGAATTAAGCATAAAAAAACATTAAAATTTGATATAGGTTTCAAGAAAAGTATGGGACTGTTGTCAGAAAGAACAGTCATCGCAGTTCATAGCCTGCAAAAAAGAGCAATTTTCGTAGAGAGAGAAATAAAAATGTGGAAAATTCAAGAATTAATAGCACCCATAAATGTAAACAGAATAAATCAAACTTGAGTAGTAGCACACTCACTTTAGGAGAGGGGTAACCTAGCTTAGCACTGAAGCCGCCAAGATGGTTCTGGACCTCAATACCGGACTGTTGCCGGCGGGGACCGGACGGAGTGAGCGCCGGCGAGGTGGTCCTTAGAAGCTTCTCGAATATAGCCATGACAAGAAACATGGAAATAAGAATGGCGGTGGCTACAAACCCAAACGAAACAGCATTAACAGAGTTGTCAAAGTGGGTCCAGTGATCGTCTTTCGGAATGTAAAGAGGAGCACCGCCCGGCGCCGGCGGCCAACCGCCCCACCCCTCTTCCCCCGCTCCCATTAACCCACGACGGAGAAGGTTTAAGCTTTGACAGCAGAATAAAAATGAGCGGCCAAGGTATTACAGGAGACAGTTATGGCAGTTTGGAAAGACAGGGCGGAGCTTTTTGCAGGGGTTTCTTGACGGATTTATCATCCCATTAAAGCAGGAGTCTTGGAATGAAAGCTATAGCCTAGTGTGCAGTACATAAGATTCTCTTTAGTAAGAGAAAGGAGAAAGGCGACCGGAGGTTGAAAATAGAGGAGGCTTTGGGATTTGGGAGGGGAGAGAGAGAGAGAGAGAGAGAGAGAGAGAGACCCAGATCGATGAAGCCTATATATAAAGAAATAAAGGTTGAAAACTTGGAAATAGCACCTCTGTTTTTGTTTCGACAGTTGAAAGGAACGTCTCTGTGTGTGTGTGTGTGTGTGTGGCTGTGGAGGATTTTATTGACAAGCAATTTGGTTATTTTAATCCACAGAGGAAAATTATCACATTATTTCTTGAAAATGCATATTTAATTCAGTGAATCTTTATTTTTTTATTCATTTCTTTCTGAATTATTTCATTTGTGGAAAATATGAATGCCATTATGGAGCACCTTTTCACGGAAGGCAAAAATGACATTATATTGTTATTTTCAAAAAAAATTGCAAAAATATAGTAAAAAAAAAAAAAATTTAATTGTAAGTAAAGTCGCCCCTGCGAGGGGCGACATTCAAATAAAATTTTTTTTTAATTTTTTTTTAATGTCGCCCCTGGCAGGGGCGACTCTAAATTTTTTTTTTTTTTGGTTTTTTTTTAAAATGCTGGAGCCTTCGGGCACTCGGTCGCGCGCCTTACTCGGCCGGCCGAGTGGTCATTCTTACTCGGTTGAGACACTCGCCCCCGTAGTACTCGGCCGACCGAGTACTTCCTTCCACTCGGTCACGGCACTCGGTCGAGCACTTCACTCGGCCGGCCGAGTGCGAACTCGAATTTTGATTTTTAACATCCACTTCAATATTACTCGGTCAAGACACTCGGCCTTAACATTATTCGGCCGACCGAGTTTGAGGAATGTGATGAGAAATATGCAAGGTGTATAAATACAAAGAGAGAGTGTAGGTGACTCTAACACATAAACGATGTGGGACAGACAAAAGGTGTATAAATACAAAGAGAGAGTGTAGGAGACTCTCAAACATAAACGATGTGGGACAGGCAAAAGGTGTATAAATAAAAAGAGAGAGTTTCTATTGGACCTTATTTTATTTATTTATTTATTTCTTTTTTTAAATTGTAAATAACACATACATTTTTTAAATTGTAAATTATTTATTTATTTATATGGGTCATAACTTTGTAATTTCTTTGTGATGTATGTGCACTTCATCATTCAAAGGTACATGTAAAATAAAATAAAATATTTTATTTTTTGGAATTATTTAAAATATTTTATTTTATTAAATATCGATATTGTAATTTAACAAACTGGAAAAAAAAATTCCCAAAAAAAGAAAATAAAAATAAAGTTCAACTAATTAAAAGTTAACTCATCTATTTTAAAAAATAGTTATGTTTTTAAAAATTAATAATGGACGCGAAAACTATATTTTGGCTATTTCATGATCATATTAGTATTAGTTTTGCTTCCGCACGATGCACGATTTGTGATATATTTAAAAAATAAAATAAAATAAAATACTCGGTCGGCCGAGTGAAGTGCTCGACCGGCCGAGTGAAGTGCTCGACCGAGTGCCGTGATCGAGTGGAAGGAAGTACTCGGTCGGCCGAGTACTACGGGGGCCGAGTGTCTCGACCGAGTAAGAATGACCACTCGGCCGGCCGAGTAAGGCGCGCGACCGAGTGCCCGACCGAGTGAAGGCTCCAGCATTTAAAAAAAAAAACCAAAAAAAAAAAAATTTTAGAGTCGCCCCTGCCAGGGGCGACATTAAAAAAAAAATTAAAAAAAAATTTTTATTTGAATGTCGCCCCTCGCAGGGGCGACTTTACTTACAATTAAAATTTATTTTTTTTACTATATTTTTGCAATTTTTTTTGAAAATAACAATAAATTGTCATTTTTGCCTTCACGGTATGCATAATGTATAATAATATTTAACAAAAAATAAAATTATATTATATTATTTATAGAAAGTTATTTAGTTAATTTAATTTTCTTCATCTAAATTCAATACAAAGAGTACAAATACACAAAATATAAGAACATAATCAATAAAAATTACATATTTGATATCTAATACTATAACTTAGTACATATTATATTAGTCTTAAATTAAATACCGTAAAAAAATTAATTTAATATAATGTTAAAAATAGATTAAAAACAAAAAAGTTAGTTGAATTTTATAAAAATTTTGTCCGAAAAAATGAAAAAGTATTAAAAATTGTAAAATAAAATAAAAATTGCCCTAGATATTATATTACTTTTACAGAAAATTGTGCATTTTAAAAAAAAAAAAATTGTGTATTTAGAAACTAAATTTTAACAGAACTTTAATATTATGGAACTTTGTTGTCATTATATTAGAAAGATATGCATTAAATTAGATGTGATCGCACCTTTTGTTTGGACTAATAAGATTATAGTGTGGCTTAATAATTGAAATTTAATACAGTGAAAAGAATAATAATTTAATTAATAAATAAACTTTTTTCTTTAGCCACTAAATTCCAAATTCTTTATTACAGAATCACATTTATTTTAATGTTTCATTTTATTGTTGCACATCAAATATTGAGCAATAACTTACTACTTCAGAGTTCGGACAAGGTACATTAACAAAACACCATCCTTAAACAATAATTTAATATTCTGTATTGTCAGGATTAATTTATTGTAAATTACATAAAAGCCCATAATTAAATCGATTTAATTAAAGTTAATTAGGATACGAATAGCAGCACCACACCAATAATTGGAGCTGTGCAATCTTACTATGGGCGTGGATGGTTGAGGTTGACTACTGAGTTTACTGGAAAAAAAGACAAATTGCCCTACAATACTGGGATTGGTTTTTTTTTTTTTTTGTCAATTACCGAAATTAATTTAAAGTAAAATATATATATATATATATATACATACACCAATGATGATTTTTTTTTTTGAATTTAAAATACAGGAAAAAGGTCAAAACAGACACCTCTATTCTGAGATAAGAGCCATATGTTGTAATCAAGTATGAAGTAATGAAGGAATTTTTTAATTAAATATTTAAATGTTTTGTTGTCTTTATTAGGAAGAAACCATATTTATTAGTTTTATTTCAAAAATAAATTTTTTAATTGTAGATATAATTTTTTTAACAAAAACTATGGAACGGAAAACACTTATTATTAATTATTCAAATAACAAAATAAATAAATAAATGAATTTATATCTATACTAAAGCAAAATAAATGCTAAAATTACATTTAAAAAAAATATTTTGTTTTCCGGCTTAAATGTAAATATGGACATTTTCTTAACTTTTATTCATATATTTGTTTCAAAAGTCAAGTTGTCGTGTTTTATTGATTTATTTTTTTCTTTCTAACTATTTTTCCATTTTTATAAAATACAAATTTATTTTTTGTTTCTAATCGTTTTTCTGTTAATATAAGTAGAAATATAATTAATTATATATAATTAACTAATAAAGGAAAGAACTAGATTGTTTTATTAATTATTTAATAAGGAAATAAGTTAAATATAAAATAACATTATATACTTTTTTTATGTTTTAATATGTTTTCTGTATTATTTAAATAGTTTTAATTAACTAAAAATTGTAGTTGTTCACATAAATCAGACCACCTATAGCCTATAGGTGTAGTTGAGTACAAACAAGAATCATTCAATTTTTGAAATATATAATATTTTAGTATATTTAATATTTTATTAAATTTATTTATTTAAAAAAATAAAAGATTTTTATTCAATCCGTCTCCAACTAAGAACAAAGGAAATGTGTAAATGCCTAAAAAACACAAAACAAAAAAAAACAAAAGGCGTGGTTCATTACACCCCACAGCGTACATTAGCACATCACCAAATCCACATTATTACCCCCCCGCACAGAATAATGGTTACGAAGACTTTGTTGAGAACAGTCATGATAGGAAGAAAGACTTTCTCAAATTTTGAGCTGCTTATGTTTTGGAAATCTCTAGATAAAGAATTTCGTTATAAAAGATTAATAATTCCACATTATTCAAGTATTATATTTTAATTTGAATATTGTTTATGTTTTATCATATTTGCAACATTATTCAACAATAATATCGATAATCAAATTAAATGTTAAATTGAATTAAATAAAATAATATTATAAAATAATTGAATTCTACAAAAGAAAATATACGAAAACTAAAATTTGAACTTAGAGTCAACTTCTAATATAGGGAATACGTTTTTTTATACAGTCAGCTTCAATATAAATTATTAATTAATTTTTTTATTTATTCAGTGTTGTTATTTGCAAAATGTAGTAAAGTTTTTACCTCAGTTTGATGAAATGGAACGTGCAAAGTTTATCATTTCTTGAAACATAAAACATTTTGTGGCCCCAATATTCTTCTTCTTTAAGTTTCATTTATGATGTTTGTAGTTGAAGGAGATTTGCAAAAATAAAATTATGCATTAAATTCTAGATATAATAATAATAATAATAATAATAATAATAATAATGATAATAATAATAATATTTATTATAATTATTAAAAACTGTGCATTATAGATATGTGCGTATATATATTTGTAAATAGGAAAAATATGCAAATAAGCATTTGAATTAATTCCACGGATTTAAATTAGACTTTAAATTATATTATAGTTCAAACTCTTCAACTTTTAAATTAGACCAATTAAGCTAATAGACTTATGAATAAAAGACAATAAGACCCTCTCTAAATATTAAAATAATCAAATAAATTTTAAAATATTTAATAAATAAATAAATGAATATCATAATCATTAATTAATTTAAATAAATCAATACAAATTCAAATGTTATTTATTAGTTCAAAAAAAAAAAAGGTGGTTGAGATTTAGAGATTTTTCATGGTCTTCTCCAATTTTTTAAGATATTTTCTATAATATTTAGATTTTACCATTTTATTTTTAAATTATCGAACAGTTTTATATTTTTAATAATTTCTTAAATTATTTAAATATACTTCTAATTTAAAAAATAATTTAGATTTATTTAATTATTTAAATTTTTGGAAATGTCTAGACTTATTTGACTTAGACGCGGGCACGGTTTCGATTCCAAACCGGAACCGCCGGTTCGAACCGCGGGTCAACGGTTCGGTTTGAACAGTTGACCGATTTCGGTTTCGGTTTGGAACCGAAACCATATTTGGGACAGTTCGGTTTCGGTTCCCATTTTTTTGGAACCGGAACCGCCGGTTCGGTTCTGCCCATTTGAAACAACGGCTGAGATTAAATAGCCGTTGATGATCAACGGTCCAGATGTTATAATTGTTGGGAACCGGTGGTTCCGAACTGAAATCGAACCGGAACCGGGAACCGTTGGTTCCAAAAAAAAAAAAAAAAATAGGACCGTGGAACCGGTACCGGAACCGGGGAAACCGGCGGTTCCGGAACCGGAACCGTATATATGGCGGTTCGGTTCCGGTTCCCTCCTCCAAGGTTCTAAAACCGGTGGTTCCGGAACTGAAATCGAAACCGTAGAACCGTGCCCATGTCTTATTTGACTTACTTCAAAAGTTAAAATCTTATTTATACAAAAAATAATCAAGGTATTTGAACTTTAGATACTAATTCATTTATAATTTTTATATTTTTATCCATTTATATGCGTATGTATGTATGTATGTATATATATATATATATAATGAACGATGATACACCTTATAAATTTAATCTCTATAAAACTAATCCATAAAAGATTAAATAAAAAGGATGATGCATGAAAAGATATTATATAAAGTGACAAGACTCATAATATCTCTAATCAGATATATCTAATTAATGATATTGTTAATAATCTTGTTCGTGGGGTATAAAGTGCAAATCATTAACACCCAATATATACTGGAGGGAAGCAAATAATTTCTTAATAAAAATTCCACCACTCATATCACTCGAAATCATATATTTTTTAATAAGTTTATTGACTTGCATATCTTGTTATTAATTATTTATTAATAAAAATTAATATGTATCGAATGCATGTAAAACACCATTTAAAAGTCGTAATAGTTACTTAAAATATATTATTTTTTATCAGTTATTTTTAAAATAGTTATACTTTATAGTTAAAAACGTAGTACTTTAAATCGTATTGTACATATAACTAATGTACAAGATATTCAATTTTATTATTTAAATTACATATTTTGTATACCATTTTATGGATTGAAATCACATTTTTCTCAACGAAAGAAATTATTATTAGATTAGGCAATGACTGCTTAAATATGATATATAACAATTTTCTTAATTAATACTAATAACTTCTTTAATATAATTTTTTTTTAATTATACTCATAATTTATAAGTTAAATTAATACTCGATCTTTTAACAACTTTTTTTAATTAATAAATTATAACTAATTTTAAAAATTATAATTTAAAGAGATTATACTATAATTGAAACGTAGACGAGCATTCTAATAGGTAATTACATTACACCACTTTACTCTTTAGGGTGCTAATGATTATTCAAATGCTTAACGAACACGTACTACCCCGGTAATTAATGAGGTGGGTTGTTTATAAATAAATAAATAAATATATAAATATATATATATATATATATCTTTTAATTATTTATATTAAATATTTAGTGGGCATGTTGTCACGCAATTTTACAGCACAAATTGAGACATGGAGGCCCAAAACCCTTATTCCATTAACTATCAACACATGCTCCATGTTCCTTTGCCCCTCTAACAAGATTAAATTATTATCCACACTAGTTACACCATTTCTCATTCACATTATATGTCTATTGTCTCACATAAATATAATAATAATCAAATTTTTTTTATTATCAAATTCACAAACTCAATTAACTAATATTAATTTAATTGATACAATTTTTGTTATGGATTAGAATCACCAACTCAAAATTGCAATCAACTATTCGATGTAACAGTTAGCACGATTATAGTTACAAATCAAATAGTAATTTGGTTTCGTCTACATTGCTTCCAATTATAAGACTAAATAATTTGAAATTGTATCATTTTAAAGTGGTAGCTATAATTAGTTAGCCATTTAAAATCGACAATTAACATGTTTTGTTTCGAGAGAGTATCGACTGTTCCAAAACTACTAGAAAACTATTAGAATTAATTGGTTTGTTCCTTTAATCCAATACAATGAATTGATTTATTTGAGTAGCAGCTCAAGTCAGCAGACATCTATTTAATTAGTCTAATAATAAATGTTGATATTTGAATTGTGTTTTGTGACAAAACTTTGTCCCCATGACCCACTATGTATAACATCACTGGTTGATTATATTGTGTGCTAAAATCAAATTATTTGATTTATTTATTCAATAAAATTAAATGCACGTTATATTTTATAATGCATTTATTTATCAGTACATTAAGTGATTAAAATCCTTTTCATAATGTTTTCTGCAAAATACATAAATAATGAATTAACTCAATTATTCTGTAAATTATTCAATTCTACCACAATTAGCTCTAAATCTTTCTTTCTTTTGGATTTACTTAATTGAGAATTAATTTTCACAACCGAATATTACAATTCTACCTTAATTATTTACAATACTTTAATATTTCACACTAAAAGCTTAATTATTATAGAGCACTTTAATAATATTATAATAATATCACCACATTAATTCTCCCAACATTAATTTAACGTTTACAATAAAAAAAATAATAATAATAATAAATTTAATTTTAAAAAATTTACACCTCTAATTGTCGGCCTTGTAAGGGCCTCTCCAGCAGTGCGCTGGAGAGGAGTTAAATTTGGAAAAGCAGGCTCGAGCAGTGTGCTGGAGCCTGCGCTACTGTGTCGCTGTCCTTTTTTTTAATGAATTTGCTAGTCTGCGTCACTTATTATTATTATTATTATTATTTTATTTTATTAGTTTTTGTATTTAATAATAAAGTTTTATTATATAATTAATTTAGTTTAATTATATTTTAATTAAATATGATAAAAAATAAAAAAATGTAATTTTAATTAAAAATAAAAATAATACAATAATTTTTTTCTTTTACAATTAATTTGGTTTAATTAATTTTAAGATTATTTTAATTAAATCTAATAAAAATAATAAAAAGATGTAATCCGAATTATAAATAAAAATCATACAATAAAATTTTAAATACTACACATACAATTATTATTCTACCATAAAAATTAAAAAAATAGATAAAAATACAAATAGACAATACTATTATTATGAAGTTCAATTTTAATTTTGCATTATTATTCCTTGATATTATATATATTTTTTATATATAATTAATTTTATAGATAAAAAATTAAAATATTATATATAAAAAAATATTTTTAATATATTACGTATTATGTATTTAACAAATATTAAAATTTTTAAATATAGATTAAAAATAAATAAATTATAAGAAATATTTTTTTTAGTGCAGAAAATAGTACAAACTATTGGAGATGAAATGCAGATTTTACTATAAAATAATAAAAAATTTGTATTAAAGTTGTGCTGACTGCGGTAGATGGCCTAACGACTTAACAACTTAACCACATATTCGTCATTGCTTCCGTCTCCGAAACGGAAGGTCCAGATCTCGTTCGTAGCCGAGAACAGATCTGAAACGTTGATCAACGAATCCAACGTAGTCAAAAGGAATACGGTACAGCGCGTGCAGTGGAGCAGGGACGCACGTGACGGCGAGCGTGTGTGAGCTCTACCACTCATCATAAAAGGTCGAGGACAGTGGGGGCCCACTTACATGTTTGACTGGAAACATGATATGTGATTGGACTAATGGTGTAGTGGGGTGCGTGTGTTTGTGGCTGGAACTCTCATGCTCATACACCCTGAAAACTCATTTATCACTTTCTCTCCTTTTCATGCACCTTTCAAAAGCTATTCCTTATGGGCCGATCCGTACACTTATTTTATATTGGGCCGATTAAATCATGGGCTTTCCATAGAGTAATGGGCCTAGATATTTTTCCCTTCTCATTAGAAAATCTTTGAAGAAGCTTTTTTAAATCCATAAACTCGGGATTAAAAGTAGCCCCCCCCGCCGCCCTTTTTTTTTTTTTCTTCTTTTTTTATTTTAAATTATTATTATTATGAATTTTTTTAGGGATTTAATAGTTGGAAGTATTTAATGCAGCGAATCACAAATTAACAACTATATGGGTAACTGGGTTTATTTTTATTACATATTTTATGAAATTAATGGGTTTAGCAAGTTTTCTTATAAATTATTACCCTATATCCCCTATGTCTTAAAAATATTTATTTTTCAAGATTTTTTTTTCTGTAAGAAGGTTTTCTAAATATTATAAATTTTCACTTATGTGATTTAATTTTATTGATTCAAACATATATAATTTACTTATAAATTAAGAAATTTCAATTATTTATTTAATTATAAAATGAAATCCTTACCTTTATATATATATACATATTTTTTTTGGGATGGTGGAATGTATAGATAGAACTCTTAAAATTTATGAAGTTTTAAGTCTATTGAACAGAGCCTCTTAAATATTTTTAGTTAATTGAGTACATAAATTGTATAAGATGTATAAATAAACTTTTTTTTTTCAAATGGTGAAAAGCAAATTAATGGATTGTAGCATATGATGGGAAGCGACACTGGATGGATAGACGTAGGCACCTAGGCCGGGGTGTTGTTACTTACTGGGGAAGCAGCATCATTAACTTACTAATGAGCCTGTTAATCAAAGCTTAAACACTGCTTAGGGAAAACAAACAACATAATCATGTTAAAAGACATAACGTTTTTAATTTAAGATTATTTTAAGTATGGATATATCATAAAACATTAAATAAAAAATCGTGTATTAAACTATCAATAAAGTTATGCTTTTAAGTTCACTATTTAATTAGGGATGACACTCAATAACCACATCCAAAGTAGATGGCTCACTCTCCTTGTTGCTCATACACCTTTGTGTACCATCAATCTATATTAGCCTAATTGATTGACAATCGCACATCCTTTTCTTTGAACCATTGACCACGTCTAATTTTCTTGCTATGTCACTCAAAAATATTTGTATGTTAATTTATTCATGTTTGACATATCTTCCCACTTGTTTGTCATCTTATCATACATTTTAATTGACGAGGTGCTCGAAGCACCTGCCACCTTATATAGTCCTTTAACGATGTAAATTCTATTTTTACATACAACAAATGGAAAACTACACATTAAAATATAAGTTGTTTGAAATTGATCGTTAATTGAACTAATGGTGTAGCACAGCGCTATTGCTTGTCCCTCAACTTCCCCATAAAAAAATCTTCAAAATTTTTGTCTTTGGGAGAAGGCATTCCTCGAATTACTAAGATTTTATGCTAGTTTAGGGAATCAAGTTCATGCACTTTAATGTGTTGTTGTTCGATCCAATTCAAAAGGCTAAGATTTTGATTTGAATCTTTAGAGGGAAATACTAAGTATATATAATAGGGTTTTTGTAACAATAATTATAATTAAGATCAGGTGAAAAAATCTTTTATTTGAAATCAAAACAAATACTGTGGTTACATCAGATTTAGTAATTTTTAAATCCAAGATCCAAAGTTCTTTCTTATGCCCGTTGTTAATAATTTAAGATTGATATGAACGGTCTTGTAATAATATTTAGTCCACTTATATATAATGTTCTGTATGATTAGTTTAATATTTATGTTATGTATGACACTGATATTAAAACTATTGAGAACGGAAAATCAGGTTTATCATTACGTATATACAAATAAACATTAATAATAATAATAATAATAAAAACTTTCAAAGATCCTTGAAAAGGCAAAATAAAGTAATTAACAATAAAATTTTGAATAATTAGAATGAATTAATTAATTAAAAAAAATAATTAACAACACAGCACTAAACGTTAAATTAGTAGATTGTGAAGCACATGCATGCAATATCCACTTTTTAAAAGCACCTAAAAAGAAGAGGGGAAATTGAAGCAAATCCAGAGATGGATTCTATAACCTGTACAATTAATAAAGATGATTGATTCATTTAAAAATATTTTATCTTTATTTTATTATTATTTATTTATTTATTTTTAAAATTTTGAGAGCATTGTTGTTATCGAGCCAACATGGATCGGCGCTACACAATGTAGGTTTAACTTGTGTTTGGTCCTCAATCAGATACTGTCTCATCTATAGTTTTATTACAGGACACATTGTCTCCACCACACAACATCCTTTGAAGATTTTTCTAGAAATTCCTTGAAAAACAATAAAATAAAAGATTTTGCATATCTACTTTTAAACTTTTTTATTTTTATTTATCAAAAGTATATCACATATATATGTATGCGTATAACGTATCGTGCAGCGTATGTATCGGGCATTTATTTCATTTTGAATTCCATGCAAATATACATATATGTACGAATCGTTCTTTCAAATATTTAGATCTTTTTATGCATAATTATATCTTATATTTTCATTTTAAATTCTTATCTTATATGGAAATAATTTCGTCACTTGGAGCAAAATTTAGATATACTCCTACACACAAATATTATATTTTGGAAATATAGATACATACACAACATAGAGACAAATTAACCGAAGGGCGTCATTCGCTCCTTAATTTTCAAAAAATTATATTTTAGTAAATATATTTATAAAATTTTCCGTAGTAAATAATTATATATTTTTACTTTTTTACTCACTTTTCACCCCCAAATCTTCATAGTTTCATTTTTATAATATGTTCATTATTAAGGCAAATAAGGAAAATACAGAAATGTGGAGCCTAGTGTGAGAAGGACAGAAGCTTGTTACAATGTATTAGTGGACCTGAGATGGGCTGGGCTGGGCTGAAGTCTGTTGGGCCTCCACTGAAAGTAGACCTATCGCAGGCCGTAGAAGATGACTCGAACCAATTGCTCAATCCAGTTAAGCCCATTTCCAACTCAACTACTAAAGCACAAGGCATTGGGCCGTGAACTACTGTCCACCTAATTCCTTGTGTGTTTCTGTTTAATTTTGTAAAAACTTTATTTTTCTCCCATTCGTTCCCCCTTTCACCCAGACGGTCCTCACCCTCACAGCCACTCTTGAACGAACTGAGTTGTCGACGCCGAGACCCGATCACCTTAACCGGAATCCATAAGAGGCGAGAAGAGAACCGGGCGAGTCACAACTCACGCGATTCACGCTGATACTGCTACGGTGCTGCGCTGCCTGTCTCTGAGGTTAGAACCTGTTGCCCATTGCCCAGCCATTTTAATTGCAATTCACAGGCTATAGTTAAATTGATTTAGGAATAGGTAATAATACCATTCTAATTGGAATATGTTCTCGAATTATATAGATTAATTGCTACTCAAAGTTTTATACTTTACTTTAGCTTATACTCTTTCATTGTATTATGTACAATGGCAATTACATTGCCCACTGCCCATTATCATACTTTCACTTGCTTGCTTGTTTGATTTGTTTCTTCAAGTTATCAAGTCTAAATATGGTGTTGCTCCGTTGTAGCCTTGTAGCCAAACAGTAACAAGATTCCTAACTGCAGACTCTCCCTCTCTCGCAGAAAACTATCTCTATCCCTCTCTCTCTGCACATCACTCAAGAAAGGGAGGAAAATGAATGCCCCCGATCGTTACGAGCGATTCGTTGTCCCCGAGGGCGTTTCCAAGTACTCTCTCTCTCTCTCTCTATTTCCGTCCAATTTTCTCATGTTAGTATTTTCCCCTTCTTTTTTTGGTGCTGCAAATTTGATTGATTAAACAGGGTTTCGTACGAGAGGGACACCAAAATCATCAATGCGGCGACGTTTACGGTGGAGCGTGAGGACCACACCATCGGCAACATTGTCCGCATGTATATGATTTTTATTTTGTATTTTTAAAGTATATGTATTTTCTAAATTGAGCTTCGCATTTCTCTTTCCTGTGGAGTGAAAACAGGCAATTGCACAGAGATGAGAATGTATTGTTTGCTGGCTACAAGCTGCCTCACCCACTTCAGTACAAAATACTTATAAGGGTTTGTACATGTTCTTTTGTATTTCTGTGTTACTCAATTTTTTGTGATGTTTTATTGAGGTAATATGTTGATTTATGCCTTAATGGAGCCAAAAATTTAGAAAAGATTTCAAGTTTTTTTCTTTTTTTGTGCACCCCGTTTAAGATTATATCGTAAACATGATTTTTACGGTACTATTTGGTTGATCTAGTAACATAACTGATGATGGGGGTTTGTTGGGATGGGTCAGTTCAAGTTTAGTACAAGGAGAAATGTGTTGTTTTTTTTTTTTTTTGGAGAAAAGAATCATCAATGTGTTCTAGTCAGTAGCATTATAGCAAAAGCAGATTCAAAGATGATTAGATATTATCTTGCATAGAGTGCGGACTTGGTATACAAGCTTATCCAGCATGTTCTGTTGAAAACATTGAAGAGATATTACCTTGATTTTACCTTTGCTTCAGACTATACAAGTTCGCGTTGTAACACAGTTGACAGCATAAGTTTGTTTCTCATAGATTAAAAGAAAAAGGAACAACACTGTCCAGAATTCCTTCTTTCTTCAGTTAAAAATGTTTATCCTTCATTAGCCTTATATATGTTTGGTGCTTATAAGGTACATCCTTCATTCAAGATTAGTATAGACTAGGACTACTATGTTTTCTTTCAGAGAATGTGCAGATCTAGGATAGAGTTCAAACTGTAAAACTTAGTGTTAAGCTTTTCTAGCATGTTTACTTCAAAACATTGAAGATATTGCACCTTACTTTCACCTTTGCATCTATCCATGTCATTATGTGTTATTTATTCCACATCACTTGGGCTTCTTAGATTATATGGGACGTGAGTAGGAGTTGCTTCAGCCTTCTATTTTTGGTTAAAAAATGTCTGTACTCTACCCTTTCATGGGCCTTATGTGTGTTTAGTGCTTGTAATGAGTATCTTTTGGACGTTAAAAGACTTGTGAAGTTAATACATTCTTTTTCTGCTGAAGCTTAATGCTAATGCTCATGTGCCAATTTTAATGTCTTTGCTGGTCAAATTTGCAGATCCAGACTACAAGCCAGTCTTCACCTATGCAGGCGTATAATCAGGCTATCAATGACCTGGACAAGGAGCTTGATCATCTGAAGAATGAATTTGAGGTAATATGCTACATGCATTCACTGCTCTTTGACTCATAATGGACTTATTGAATCTTCTTCTAACTTGTCAATTTTGTTGGGTTCTCTCTGTGTATGAGTTTTGTCTCCAGTTTCTACACTTGAAAATCATGTTGCTATATTGCTGTACAAATTATCATGTAGTTTGGCCATTTTGCTTATAAAAGAGGATATTTACAAAAACTATCGTTGAGATTTGTCCAAATGAAAAAAAAACCAAAGTTAGTTTCCTTACAAATTTTGCACTGGGGGAGCGGGTGCTTGTAAGAAAAATACGATCTCCAAGGGGCTGTTTATAAGAAAACAAACTTCATTGAAACTTTCCTTGCAATTTACCTTAAAACTGATGCTTTACTTTCTGTTGTAAATGGTTTCACACTGCATAGATGGAGTTGGCAAGACATGCAGGGACTCAATCATGAGAGTATTAAGCTGCACATCTGTTTTTACTCGTTCCTCATTCATGTGTACCAACTTACTGTGTGATGGATGATGAAGATCTTCTAATCTAAATGTGGAGTTGGAATTTTTTTTGTACATTTGTTTTTCTTCTAAATGTTTATTGGAAATGTGTGTTGTCTCCATCGCACACACCTCTTCTTAAAGTAGTCAAATTATACCCTCCATCCCCCAAAAAAAAAAAAAAACGTAGCTAAATTTAGTTATACAAACAACTTAGTTATCGAGACAGGTCTTTTTTTTGGGACGGAGGGAGTGTTGAGTCTCAGAGAAGTCATATTCTAATCTTTGAAGGATAGTATTCCTCTTAAGTAATTCACAGGTAGAATTGGAATTAGATACATTGGGACTAGTTATATTTACTGCATACTGAGTTAAATTGGGTATTGTTTGGATGTGTGGTTAAACTAGATGATCAGGTGGTTTAGAGTTGGATAAATTATTCAGCTGTGTACCAGAGGTGGGAAATGACCATTTTGTCCTTTCTAAAGGATTTAAGTATTTTTTATTATCCAACAAACAAAAATCAATATGATAAATAAAGGATACGGATAAATAATGCAAACACTCGATAAATAAACATTGCCCATTGATGGATAAACATGGGGGGCTAATGTTTTTTTTCTTACTTTTTGGTATTTTGGTTTTAAAATATTAGTTATTTTTTCACTTTTGAGCTGAAAGCTGCTTAAATATCAAACGCCACAACTTTTAAATTTGAACAAATTTATTTCTATTCTCAAATATTGCCTATTTTTAATTATAAGTTATTGTAATATAATCTTTAATTTTAATCGAAAGTGAATTATTGGGCGTATTTGTAAGAAATTATAGCATCCTTAAATTCTAATTTTTTTCGAGATGTTTGATCAATCATCGGACAAAATTAATAGTTCGTCGTCTTTGGTTGCAAAAATAACAAAAATTTTAGATCTAACTCTAAACTTAGATAATGTATTTTGAGAATACACACCCACCTAATGGATGGTGGGGCAGCAGCCCCTCAATTTAAAAATAAAATAAAAATTATAATATATTTATTAATAAAGTTTTAAATTTTCTCCTCTTCTAATTTAGTTTAACCATTATATATTCATTTTTTAAAATAAAATATTTTCAAACCACTCATTGCAAATTCCCGAGACCATATTTTCAAATCACATGCTAAATGTGTCTGAATTTGTTTCCAATTCTTATGAAAAACCCAAAAGGGGGGGTAAGTGTTGAGATAGACCTCCACCAAAAAAAAAGAGAGATGGAATATTTATGGAAACTACAAAAATGTGGAGCCCAGTGTGAGAAGGATAGTGGAGCTGGGCTGGGCTGAAAAGTCTATTGGGCCTCAACTGAACATGGTCCCACTTTCAGGCTGCAGAAGATGACAAGTGAAAGCCCACTTCTAACTTAATTATTGAAGCACAATTGGACCCTAAACTACTGTCCATCTATTTCCCATTATTGTCGATGTTTGAAATTTTAATTATTATTATTATTATTATTATTAGTATTATTATCATAATCTATTATTATATTGGGAACCAAGTTTGACTCCAAGAATCTTCTATTTGTACGCTAAATCAAAATTTCTCCTAATTGCCTTTTTTTTAATATGATATTTCAGCCAATAAAACTGATGAAAAAGAAAATAAGAAAAAAATAAAATAAATAACTTTCTGGAGAGCACATGAGAAATAATTTAATGAGAATATTGAAAGCATAAGTTGCTTTGCAAACGGTGACAAAATTCCTAACTGCAGAAAATTCTCTCTCTCTCTCTCTCTGCACATCACCTTTTGTTCTTGATTTGATGTAACCATACAGAATATTCAGTAGAGTGATATAATACAAGAAGAAACTAGTGTATGTAGCCATGGACCATACCTTTTATTCTATGCTTTGGATTTGTCTTTCTTAACTTTTGAGATTTCTAAACTAGTTTCAGACAACCAACTTTTCCTACGTTAATGTACAATGGATTATTTAACCAAAAAAAAAAAAAAAACTGATATATTCCAAAAGAAGTGATAAGTCAGCTCTTAGGTCATCTGTGTATGATTAATAGTGTGGGTTGACTTAAAAGAAGTGGATTCAAAATGAATTTTTTTAATAAGAAATGCATAATTAATAAGATATTTAAAACATAAAATCTTTGTTCGTGATGTATCGCCAAAAAAGAAAAAAAATTTACTATTTAAAATCGTACAATCGGCAAAAAATACATTGTAGCCAAGTAAAAACTAAGCTTCGAGTCCTTGTTTTCTAAAAGCAAATTAAAAATAGATAAACCAAGAAAAATAGAAGCCCTAAGAAATATATGTTTTGTATATAACTTAGTTACAATTAAGCTCCATAACAAACGAACTATGACCATGTTGAAATCATAAGTTCAAAAAAATACCAATTTTGACCATAAATCATAAATCCTTACTTATAATAATAGCACATAAGTCAATTAAAAAAAAAAAATTGTTTTTCAAGCATGATATTAAAACAACATGAAATGAAGGGCACCCAATTGGCTTTGGTTGTTGAGGTGGGCCATTAATCTAGCGTTTTCATAATTAAAGTGGATGGTCTCCTTTACTGGGAATCAGTGCTTGGATCAATCTAAAATAATTCTATAAATTGATTTTGGAGTTGAGTCGGTCAAAATCAATTGTATTGCGGAGAATGAGTTTTGTTTATATATCGTATATGTGGTAATATAAAAGATAAAAATAAAATACGTTATTGTTGTTTTAACGGTTGGACCATCAATCCGATTCCGATCGTGGCTTCATCGTTCAATCTTCAATCGATTATAAATATAATGGATTAACCCCTGTAAGCAGAAAAAATGGCTAGGAGCTAGGACAAGTGTGAAATTGAGGCTGTTACCTCCCCGAACGCTTAAGCAGTGCCTCAGCAGCCCATGGCAAGAATTAGAACACTGGTCTGCAGATTCAGCAAGACTTCTTTTCATTTTCCTTGTACTCTCCCTTTGTTTGAATGGAAATAAGTTTTCTAGATAGTTTCGATTGCTGATTTGTTCCTAAAACAATATTATTTTAATCTCATTTGAACTAATTTAAAATTTACACACACACACACACACTCCCAGTTAAACAGTTACAAAGCCAACTTCCAACCAATGAAGTGCAAAATAATTGAGTGTGGGGTGTATACTTACATTACTACATTTGGTGGGTTTGATCACACACACTATTTACTGATTGTTTCCATTAATTTGTAGGCATGATCAGGCACTTGTACGATGTATATATACCCATGGAGTGTAGATACTTAGGTATAGTATATATAAGAGTTGAGTTGGTATGTATATGGTAGCGGCCGATGGTGCATGTGCATGCAATGAATTATGCAAATTTTTAGTTTCGAGAAAGGAGTTTCCCTTTATGCTTCTTACCAGTACATGTAGCGCATGCAACCATCAAACATAATTCTGTGCAACAACATTAAATTATATCAATGAGAGAGAGAGAGAGGTGGGGGTGGGGGGACAAGTGACAACCTAGAAATCTTGGGATCGCTTACATTTAATGCTCCAGAAATGGAGCTTTTTTAGTTGTGGACAACACTTTTCGTTGGCTGTTTCTGTATAACAAATTTGACAGTGATATAACCCTGTCTTAATTGGCTCTTTTCCCACTGCTCTCTCTCTCTCTCTCTCTCTCTCTCTCTCTCTCTCTCTACCACCGCACGCAGTGAGTGTGTGTGTGTGTCTGTGCGTGTGGGCTATGGAATTTGAGTTCCCCGAGGCAAGAAAAAGTGCATTAGTAGCAGTAGTACTGGGTCGGAATGAGAGCAATAACACCTCTTCAAAAGACCAAACGAATTTCCATTTTACTTGTCTGTTTCTGCATTTCCCAAGTTTCCTTTTCTTACAGAAAAGTGAAAACCTTTTCATTCTTTATATATACTCATCCCCCTTCCACTGCAAACTCATTCTTGCTGGCTGGCTTCACAAATTTCTTCCCTAAAGCACTTAAATTTTACAGTTTTCGGAGTTTCCCAGTTTTGCAATTTGATATAAAGATTAATTAATTTCTCACTCAATGGGATTGGTGGAAAGGTTTGGGTGGATACAGGTGTATGGAAAGAAACAGTGCAGAAGCTTAATGTGGAGGATAAGAGCAGCAATGAAGAAGGCAATGAGGAAAGGAAGCAAACAGCAATTCAAATTCCAGTATGATCCTCACAGTTATGCCCTGAATTTTGATGATGGCTGTAATCATGAGTTAGAGAGAGGAGAGAGAGGTTTTCAACAAGAAAAGTTAGCAACTTGCCCAGAAATTACAGTTTGGGTTTGTGTTGTCTGGGTTGTTGAGTGAATCATAACATTGTCGGCAGGAGCTGCCTCCAATTTTGTTGACATTGGTGGTATTAATATAATCTCATGTTTGGTAATTTTGCTGTCGGTTTCCTCTGTTGAGTTTGCTGCTGTATTTTATATTTTCAATGCACGATTACGGGCATTATTGTGTGGTGCAATTTATCATACACGACATATGATTGCAATCAAGTAAATACGAGATAAAACATTAATTTGAAATAAAGTACGAGCCCCGATTCATCAGGGAATTATGTGGCAAGATGTTTTTGATTTGTACTGGAAAATATATAGCAGAATCAGTTCGCTTGAGAATATTGTCTCACGTGAAACACGAAAGTAGAATCAAATGTAACAATCTCCACAACACATTCCATCAAAACGAAGAAAGATCCACATATTCTAAAAAGAACAACACAGAATTTGACTTCTTTTTCAATTTTTATTTGGATACAAGTAGCTCCACGGTTACAACAGCCTATACATGATCATGGTTCCAAAAGCAGTCATTACTAATTCTCGTTAACTCGCATTTTCCATTTCCAACTATGTGCAGATTTGAGATTTAGTCATTTGCTTCAGGCAGGAGAGTCTTCAAGTGCTGCAGTCAACAAATCATTTATCCGAGGATAAAGAGCTTTTTCTTCGAGCTGGTTTTGTACCCAGATCAGCATTTTCAATAAGCTTGGAAGCTTTGGATCTGTTTAAACATTAAGGAAGAATCATCAAAAGATTTACTGCAATTGTCGTGGAAGACAATGGGGCATTGAACAGGCTTCAGATCCATCTAATTACCACACAGTTGGCATATTAAGGGTTCAGATTCATTTACGGGGGTGTGCGAATGCATTTATAAAATTTTCTGCTCGATCCCTTTATTTCGTCGGGATAGTAGATCAATCACTTAAAGCACCGCATTTTCAAGGTGCAAGCTGCTTTTAAACAAGTGGCTAAAATCATTGGTTGTGGGAAATTTCCATATTATCATAAGTATCAAATGTAGGTAGTGGTTGATAACAGAAGTGATTTTGGCCCAAATTATAAAAAATAAAAGTTTGGCTTGCATTAAAGCAGTTTTACTAAAATGTACCAACTTAAATCATGTTTTTGTCTGGGGTTGAGGGTAAACATGGGCTTGCAAAATAAGTGATGGTAAACATGCCAAGAAAACTCAGTGCTATTTTACCATAAAAACAGCAAATAGTTTGACAGTAGACCTTTCCCTAGATTTTTGCTTGAAGCAGGCTGCAGCAAACATTGAAATTGGAAGCTACAAGCCAAAGAGTCACTAAAAATAGTTTTTGCAAAATATAGTTCAAGATTTCCTCCTAAACTCAATTTTAGAATTTTCAAAGAGTACTGCATATGATCGTTCAGTGCATAGATAAGGAAGCACTAAAAGCTGGCGATTTCACAGCTAAAAGATGTATCATTGAAGTCTGCAGAGAAAAAGGATAAAAAAGAAAGCTGAAGCAGTGCTAAACAATATTTATACAATCCTTGAATCATATCAACTCATATATCAGGAATCTTAACGGTGAATAACATACTAACCTTTTTCATGGCTTTGACTAGTAAGGATGGCTGCATTCACCTCACTAGCAGTCTTGAGGCGCTGTGATATATCTAGCAGGTCACCGACAGGGCAATTACTGGCGTCTTCAAAGGCAAGCAGCGCAACAGTCCTCTCCAGCTCTTCTAAAAAACATTGCTGAAATTGAGAATATTCGAAAAATGAATATTCCAAACGGAAAAAACAAATCAATATACAACTATTGTGTGTGTACGTATATACATACACATATGAAAACTGGAATTTCTACTGATACACCACAAGAAAGAACACACCAGCAATATTCTTTAATGATGATTAGAAGCAAATAAAGAGTGCAAATATTACATTTTCTTCTCCCCTTGGAGCAAGTTCCTCCTGAGCAAACTCCAAAGCTTCTTCTATCTTGCCATTCCGAATCAGTTCTATCAACCTTTGCTGCTGGAGATGGAAAAAGAGTTGGGGATTTGTATCCAATATCTGCATCCAAACAATCATATTAAATAGCTCCTCTATGAAGTCTAAAAACCCAAGCTGGTAAATCTAGCAAATGCAAATGTTTCATGTAAGGCATACAATTATCATAATCTTACATAAGTCCCAATACAGACATGTTGACCAACTACGAGGGTGTTTGGCTGAGCTTATAAGATTATAAAAATATTTATAAGATGTTTAAGAGCTCATAAGCTCCTTCAAAGTATTTGATAATATCTATTATTTATTTATTTTATTTTTAAGATCATATTTCATCTTAAAACAAGATGTTAATAGCTTTTAAGTTATTTCAAAAAGGTAAAGAAACCCCCAACTTAATTTTGAAAGAAGATCTGATTTTGAAAATTTTGTTACATATAATCATTTTAATTATTAAATTGTCATTACTAACATCTAAAAGCTCAATCGCCTTATTTTATGCAAACAATTCAACAACTTACTTTTAAAATCAAATCTAACATCTTATGAGCTCTAAAAACAACTTAAAAAATGTTCTGAATAAGTTTTAGCCAAACACCCTCCACTATGAACATCATTATTGAATCATAGATGGTTTGTCATACAAAAATGAAAAGGTGTTGTGAAACAAATGGAAGATCAGAACGCATGCAATGGAAGTGCTGAAGCATCTGTCAAGTGATTTTCATGCTGATTGATAATCAAAACACAGCTACAATGCTCAATTTGTGGCCAAAAAGTCCAGTCTAAATACTGTTGGAAACATAAATTAGCAAAATATATGTGCATCAACCCAGTAGTCCAATATGTCCATCTTACATCCTGGATGTTAAAGAGATTCACAGCACAGAGAATCGTCCATTAAGATAAAGAGATCAAGAAATAAGTATATTAAAAAAAAAAAAAAATCATGACACACCCACAGAGAGGTCATAAACTATCCACTTCAACGCATAAAATAACCAAAGAGAGGGCACAATGGCTTATGAAGTACAACATCAAGCTACTGTATGCATGAGTTTATCCTCAAGCATGAAGAACACAATTGCCATCGAATAACTACATTGGCAACATATCTAATTTTGCTTTAATTGACACAAGTTTTTTTGTTTCTCGATAGAAAACAAGTATGTATTGACATTCCAAACAAAAGTATAAGGGAGAAGAGGTCCCTTATACTCATTTACAAGCATGGATTACAGCACATACATCCATTCCCTAACTAAATCCGTAACACGAAACTCTCTAAACTTCCTATGAAGTATGACTTGACAAACAAAGGTCAACTCTATAATTGACTCTACCATAAATTTACCACCTACAGATGAACATTTAAAAATAAGAGAAGGCAGTAATAGGGTGCAGAATAGCAGAGTATACTTCAACCTAAAAACTCAAAAGAATTATAAGTTCTACATCAGGTTTTTGTTCTGTATAACAAATTTATATAATAGGCAGAATCAACACACAATAAAAAGAGGCAACTGCCCAAAACTCATTTGATTATGTTGTTTGTGTGAATGGGAAATGCAGATGAGATACATAAAAGTTGGTCAATTGTTGCGACCATATCATCTTGGAATCTATACTTAATGTATGCATGTTTGCTTGGATATAGAACTACTGACTCACCTATGAAGCTTGCTTACTATCTAATTCTACCATTATTTATAAACTGATATTTGTTAAATCATTATAAGTGGATAACCTAGAAGAGATTTAACTAAGTTTAGCAAAAGAAGAAAGCAGGGTAAAACAAAAGCGACCGCTTTTAACATGGTCCAGAAAAGAAGAGCAGTGATGACTCAATATTCAGGCACAAACAGAGCTTTCAAATAGTATTATGCAGCATACAATGCCACTTCTAGCTCATATGATGCATATTTATTGACATCAAATAACTAGTAAATGAGAACCTAATAACGAAGATTTCCATTAAATCACATCTTTTCCCTAGTGCAAATAACTAAACAAGGATATAAAGATTATCTCACCTCAGGGTTCAAATCATTCACTTTATCGATGGCATCCTCCACATTACCACTCTGTACTGCCTTCTTAACTGCCATACGATCAGTGATAGTTGCAAGATCTATATCTGCTATTTTCCAATAAGGAATTCAAACATTATAAGATTCCGCTCATTATACTCCTGCTATAATGATAATTAAGTACCACCACAACATTCGTGACTAAAGGAAAGAATGTAATAAACAAACACATACATAAGTTGATATACAAAAGAAATAAGGAAAATAATCAAATGGATACGTTCTGTCCCAGACTCTAGTTGGAACTTCTCTGCAGCTTCCACATAACCCTCAGTAACCAGAAAATTCATAACCAATTTATTCATATCCTCTTTTCTGACTTTGATGCTACTCAGCCTTTTCTCCCAATCTTCCCTAGTTATAACTTTTTTTACCGTCGCCTGTAAAAGCAAACCAAGTTCACAAAATAAAGCACAACCACGAACAACAATCCCGAATAAAGAATGAATTGATGCTACAATTAGACACTCAGTCAGCCTAAGTATAGTATTTTATAATATTGCTGAGAAAGTTCACAAGGTAGCATTGCCCAACAAATTTGAACTCTGTCATCGTCGTCCACGGTAACCCAAAAAAGAAAATCTAAAAAAACTGCAATAAAAAAATCAGCATCAAAAAAAGCCTAAAACGGAAAGAAACTACAGAACACACAGCAATAATCACCATCCATGTTTAAATATCTACACATTCATCGTGGACTCAACTAAAAAAAGCATAAATAAAAAATCGTGAATAAAAGACATCAATCTAATTACAAAATAATTAAGCGTACAAGAAATCACAGCAAGAAAATGTAATTTCAGTGGACCGCAGAGCGCGACGGTGGGTAAGTGGTTGATTTACCATTGCTTAGGTTTCAGCACGATATTGAACGACAGACGAGAACAGTCACATCAATTTTCACTGCAAGGAGCCCTCACATCCATGTAAAAGGTACAGATTAAGGGCACCTTCCTCCTTGATTTACTCTCTGTAAATTGTTTGATTTACTGCGAAATGTAAATGCAGAGGAAACTGATATACGGGAAAAGGGATGTCGGCGGAGGATAGAAATTGGGATTTGATTTTGGGCAGGCGGTGCAATTCTCCTGGAAGATGACAAATAGTAGCCCGGCACGAGAGGGTGTTTCGTTCCGATTTTACTATGTCGAAAAAATTTCAATTGTTTTTTTGTTTTTACTTTAAAATTTTATAAACGTATTTTTTTTAATTTATAGAATAAAATTATTACTGTAAATATTAAATTGCTGTTGCAGAGTTAATGTAAGTGTATTAATATATTAACTTTTTTATATTGAATGATTAATTTTATTAAAATAATAATGTTATAGTATGCCGTGCATAATTTAAATAAAAATTTTGTACGATGTCATAAAGTTTAAAGTCGATCCAAATAAAACGTGAAAGAAACAAAATGAAAATAACTTTTATAGTGATTTCATGTTAAAATAATGTAGATATAAATAATATATATGCATTGGTATATTTATAAAATAATATAAAAAATGTGATATTCTAGAAGCTCGTAATATACTATTTGTAATATATCTAGTAAAATAAATATATTAATAATATGATTTTGATCAAATTAATATTTAAGAATATCAAAAGTATTTTATTATTTTATTTATAATAAATGTAAAACAATATACTTTTGTATGAAAAAAAAAATCTCCATTTCAAAATAAGAGTCTTTTTATATAATAAATTGATTATTAATTAAATAAATTATTACTTAATATATATTTACAATCAAAATTCAAAACAAATAATCCTATACATAATTACTATTCAACAAAAGGATAATTGTAATTTTTAATTTTAAAAGCTCTTTTTAATATGTGCCATAGTGTAAAATTGAAAATTGTGAAAATATAATTAATTAAATAAATTATATGTAAAAATAAATTAAAACGAAAACATTATTTCTATTTTTGAAAAAAGTTATACGTAAAAAAAGGAAAAATTATTTTTGAAAAATAAGAAAAGTAAAATTAAAATTAATCAGAACTGACATATTATTTTTCAAAACAATTCTCACTTTTTTAAACTACAAATCAATGAAAACATGCTATATGTGAATTAGTCTGTTGTTATAATTCTAAAATATTTATTAAATGGGAAGTTGGAATTCTTCCTACCCTCATTTGAAAAAAAATATTCAACTTAAAAAACACATAAATAAAAGAAATAAAATTACTACATAGTTTTATGCTATTTCACTACATTGATACAACAAAAATTGTTTAAATTAATAATTGAAAAATAGATGTACTGGTTCATAAAAATACTAGTTGTTCGCCCGTGTAATGCACAAGATAAAATATATTTTATTATATATTATTTATCAAATTATATTATTATTATTATAAAAGATTATAAATTATATAAGTCATGTGAAAAAAAAATTAAAACAAAGCAATTTGTCATGAGCAAACAAATTACTTATAAAATAAAATATAAATTTAATAACTTTTGCATGTATTGTTGTAATGTTTAACACATGTGGTAAACTATGTTTTAAATAATAAAAAAATTAAAATATTGTATTTTCTAATTATATTTTTGTGTGTGTTTGTTTTCCTTTATATATATTTTTCTGCTTATAAATCAAATAACTTAAATCAATTTGAAGTATAGCTTCATATGTTTAGTGCGTCATTTTTTCAAAAGTTCTATCTAATAAATAATAAATTGCATGACGAGTGAATTTTAAATTTAAATTCAATTCAACCCCCTGTAATTTCTTAAAATCAATAACATGAAACAACTAATTATTGAATGGTATAATAATTTTATTTTATAAAATATTTATTATTTTTTTTGTAAAAAATATTTAATATTTTTTTTGTAAAAATATTTAATATTTTTTACATTGTCTCAAGTTCATATAATAATTTAATTCAATTTTTTATTTAAATATAACACATATTTTAATTAAAATTGTAAAAAATTTAATTTATATTTTAAATATAATATTTTATTTTGATATATACAATATTGGTATCAAATTAAAGATCGTACAAAAATATATCACTTTTCAAAAACAAATTTGTAAAAAAAAATTATTTGAATTTTAAAATATTAGTTAGAAAAAAACTACTTTTTTTCCTACTTATAAAATTTTACAAGAATTTTTTATATTAAAACATGCCGAACATTTCTTGAAGTGACATGTGTCCGAAATTATGGTAATCACTAATCACTTGCCGCATATTCTTTATTTTCAGCATTATTACTTTTAGATTAAGTAAAAATAAAAATTTTTGTTAATTAAATATTAAAAGTATATGCTTGCATATTTATATTCATTTTACCAAAATAAATTAATTTTCTTATCTAAATTTTAAGATCCCTGACCAATTGCCATAAAAGCAAGCAAGAAGTAAATCAATCAAGTACAAGAAGATTTGGTCCACGGGCTGCTCGCGAACTTTAGCTTCAAACTCGGCTGCTAAATATTAATTAGTTTTTAAAAACGTGAATTATATTTAGTGTGTGAGTAATTCTTGAATAATTTAGAGACGAGACGAGGATGATATTTATACTCTTTTTTATGGTGTTCTTGAAATTTTTTGTATTTTGTTAAAATAGGATTATTCATTTCTTAATTTTTTAATATTTCTTTTCGTTGATATGTTGAAATCCAAATATTTTGATGGTGTTGATTATTTTGATTTCGTATTGTTCTATTTTATTGGGTTTTTTATATATATTTTTAATAAAAGAATTATAAACTTCAGTTTGAATGTAAATAAATGAAAACTCGAATTATTGAGGGGAATTTATTTTTTAAATGGAAAATTCGTATCCTTATTAGAATTTCTAAGCGGGGAACGGTATTGCTAATAATATACCACAAATCAACAATTATCATATCTAATTGTTGGAGAAAATCTTAAAATTAATGAACATTGAATACATGTATTTATAGAAGAACGATATCCTCTCTCCAAATAAAAAAAATGAAATCTAAACTAAATTCATATTGGCTAAGAATTTATGGTAGCAATAAAAAAATTATCCATTATTATAATAGTAAATCTTGTATTTAACTGTATATTTGTACTTGTTTGTAGGTTGGTAATGACATGTTTCTTGTGATTATTTCAATTGAAAGTAACAATACAAAGATCTTATACACCGCAACAATTGACACAATTTTGAAGATCTAGAACGAGAAGACTGATTGATCTCAATGAAATTTAAAATATTGTCTTGATCGACAAGTATGACCGATAGAAATAATTAGAAAAATGACTGACCTATGCAAGAAGCGATAAATGGGTGTCAAGACACTTTAGAAAAGAAAAGTTGAAATTGAACGAAGACAAATGACCTGTATATTAGGTAAAGTACATAATAATATTGTACGTATTTGTAAATTTTTTGTTATATTGTAATAATTAATTTAATAATTTACTAGGTGAGATAATTAGTACAAAGGTCTAAAGTTAATATACATAAAGAAATTATAAAAGCAGAGTCTCCCCAATTGATTATGACTATGATCGGATCAAGATTCTTATTTACAGTCTTGTGGAAACCCTAATAACAAATTGAGTTTCCTTCTATAACAAGGCAATCAATACATTTAAAAAGCAAACACGTGACTCAGCAACATTGTGAGTTACCCAACCCTGATTGGAAAGGACAAACCCGGTTTACGTTAGAACTACCCACCCATTAAAAACACTGGAAGCAACAAAGTCAGAATTATACTACAATAAAGATAATTCAAAGTCGTTAACCTACGCCCCCTTTCCGACGATGCACAGGAAATTCCTCTTTAACCCACGCGCTCCCTGATTTATTTTTCCCCAAATTCTGGAATTTGCTGTGAAATTTCGGAGTATTTTGTTAAATTCTTCAACGGGAAAGTTATTGCTCCTCTGCTGGTGGCCCCGACTGTTTTATGCACGTTTCCCGCCGGTACATGTGCGTGGGTTTGATTTGTATGAGTTGGAATTGCAGTTTCTTGGGAAAATTAGGGCTAATTGTTTCTCGATAAGGCATCAAAAATTGCGATGATGACGACGACGAAGGTGGATGAGGGATCATCGCCGAAAGTGGATGAGTTGTTCACTGCGGACGATGATTGCAATGATGTTTTCCTCGATCTTGAAACTTTCTGGAGAGTCATGGGATCGCCGACTGAGCCTTCGCAGGTTAATTTTCATAGTAGAGTTTGTATTGTTCTTTTCTCGCTCAAATTCGACTTCTGTAGTTGAATTATTAGCACTGAAGGGTGTGATTTGGGGCTATTGAATGAAGGGGAGCTGTAAATCAACGTTTCTCCGTTGTTAATTGGCCATGGTTAATTGCTTTTGTCCGAACTGCTTCATGGCTGCAAATATTTCGAATTTGGATCAGTGGGTGATCTTCCACGCATAGCATTTGGTTTACTGTTATTGACTTTATGCAAATTTAGCTATTCCGGGTTTATTTGAAAAAATGATTTTTTGCGTATTTCCCAGTATGTTTCTATATTTGTTTGATAAATCTTTATTTTACTGTATGGCTAATTTTGCTCTACGATGGCGCTTATGCGTTGTCTCTGGATCACTTAAAAAATGGATTTAGTAGAGTTAACTGATTTTATTCAAGGGCCATTTATGTCAGGGATTGGTTCACTGGGAAGAATGTATCTCATATATATTTTAGCTATGTAGGTGTGTTTAATTATTTTTATTTTGGCACTATGGACTGCTGCCAGTTCTTAAGTTCATGATGAGATTCTATTTTCTGCATTTAAGTTTTACCAGTTAAAAGGTTAAAAACTTGTAAAACCTAAGAGCCAAAGATAGTATGTGATAGAAGTGGCAGAAGCCTTTTTCCCTGTGAAGACGTTATACCGGGGCCAGGATGAAAATACATTATTGTTTGGCTAATTAAGTGCCTGCTGCATTATTTGCTATCTTTTTTTTCTCTCTTGTGAACATTAAGTTGTTACCTATGTTGTTGCACACCATTTCTTTGAACTTGTACTTCCCCCTCTATTTTTTCTCATTGTCTTCTCCCTGTTGGAGTGGTTTTGCATCCTTGTACTACAACAGCAACTAAGTCCTTATCACACTATGTGGGCCTGATCATGTGTATCATCTTCTCCATCGTGCTTGGGCAAGACACATATTTTGATTTTAATTTGAGTGTATCGTGACTTTTTTATTGATCTCTTTCCTTGTCTTTTTGGTCTGCCAAATATTCTTTTATTTTAATTTAATGATTCTCTACGTTCTACTTGTGGTATTGGAACCTTTAAAGATCTCCGTTGTACACGTCCACTTCTCCCTAATCTTCTCATCTAGTTGGGTTGCTCCGACTTCAGTTTTTATATGTATCATATAATTTCATCTATGATTTATAAAGTAGCATTCCTTAGGTACCTCTCTCTTTTTTTTTTTTTTTTTTTTTTCATTTACAGTAAAACATTTCGATTCTAACACTTCTCTGTGTGCTTATAACTTGGTAGTCTCTCCCTCTTTCACCTCAGCATTTAAAATTACGTAGTCTGCAAATGACATATATAGTCGTATTATTTAGGTGTTAGTGATCTCATTGTTACTAGTGCAAAAAGGGTATGGGAGTAGTATTGACCCTGATGCAATCCTTTAGTATTGTAATGAATATGCACCTTTATACATATTTTTTATATTTTCTATTTACTCTACTTCTATCCTTAGATATTCGCCACATAATATCTTGTTTACCTTTATACATAGATATTCGCCACACAATATCTTGTCAAACTATGTAAATATACTATTGTTCTCTCTCATTATAATGCTCACATAATTTTCTCATTATATTTATAGCTCTATTATAGACCTTCGTCACATGTGAGCAAATTGATTTTATGATATATTACTCCCTCTTCTCATTTTAATCAAGCATTAATTTAATACCCACAAATTTGGATATCCCCTATTTTTGATGGAAAGGTGACAATTACACTTATTCTCCATTGATTGGACATTTCCTTAGTTTTTATAATTACATTAGATAGATTAGAAGGCCATGTAATCCCAACTTCTCCAAGGCAGTTCCGTGCCTCCATAGGTATTTCATCAGGGTCAACTTATTGATCATTTTCATCTTTTCCAAAGCTTTTTGTACCTCCAAATGTTGGATCTTATGGTTTTATGTAAGGTTCTATTGTCAGATTGACCCATCATACTATTTCTACTTCTCCTCTAGCATCAAGTCTCTCAAAAAATTCTTCTAAATGCTTTTGTCTTGGCATCATTTTTACTTTTTTCAGTTCCTTCGCATTTTGTATGCACATTACATAGACATATGATTCTGTTTGTTGGTAATTTGCAGGGAAGTATGTTGGAAGATTCACCATTCATTGATATCCCACAAGGTTGGTAAGCAGCTTTAAGTTTTGTGTACTTTTTTACTTTTTGGAATCCCCCACAGTCCACACACGTGTATGAATTGTTGTGGGAAGATGGGTCATGGGTATGCTTTTTTTGGTGAGATTGAAAATTTCCTCATGGAGTGCAAAATGATTGTGGCTTTATCGTTTAAGTATTCCCCTCCATTTTCTTTTGTTGTCAGAATGAGGCGCATGAAATCTGGTAATTGTCTTTCTCTTACATTTATCATTTCCGAGTTACATTATTCAATTTTATTTTGGTAGAACTTCGGAATTCAAATGAGGTACTCTCACCAAGAGATGAGTTACGAGGATTGGGTGTGCAATCATCCTCACACAACTCTGAAGCCTCAGATTGCAGGATGGGTTGTTCAGATGGCTACTCAGAATCTGATGGGACTTCTGTCATTGTAGATGGTGGAAGACTTGAACCTTCTTCTCAGCTCAGTTCTCCTGATTGTTTACATGTTCAGGGAAATGGCCTTTTGTATAATCGTTTAGTTGGTGGTTCTCAGACTCCTGCATCTTACGGCCACAGTGATAAAGCTCCATTTGTGACACCCAACTATCGTGGCCCATTGTGTTCTTATGTCTCCAATAATTTTATTCATGATGGGAAGTCTTCAGAACTGAACCATGTAGATGACTGGCTTGGTTGCTCAAGACCAGATGCTCATTCTGAAAGTATGTCTTGCTTACGGGTCTCCAATTTATTGTTTTTTTTTCTGCTGTGCAGTAACTATTAAATTTTCTTCGTTACACATGTATTGTTGATAGTAAAAGTAACTAGGACATTACATTTTGTTCCTTGATTTCTACTGCAGACATGGAGGATTCCTTTGTTATAGATGGAGATATGACTGCTCGGGACACTTCTCATACTGAGACAAGTTCATGTGAAATTGATTTGGCAGAAATTCAAGAGCTTTTCTCTGAAAATGACGGTCTTTGCCTTTCAGATAATCCAAAATATTACAGTACATCATTTCAATCATACTCTTGTGATGGACATAGGATGGTCAATCGTAGGGATGGAGAAAAGAACATTAATGCAAACTTTATGAGTTTTATGCCTTGTGTAGATCTGGGTGGAAACCATTTTGGGCATCAAATGTCTGAATGTGGAACTGGTAGCAGTGTTCCGTTAAATTACCAAGCCGGAGTTAGCAAATGTAGTGACATGCATGCAATTGGGAGCAAATCAAAAAATCTTTCTCCTCATATGTTGTCGAATGTCTTCAGCAAAATAGAAGATGAGATCAAGGTTGTGAAAAATATGGAATCCATTACATCTAATGAAATAGTTTCTAGAGCTTCTGAAGTAATTGATGATGTAATTAGTAGGAATTATTATGGGGGTGCAGGCAAGCTGCCTGTTACTGAAGGTATACAGTGGCCCTCATCCGATTCTCTGTCTTCGATTTCTTGTAAAAAGTATGATACCCTCGCAAAGGATGAAAAAGAAGATTTCCTTTTCCAATTGAAGAGAACTCCATTTTCTGAAGGTATAAAATCAGCTATTAGCTGTCATGATCGTAATCCTGCTCGTCAGGTGTCAGGACAACCTGGCATTCTGCCATCAGCTTTAGTTAAGGCAGAAATTAATTGCCAAAGGATGGAAAATGAGGTGCCGAAGTTCAACAGTTTCTATTTTTCTAACACCTCTTATGAAGGGGTCCGAAATAACAATTTAGAGCGTAGCAATCTTGACGATGACTCTGATCTTTGTATTCTTGAGGATATGAGTGCACCAGCAGTGCACTCAAATCCTACTGCTTTGAGCGGGAAGTTAGTTGCTGCGTCACAATTTTCAACCTCAAGAGACCCCATTGGCCCGATGGTAATGGGGCATTCAAGGCTTAAGCCAAACAAGGAACGGGGTGTTTTTCGAGTTGCTGTGCAGGTGAATTCTTTAACCCAGATTAGTGCTGTTGGTGGCAGGTTACTATATAATGTATCTAAAGAATACAATAAATTTAGATTTTTAAGTGTTCATGGTATCATTATGATGTGCTGAGTCGTCATTTGCAGCATTGATACTGTGCATGACTTTCCTCTGAAATCTTTTAGTTTCTTGTTCATGGATCCTTATAATTTGATTATGCAGAAGTTTTTGTGTCCATTGCAGGATCTTTCTCAGCCAAAATTAGAAGCTTTTCCACCTGATGGTGTTTTAGCTGTGCCTCTGCTGAAACACCAGGTATAAAACTTCATTTAACACTATTTCTCTTATCATTAGTCCTACAATTTGCATACCTGTTCTTATTCCCTGCTATGGCATATATCAAAATTTTCTGCTTCCAAGATGCCTCTTGCCACATCTAAACATGTGCTGAATAGTTTCTGAAGAAGAAAGTGTTATTTTGAATCTTATCTGTTTGTTCAAAATGATAAAAACTATTAGTTTCTCAGGGTTTTCAGTCCTTTACGACTTATTTGTCTAAAACTAAAAGTAGTTGTCTAGTATGGATGGCTATAATACTATTTTGTTGGAGAAATAGAAGTAATCTTTTTGTCAGTTATTCAAGTGAACAGAACAAGTTGGTTTAAAAATTTGGAGTTTTACTGGAACCTTTTTTTTCACTAACTGAAGGGTAGCTTGATTCACTTTTATACTTGTATGTATATTATTTTCTGTACGAGTCTTCTACTTGAGAAATTGGTCCAGACACACCACACATGCCTAAGTGATGTTACTTTTTTCCATGTGATCCTGCATAATGCCTCATCAGTTGTGCTTGTATAAGTAGTTGAAGATGTGGAACTTATTTAACTTTTATCTTCACTTTCTTCGAATTTGTACCGTGTGGTTTCTATTTATTTCTGATTATATTTCTGGTAGCTATTGTTGCTCTTTTACCCGTATAGTCAGGGTTTAAAGTGCATAATCCCTGCTGATGCTAGTTGAGTTTCTGGGCAGCGAATTGCTTTATCCTGGATGGTTAACAAGGAGACAAAAAGTGCATTCTGCTCTGGTGGGATTCTGGCTGATGATCAGGTTACTTTGGTGGTCTGGTCATTTTCCTTCCTACATGTGGTATATTACTAATCATGACATGAATATCTAATGTTTCCATTTTGGCAGGGACTTGGGAAAACAGTGTCAACCATTGCATTAATTCTAAAAGAAAGGTCTCCATCTGCTAGAGAAGCTAAAGCTAATAAAGAACAAAGTGAACTGGATATGTTAAATTTGGATGAGGATGATGGAGAGACTTGCCATGTGAAGGAACCTTATGTGGTCAGTGGTGGGAAGACCTGTCTACAAACGAAGGGCAGGCCAGCTGCTGGCACTCTTATTGTATGCCCAACAAGTGTTCTCCGGCAATGGTCTGAGGAGTTGCACAACAAAGTGACTAGTAAAGCTGACCTCTCAGTTCTAGTATATCATGGAAGCAACCGCACCAAAGATCCCCTTGAACTGGCTAAGTATGATGTGGTGATTACAACATATGCTATTGTAAGCATGGAGGTGCCAAAACAGCCTGTCGTTGATGAAAATGATGATCAGGTAGGTTCTCCTGTTAAAGGATTCACATTGAATAAAAAGAGGAAGGTACTCGAAACTGTGCCTGGTAAGAAGAGCACGACTAAGAAGAGCAAGAAAGGAATTGATAATGAATTGCTAGAAACTATGTCTGGCCCTCTTGCAAAGGTTGGTTGGTTTAGGGTTGTATTGGATGAGGCTCAGAGTATCAAAAACCACAGAACTCAAGTAGCTAGGGCTTGCTGGGGACTCCGTGCTAAACGCAGGTGGTGCTTATCTGGGACACCGATTCAGAATGCTATTGATGATCTTTACAGCTACTTCAGATTTCTTAGACACGAACCATATGCTGTTTTTAGGACCTTCTGTGAGCATCTGAAGGCGCCAATCCATAGGAACCCAAGAGATGGGTACAAAAAACTGCAAGCAGTGCTGAAGACTATTATGCTGCGTCGAACAAAAGGTGAGAACAATATCATCCTCTCACTGCGCTCGCTCTAAGATCCTAGTTTAATTCTCAGTTGCCCTCTATACTTCTGAAAAATTGATTGGCTTCTTCAATTACATCACCTTTTCTATTCTTGAGATCTGTGCCATAGTCGAGGTTTCTTTTGTTACCTATAACTGCATTATATATCTGACATTTATTTATTTATTTTAAATTTTCTATTTTTTTAACATGTATCTAGCAGTTCAATGGAAAAAAACACTTCATATATGTTTTTCTGCAATGTTTGCATTTTAGCTTAAATATGAAGGATCATATTTCTTGAGCTTAAGGCTACCTTGGTTGTACATTTTCATCCAGGTACTTACATCGATGGAGAACCAATTATTAATCTTCCACCCAAAACTATAGAATTGAAGAAAGTTGATTTTTCCATGGAGGAACGTGACTTCTACTGCAGGCTTGAGGCTGATTCGCGGGCTCAATTTGCAGTATGTTAACAATAATTTCAAATTGAATCTTGCATGCTAGTATTTTTGTTGATTTTGCATTTCCTCAACATGATCTCTGTTGCTGCACGTGACAGGAATATACTGCTGCTGGAACTGTCAAACAGAACTATGTCAACATCTTGCTGATGCTTTTACGGCTTCGACAAGCTTGTGATCACCCTCTTCTTGTTAAGGGGTTCAATTCTAGTTCAAAAATGACTTCCTCCATTGAGATGGCTAAGAAACTTCCTCGGGAGAAACACATCTTCCTTCTGAATTGTTTGGAAGCCTCGTTGGCAATCTGCGGAATTTGCAGTGTAAGTAGTTATGGACAGGCAATGTCATTGATTGTGCTGTTTCTGTGATGTAGCATTTTTTACGTCATTCTAGTATGTGCTTCTGAGTGGCAGCTGCATCTCCTTTGCCTTATTTTTTTTTTTTTCGCTTATTTTTTATTTTCCTTGTTCGTGATGGTGATGGTGGTGCTCTTACTTGAGGGGACTTTATTGTGGTTGCTGAGTATATCTTTTTATGGTAATTAAGCAATTACTGCACATGTATATTTTATTGCTGTTAATAGTCCTAGAGGAACAAATTTGCATCACTTCCAGCTTTTGGTTTTCTGGTTCAGTTCGAACTTCTGGTTGGAACATTTTAATAAGGTTGAAGGCATCATTTTCCATAAAAACCTAAATGATCTACGTTTGGATAGACTGAGGTTATCTTATGCGAGATATAATTCCCGATGAAAGGGTAGTGGCGCTTGTCTTTCTTGATGCTTTTTAAGCCTTTATTCACTGCATGTATGGAATACAATGCTACAATTTCCCATTTATCATTGTTGCTTTCTTTATGTTCATTGTAGTGAGTTCTTCTTTGACTGTACCTGTTTGAAGTCTCTGTTATTATCTGAAGAATGCAATGCGCCTTAGAAAATATTTTTGTAATTTTTTGCTTAATGCTCACACTTTACAGGATCCACCTGAAGATGCTGTAGTTACTGTCTGTGGCCACGTCTTCTGTAACCAGTGCATTTGTGAGCATATGATAGGTGATAACACACAGTGTCCGACCAAAAACTGCAAAACTCAGCTTACCCTGTCCCATGTATTTTCATTAAGCATGTTACGGGCTGCTACGTCAGATCATCAGATCCTGGAGAACACCTCCACTCCCAACAGCTCTGATTCTGAACTTGTCAAAGTTTCGGAGTCTCGTTCTTTGACCTGTCCACATGGCTCTTCCAAGATTAAAGCTGCTCTCAAGCTCTTGCTTTCTTTGTCTAAGTACGAGGATTGTGTCTTAAGAACAAATTCCACAGAGTCCGTTGAAGGATCTAATGGTTTAGTCACGGAAAAAGATTCACATGATTCAGTCAAAGTTATGGGAGAGAAAGCAATCGTGTTCTCGCAGTGGACAAGGATGTTGGATTTGCTTGAAGGCCATCTGAAAAATACTTCTATTCAGTACCGTAGACTTGATGGAACAATGCCTGTTTCTTCCAGAGATAGGGCAGTGAAAGATTTTAACACTCTTCCCCAGGTTTGTCAGCCGACTGGGATGCTGTTTAATTATTGTTTTAGGCTTTTGCATGTAGGATTAATTTATTCTCGATCCTTGTACTAGGTTTCCGTCATGATCATGTCTCTGAAAGCGGCTAGTCTCGGGCTGAACATGGTGGCAGCTTGCCATGTCATCCTACTGGACCTTTGGTGGAACCCAACTACCGAAGATCAAGCTATTGACAGAGCACATCGTATTGGGCAGACACGCCCTGTTTCAGTTTTTCGACTGACTGTGAAGAACACAGTGGAAGATCGCATTCTGGCCCTGCAGGTACCTCCTTTTATTTGCATATTGCCTTGTTTATACAACTGCACTATTCATAAACTCGCGCATGGCAGAGTTCTACCACTGTTTATTTGTGTATTGGGGGGGGGGGGTAAATATTCCGTCTTTGTGGTAAACAGTAGTCAAAGGATATTTACACAAAAAATTCTTCGGCCCAACCAGTGGGCGGGGCCAGATCTAGGATTTACTATTTAGTTCTAAATGGGGCAATAATCTTTGGAGTATAGTCTGAATGGCAAACTTGTGAAGCATGCAGCATACCATTATGTTCCCTTTGGGTTTACTTTGTTGGCTCAAATATTTGGGGCATTTTCAGGAAAAGAAGAGAAAGATGGTTGCGTCTGCCTTTGGAGAGGACGGAACTGGTAGCAAACAAACCCGGCTCACTGTGGAAGACTTGAATTATCTGTTCAGGGCTGATTGAGACATTTCTAACAGTTGAGGGTTATTCTTTCTATATTCTTTACTTGCTAACCACTGCAGCATTTGTTTCCTTTTGAAGCTTCACAATACAGATGTTTAGGATTGACAGGAAATGATTAGCCTTAGTTAGTATACGGCATGATCTTGCATATTGGGTCCACATTTTTTCAATACAGATTCGAAATACCTGTATATGGAGATTATCTGGTTTTCTCCCTTATCTATGTATAGCTGCTGATAGAGTTTCTCATGAACAAAGATGGCGATTTGTGGAATACTTTCCTTTTTCCTTTAAGCTTAGTAAATATTATCCATGCATTCTTGATGTCTCCCTCCCACACATTTTCATATAAATCTCTTTCTTTCTTTTTAAGGCCCCGATGTCGTCTTTACTCTGCTCTTCACTGTCCGTCGATGCGTTTGGATTCAGTTACTAATGTTTTGAATTGTAAATTTTGATCTCGAGAGTATGCTCAATTCTCAAATACATTTCTTGTAGTTTGAGCATTTAAAAAAAAAAAAAACCTACAATAAGAAAAAAAAAACGGTGAAGCTTGTTTTTCACAGGTTGTCCTCAAGATTTTAGGAGTATTAAACTAAGCAAATCATATAATTAATGTAGTGAAAAGAACTTCTCAAGGGTTAGCATCTTAGGGCTTTGCACTTTATGTTTAAAAATGACAATAAAAATAAAAGGTGCTGAATAACAAGTTAGGTCCCATGGTCTAGCGGTTAGGACATTGGACTCTGAATCCAGTAACCCGAGTTCAATTCTCGGTGGGACCTCAGGGAGTTTTTAATTTTTTTTTTCTCGATATATATGGTGAAATTTTTTGCAACTCTTTCATTTTGAAAGATAATTGTACAAATAAGAAGTTTCTATCAACTGGGTCCCATGGTCTAGCGGTTAGGACATTGGACTCTGAATCCAGTAACCCGAGTTCAAATCTCGGTGGGACCTTCATATTTTTAATCCTTCTTTTTTTTTTTTTTTCCTTTGGTTTTTTGGATTAATATAGCAGAGTGTCTTTCTTTCTCGTATAATAATCCAGCCCAACTTCTAAATCCAATGCCATTAGCCCAATAGGCGGCTTGGACAAGTCCGGTATTCAATTTTCCATTTCTTGGCTATAGGTTTAACTTATGGAGTTTTCAATTGAGAGGAAGTCGACTATCATTTTGTTGTTGCCTTTTAACATGACCAAGACACACCAATTTAAACTGTTATGCTTCTGAGTGAGTATCAAACTAAAGACCAGTATCAGACTTGTATTCTTAATCCTTGTCAGAAACCGACCGAAGCAGGCCTTCTCTCTTCATTAATAAATAAGAGCACACATTAAAATGATGCAAAAACCAGTATACATTTCTCTACTTTGAAGGAAAAGAAGAACGAGAGCAAGAAAGCTGGGAAATGATCCAAGTTTCTGTATCATGAAACAATCACTATATTTAACATAATAACCACTATAATTAACGCTCAAAACCAATTACATTTCCATCAACATCTCTCACTCAGCCAGTTCAAGATATCACAGCGAACAATCGCAACATTTTCATCTGTTTCTCCGAACAACAAAGAATGCATCATACCATCATAAATCCTGATGCTCTTCTCCTTACACTTAGCCGATTCGTACAATTCTCTGCTTACATTTGGATCAGTAACCACATCTGCACTCCCATGCATCACAATAAAAGGAATTCCCACGTCTCTCAGTTTACTGCTGACATAATCTGTAACCCTAAGGAGTTCCATTACTGTGCCTAATCTTGGTTTCCCTCTATATCTCATCGGATTCATCGCCGCTATGATTTTCTTTTCTGGGACTTTGACGGATTTCTCCATCAAATCAGCGGTCGGTACAATCGCCAGCGTCGGCGCGAATTTTGCAACGGCCGTCAAGATTTGGGGGATTGGCCATTTTGGTCTAACCTTATCGGAGATTTTACACATTGGGGCAATCAAGACGGCGCCTTTGAAGAATTCAGGTTTCTTGAAATGAATCAGCAAACAAATCGCACCCCCCATGGATTCACCGTACAAGAATCTTGGGAGGTTTTCAAAACTGGGATCTTGGGTCAGAATAAAGCTGAAGAAGGAGAGACAATCATCAACAACCACATCAACGTTTGGAACATAGGCTTTGAGGCCTTGGGAATGGCCATGGCCTTGAAGATCAAGGGCAAAACAGGCAAATCCATTCTGGGCAAGGAAGATTGGTGTGGCCTGAAAAGTCCAGCTGATGTCATTTCCATAGCCGTGGACCATACAGATGATGCCACGTGGAGGTTTGGATTGCAGCGGCTGCCAAGATCTGGTGAATAGGGTTAGGCCATTGGGTGATGCGTAGTAGGACTTCGTTGATTTGATTCCCCTCTCTGTGTAGTACTCTTCCTCAGGAGTTGTTCCCCAGTAGTGAGGTAGGTTTTGGCTCTGACGTTTTTCTTTCTCCATTTTTGCCTCTCCTTCTCTCTCCAAAATTTGGGTATTTTTTGGGGAAGAGAGTGGAAATTTTGTGGAGTTACTTGTGGAAGGTTCTGGTTGGTGGAGATTGGTAAATAGAAATTTGGTGTAGGAAGGTTTTTGCTTATTTATTTATTTTTATTTCGATGTGGGAGTACACCAAGCCTCAGTGGGTGTGGGTGTAGCTTTCAAAGATAGTTTGGTTTTAGCCTTTTCTCCTCAAAGTCAACTACGTTAGCTAGAAAAGATTATTTACAGTTGGAGGGTTTTAGTTATACATAGCTGTGCCCACGGCAGTGGTAAAACATAAGGGGCGTATGGAGAATAGTTGGTTAAGACTTCAGATTCGAATCCCCACTTGGGGGACTCGGAAAATAAGATTTATCCTGAAAAACTAAACCTCTTTAATACTGCTTATATAAGGCAATTAGGAATGTGGTGTTAAAAAAAAAAAAGGAAATATTTTGTAATTTGCCAAACGAGGGGTTAATTGAAGGTGTGCTGTTCTTCGTTGAAATGCTTTTATGATTATTTGACATACAATTGTGGTGTTTGATCTGTTTTCATTATTATATTTGAATTGTAATAATCTTGTTCTTGATGGGTACTATTACTGGAAAGTGAATATTTTGATGCTACTTTGGGTTAATTGGAGGTGAATTGTTGTATGTTGGAAAATGCTTTTTTGGATATTTGTTTTACGATTTATGGTGTTTAGTCTCACTCTCCCTCTCTCTCTAGTCTTTTTCTAAAATAAAATCTTAAAAGGGCTAGTGGTTCTTTTTATCAAGAACTTCAAAACTGCTAGGGAAACAGATTGGTAGGGCATCTATAGTCTCTTGAAGTGTTATTCTTTATTAAGAATCTTCACTTTAGAAGGGAAAAACAAGGGGGAACTTTTGATGAAATTTACCATGGCTTTTTCTACTGTGCACTTCTCTTAGATTATGATTTTTTTTACCTTTTTATCCCAAATCTTTTCGTTAGGAGTTTTTTCACCCCAAAATCTTGATTATCTTAACTTCTACATCATTTATTGATAATTTATGACTCAAGCTATCGGTAAATACTTCGTCTAGTGATCATTTTGGAAAAGGATTTAAAGAATTAGGCCATGTGAGGTGATGCAATACATTATTCCAAGATGCATATGCTGATGGCCTTATCCTTTTCCATCTCAAATCCTCCTCGAACCAGAATAAAAGATAAAGCAATAGCAGAGTTCCTTCCTGTTTCTATAGGATGCACTTTTGACCAAGAGCTTACAAGAAGGGAATATGATCATAGCTTCTATAATAGACAGGACAATGGATACTATTACAGATTATAAAGTATGATAATTATACTTGCTCTGACGAGTAGCTGAATAAATGAACTTCACATGGCTCCATGGTAGTTCTCTTTTTTATTTTTATTTAAAGTGATTTTAGATATCTCAAAGAGTTCTTGGGCTCTCTAGAAAAGAAGCATATGGTCCAGTATGATCTTAGTTTATCATCAGGAAATTAGGCATCCTAACAACATCAGTGACTAACTATTTCTATCCAAATCCAATCACTAATCTGTCCATTAATTGTGGATACATGTGTAAAGTGTGTGAGTTTATGCAAGTGCGCAGTCTAATAGCATTACTATTGACCATCAACTATGTGGGGTTGGCCATCTCTTTGATTATGATATTCATTGTTACTCACCATTTTTAGGCTAAAAAAGTTTGTATTAGTGAAATGTGGTGTTTTAGGGTCAACCTAATATGAATAGGTCTCCCACATCCTGTTATGTTTACACCTTTTTTTTTTTTTTTTTTGGCAGGAAAGAGAGATTAAATGCAACTTTTTCCAACCAATGGTGTGGTTGACTTTGGAGAAAAGGACTGTAGTTGGGATGTGGGAGTGCTACCTTTCTCATATTCTATTTTCTCTCTCTCTCTCTCTCTTACACAGACACAGACAGTCACACACACCAACCATCCACACTACACACATGAAGCAGAACAATGACTGGTGCATGTTGCTATAGTTTTCTAGTATCCAATTGGTTGCCTGTATGGTGTCAAATCTTAGTTTCTGTTCAGAAATTTGCCTTGAATTCTTCACTCATCAGATATAAAATGCATGAAATGTGAACTTGGTGGTAGACATATGATGTTATTCTTTGCCTTAGTGACTGATCAACTCCAGTCTGAGGGAAATTAATGGAAGTAAAATTTGCATTATTTGAAACACTGACACTTAACAAACACATGTACTGTAATGAAGATCGTATATAGTTATGTTAAAGAATATTTTCTTAATTCCCTTTTCGTTGGCATAAATGTTGTATGCTCGTAGTGTAAGTCGATGATGAAGGGGAAGACTCAAGCTATTATATTTTGTCTCCTATTTGATACCTATTCTTTTCCTGATTATGGATGCATAGTGTTCATTATATCTCTGCATAATACAGATAATGGCATAATGTTGCTTTTGAAAATTAATCTCCCACTACCAATCAGGGCAATCATAATTTTTCGATATCACACCACAAGCTTGATTTGATTATTGCAACACATGCATGAATCCTCTATGTTTAGGAACATCATGCATTACTCGTGACGATATAGTCAGCAAAATAATTGTTATGTTAATCCTAAATATTATAAGCTGGTCGAAACATTTCTTGAATTATATTGTGGGATAACTTAGTGGTTCTGGATTCACACATAAGAAAATGCTCCACTAAAATTTCTGTCTTTATGCTCCCAGACAATACTACTCATTGTTTTAACAGTGCTGAATGACAACGCAATACAAAATTAAATTGAAGCCCATTTCTTAATACCTGTTAATTCTGATATATATTTTATGTCTGATGCGCATTTTATACTTGATATGCATAACTTTGCTGTGATGAACTGCTTCATTCCATGTCAGACCACCACCATATGTGAACTTTTGCCGTTTTCACATAGAAGACGATCTTAAGACGGACATTATAAATTATAGTGATCACAAGTTTTGTGTTGTGGATGATTTCTGAATTCATTATACTCTCTGTAACTTAAGACCTATTTATTTGTTTATTATTACAGATGATTTCCTTCTCACCGTTCAACTAAATCGAAGTTGAAATCCAAGTCATATTTCACATCCAAGTTGGCTGTTCCAATCATACCTTTTCCATCAGCTTGATGATCAGTATAGATAAAGCCAGAGACCATAAGGTTCGCCACAAATGCCTCTCTTTCTTTCCATTCTTTCTTTCCATTGATGATGAGATTCCAAAAGGGTCAACTTTCTGCAAACACCACCAATTTGGAATATATACCCATATATCATTCCACTTTATGACTGTCATGGAAAAATGGGGTTGGGGGGGGGGGGGGGGTTGGGAAGAAAAAAGAAAAGGCTGGTTTGCATATACGTGGTCAATATGGGAAAAACAGTACATGCTGCAAAAATCCGTTTACATTCAAATCTGATCCTGTCTGTTCTTGCAATAGAAGATTGATGTCACAACCAGTTACTCAGTACCTTGATTTGAGTGATGATGTCATCTTCCAACAAAAGAATGGTAGTGTGGCTTTCTTTGACTGTTTGTTTCTTTCGTAGTCACATTTGGAAAAGTAGCCAATGATAGTTCTGTCTAAATTTGTCAGATAAATCATAATTCATATTTGTAAGCACTGTCAAGATCTTGTTTTGCTTAGTTAAATGTTATAGCAGCAACTGAATTCCACAATTTGATGACTTTCTAACATTTCTTGCCCATCCTCGGACCAAATTCTAGATCCGTCCCTATTTATGATGCTATGTACTGTTCCATTTGAATATCGAGAAGCAGGGGAAGATTTATCAGGAACCATTGATCACCATGGTATTGATGTCATCTCTTGCTAATGACTTGAGAAATTAATGTCTCAATGTCTCGTCGCACTTTACTAAAGAGTCGAAACCTTAGCTGATTTTCACGTGGCTTATGTACTTTAGTTTTATCTTCTTCCACCCAGAAACAATAAAAGGGATTCTCTTAGCTTTATGCACAATGTTCATTCACATCATAACGTTTATAAGTCACAGCTAGTTATAAAATTCAATATTATTTAGCTGCCTTTTCACTCCTTGACAAAATGCCATTACACCACTTTTTCACAGTAGCCCACATATTAATAAACAAAAAACTATATTTTGATTTCGATAAATTTTCACGTGATATTAATCTAACAACCCACAAATTAAAATGGAGGCTCCACTCTAAATCATGCTACAATACCTGCTTAAATTTCAAAGTTAGTCGGATTTTGACCAAGAGTAAAAAAGACAGTGTGCCACGTAGGGCACCTCACTTAATCTATGCACTCTCGGACAAGTAGTATAAATAAACATGCTAGCTAGTTTTTTCATATTTTATCTCCACAATAACCATCACTGGATTGGTAGTGGGTATCTGAAATGGATCTTGCTCTAAAAGTGCTCTTTGTCCTCTCTCTGAGTATGGTTTCAATGAAGCCATTAGTAGATGCTAGATATTGGCAGTGGTCTAATGTAAGAAAATCTAATCTCATGGCCACTGAGGATCTTGTGACTAATCTTCCCGGCCAACCTGGTGTGAGTTTCCGACACTATGCTGGCTATGTCACTGTAAATGAAACGAACGGTAGAGCGCTCTTCTACTGGTTTTACGAAGCCACAAATCTTGCTCATGAAAAACCGTTAGTGCTGTGGCTGAATGGAGGTAAGAGGGATGTTAAAAGGTGTTGATGTTATTATCATGGATGTAGATATTCACTTGCATGCAGTTGACAAATAACATGTTCCTGTAAACATGCCTCGTAATAATTAGTTCAAGTAAACATCATCCTGATTCCAGTATCAATCTTTTAACTACCTTTTTGTACATCTGTCATTATACAAGATTTAAGCAGTTTCAGTTTTTCGCTTATGTCTTCTCTTTGGCAAGAAGATTCCTCATAAATAATTTTGTGCCGTGTTGGCTTCACTCAGTTTCACAAAAGATGATTTAAAAATTAACCTTCTTTGATATTATGAAGTTTTAGGCTCTCTCTCTCTCTCTCTCTCTCTATCTCTCTCTCTCTCTCTCTAATTCATAACTTATTGGACATGTCACTTTTCGCCTTTTCCAGCTCAGTCCTAGAATTATTTATTCAATGCAGTACATGGTGCTCATTTCTTGTTATCCAGTAAGGTGACAACTTGCTCTACTTTTTAGGTCCTGGTTGTTCCTCTGTGGGATATGGAGCAACACAAGAAATTGGACCTTTCCTAGTGGACACGGATGGGCGTGGTTTAAAATTTAATCCTTTCTCATGGAACAAAGGTTCTCATCCACAATTTACCAGCATGCACTGTGTGTGTGTGTTTGTGTGTGCGCGCATTTTATTTATTTATTTGGGTGAATATAATATTAGTTAAATAATATCAATCTTCAAGAAGAAAATATTCTTTGCAGTTATAAAAACAAAAGGAACTGAATATTATCCTGTCTTTAACATGTAACATATGAAGAAGATTTTGACGTATTATTCATCCCGTTTGATGCTGCAGAAGCCAACCTATTGTTCCTCGAATCTCCAATTGGTGTTGGCTTTTCATACTCAAATACTAGTGGTGATTATGATAATCTTGGAGATGACTTTACAGGTAAAGCTTACTATATTTTACTGTAATCTGGATTCTGGTCCCTAAAAGTTACACTTTGTGCCCTTATTGGACTATTTTTTACCAGCAAACGATGCTTATGCTTTCCTGCACAAGTGGTTCCTCAAGTTTCCATCATATCGATCCCGAGTATTTTTTATTGCAGGAGAGAGCTATGCAGGTATTTTAATTGTGTAATAATCTTCACACCTTTTTTCCATCAACCAATCTCATAAAATTTATTCTGCTCTCATCTTTCTAATGTGTTTAATCAGGTAAATATGTTCCTGAGCTGGCTGAAATTATCCATGACAAGAACAAAGATCCCTCTTCATTCATTGATCTAAGAGGCATAATGGTATAATACTTAAATTTTAAATTAAGCGTTTCTTTTATTGTTCTACTTAATGATCCCTTTGTTTTAGCTGGGTAATCCTGAAACGTACGATGCTGAGGACTGGAAAGGTATGGTGGATTATGCATGGAGCCATGCTGTTGTCTCTGATGAAACCCACAAAACTATTGTAGATTCCTGCAACTTTTACAGTGATGATACATGGAACAACAGCGATTGTACTTCTGGCGTGGCGGAATTATTTAAGCAGTATAAAGAGATCGATATGTATAGCCTTTATACGTCAGTCTGCATAGGAAATTCATCTGGTTCAGGAACTCTAGTCACAGCCAAGAGTTCATTGAAGATGGTAAACTCTTTTTTTTCAGGCTCATCTGCTATTTTCAACTATAGACCATAATTTGATTAATCAAAACAAAGTTCTTTAATCTGATTAGATGCCGAGGGTGATGGGTGGTTATGATCCATGCTTGGACGACTACGCAAAGTTTTATTACAATCGAGCTGATGTTCAGAAGGCCCTCCATGTTTCCGATGGAATTAGCCTCAGAAACTGGAGCATCTGCAAGTAATATGAATTTCTGTATCGAATTTTAATCTAATCTTCTTTCTATCTACAAATTTATAGAACCTCATCTGATCTTTCTAATGCAGCATGACAGTCTTCAATGGCTGGTCGGATTCAAAGGGATCTGTGCTTCCAATATATAAGAAGCTCATAACTGCTGGCCTGAGGATATGGGTTTACAGGTAGATGCTTCTTTCCAAGCCTCAGGTTTTGTTTCATGCATATCTACTTTTATATGGATTCTTGGGCTGCCGACCTGTCCCGCCTCATGAGTGAAATCGAGCCGGGCCATGTCAGGATAGCTTCGATCCAAAAATATTCCCACCCCAATCCCAAAAGATTTGGACCATGATAATTGGGCCGACCCAAAAACTGGCCAAGCCGAATAGGGCCGACTTTTTTTGAGTCAGCAAAAAAAGAGCACGCTCGAGTCAAAAGATCTAGTCTAAACTTCGTTATCACATTTTTGGGTGGCAGTGGAGATACAGATGGGAGAGTTCCTGTTTTGTCGACGAGATATAGTTTAAGCTCGTTAGGACTACCAATCAAGAGGGCCTGGAGACCTTGGTATCATCAGAAGCAGGTAATTAGTTTTGGTGCTTATGAATTTATTATGATCCAAAAATGTCTGTATAAATGATCAAAAGGCCATATTCCTTTGCTTACAAAAAAAGGATCATTTGATTTAAATTAGGTTGGCGGGTGGGTTCAAGAGTACCATGGGCTTACATTTGCCACGTTCAGAGGGGCAGGCCATGCTGTGCCCATATTCAAGCCGGGGGAGTCGCTTGCCTTCTTCACGTCGTTTCTTGCCGGGCAATCTCCACCTTCACAGAGATGAATTACTTACTGCTTTTCTGAGAAATTTTGATAAATTTTAGCTTTACTACAAATGTACACTGTTATATATTACTGAAAAGAGAGTGCCGTACCACCTGTCAGAAAAAATCAGAATAAATAAAAGATCATATATACAGTCTGACTATGATCTTCTATATTAATTTTCTCATACTTCCTTGCCCAGGCCTCGATGAAAGTAATGGTATAGGTCACAACTCGATCCCCAAACAACTCAAAAATGTAATCATCAATGAAAAGTTAATAAATTATATTAGATATTAATACAGATATATGCATCGTGACACAAATGATATGTAGAAGATACAACACCATCTTAGTAATAGTAAGCCTAAAGGGGATGTTTGGTTCATCCTTTTGTTCGGATCTTATATAATCTCAAAACTAACGTATAATTTCATTATTCATCTTTATTTTACGATCTTTATATTTTTAAGTCAGGATTTTTTCCGACCCACTCAACCCTAATTCAAAACCCCAAAAGACTAGTGTGGGCAATCTGATGAAACACAGGTTAAACTTCATGAGGACAGCCACTTTGTGGGATAAACTAACCACAGACGATCTTTGTTTGACGAAACTCTGCTGCCGGTATCGGCTTCAAGAGAGGCTCGGATTTTGGTCCGCGATGAATCGGAAGGTAAATGGATTTCTTTATGTCATCAAGAAGAGCAGTCTCGCTGTCAAACAGGTTGGCCGAGTTGAAGAACATATGAAACACTTTCATGCAGCACAGATGGATTTTCTTGCACGATATCGGCATCCCTTCTTCGAAGCCATCCATGAAAACATGCTGCAGAAATTCCTTCCTCTTCGCTTCCAACATCTGTTTTACAAACGCGACCGAGTTTTCGACACCTAGGCTTGGGTTTTCCTTCAGGTGGAGCAGCACGAGATTCATTTTCCCATCAGCTTCTTCTTTCTGTTTTAGTTGCAGTCACAAACATGGGAGTTTCAGACAAACTTTAATGATTGAGGAAGCAGTAACAGCAGTTACGCACTCGGATTAAAAGATTGTTAGTTAGTTTATGATTACTTGATAGCTCTGAGTGTCATTAACCAATCGGGCAATCGCCATGAGCAATTTGGTGATGTTGCGATATTCAGAGGGATAGAAAGTTTCATTCAGGGTCAGAAAAGTGGTGGTGGGAAGAGCAATCGTGTGCACTGCAGTCGAAATCATCCCGGTTTGGAGGTACTCATCCATGGTGGGTACGTATCCTGTTAGGCTCCACCTTCTCTCCACCATCCACGCCGTGAATGTTTCACGCCACTGCCCGGAAAATGAAATAAAATCAGCAATCAACAATATTACGTTGTTAGGAACAATTGTAACTGCTACGTGTGATCGATTGTATTCTCAGGTTCCAAACTGCGTTACGTTTCCGGCATCGCTGAATATTCATTAGTGACGTCATTCTTTACACGTTCTGCATTAGTGCAATTGCATTGCAACTGAAGATGTTTTGGATCATTAGACCCCTTACATATCGAACTCAAAGTCCAATGAGGCGATTTTTCCAAGTAAAAAATTGTTTGATGTTTATATTTATGTATAAAATTATATAAAAATATTTGTTGTGGAATGAATTTTTAATAAATTAATGTCTCCCTCCTTCAAATTAATATTTAAAGGTTCGTTTTAAAGCTAGACTTACGACCACAAATCACTAGGACCGACTCTATCGGAAGTTACAAACTTACAATGTGTTGTAACTTTTGCACTTCTAATTTACTTCCTTGTTGAGGGTGGCAATTTGCTACAATGTCATTAACATAGTTGTCAAGTGCGTCGAATATGGTCTTACTGTGACCTTCTAATCCGTCGCCATTCCACCTGCAGAGATTTGCAATTAGTACTAAACTAATCTTATTCGTTCGAATTCTCCATTAATTCCATATCTTCCAATCTCGTATTTTATTTCATCAAACATCTATGCTACATCCAGTTGTACGTACCTTTTAACTGCATCTGTCAAGATTTGCAGTTCATGCATAGAGCCTTCCATGTCGTAAAAATCATCAGCAACAGTGACAATTATGGCAGCCTTTGCAATGACCAATCGCATGATTGAGTTGTATGGGAAGACGGAGCAAGAAGCTATGGAAAAATAGGTATAAACTGTCTTTTCTCTTCCAAATCCCATCTCACTCAGCTTCCATTTCTTCGACCATCTGTACAGTTTATCATGGCGGTCAGAAATTAAGAAAACTTGCTTGTTAACAACAGTTTGTAATAGCAGTACAGTTAATCAGCTACCAACCCTTTGAGTTCCTCTAATTCTTGGACGTAGATGGACTGTAGGAACTCGAAGTTTTCCACTGCAAGTTGCATTAACTTGTTGTTGTCAAAGCAGGACAACCTGGGATAGCAGCAACTGCATTAACTTATTTTGAACTGAAAGAATTATATCGTTCTTGCAAATCAATATATATATATATACCTGTAGAATGAGGCCTTCCCAATCCATAAAGGGCTGGTCTTGTTTTCTTCGATCCACTTTCTATGATAAAGATGATCCAGACGAGCAGTCCATGGAACATTTAACTCATAATTAATCTACACAGATGAAGTTAACCAGTAAATAAGTAATGATTACTACTAATTAATTAAAGCAGACTGCAAACTATAGTTAATTACCATATTTTGAATTCCTTCAGAAATAAGGAAATTATGATCTCTATTTCTGGCCTTACACATCTCCAAGATTCTTGTTGCAAATGTTCTTGCTTCTCCCACCTCACTCTCTCCAGGAAACTGCACATCCGTGGCTCTGAATACACTGTACATTGCGCTAATGAACTCTTCGCAGTGTTCTTCTATATATCCAAGAATTTCTGGCTTTTGTAGAAACCAACAGAAGCTTCCTGGGTACACAGCGAACCAACAATATGAGTGGGGTTCTTGTATAAGTGTTTCATATACATCGTATGTTAAATTAAGTTTACTAATAAAAATTTTGAAAAACTGAAAAGTGTTGGAAAAACTAAAAAAATTAATAATCCTGAGAACTGAAAATTTGTTAAAATTAATGCAAGAATAAAACATTTAGATTTTATCTTATAAAAATACATTCAGTAAAAATGAGCGGTTAAAAGTTCTTGGTGCTCTTAAAAATACCTGGATTTACATAGTGACCATGCATTCTCAGGAGACGAAAACTCAATGCATCTTTGAATAATTTTATTGGGACGATGTTTGTCACTGTCGGACTTGGCTTTTTATTCTCTTCATTTCTAAACAAGTAAATACAAACAGTTTCTGTCAATTCGTTGAACTAATGAAAGAAGAATATCAACAGTCTATATTTTATCCATTTTAGTATGTACCTATATATTTGGGAAAGGATTTCCTCTATTTCGAGGTTGAAATATTTAGCTACACCCAGCCCTAGTACGTGATCCACCAGGCACAGCTTTATTAGGTCTCCATCAACAGGATATTTTGCAGGTACTGCAATTTTCATTTTCATTTTTGTAAATATAGTTTATTTGAAGGAAACTTACAGAGAGAGAGAGAGAGAAGCTGTAACCTCCATTAGGAAATTTTGAAAGAAGTTGGTGTAAATATTTCAGACAGTCCATATTTTTTGTGGACATGAAGGCCTGAGCAGTGGCGGATGGTGATTGAAATAGGGAACCGTCGGAGCTCAAGTGCTGCTTCACAACTTTCTGTCGATCAAAATGGTATGTAGATGGAAGTGTCTCTAAGTATGAAAGTAGGGGTGGAAAATAACTTGATTCCTCCTCTACTATCTCTTCCCTGCAATTTCATCCAAATATTTTCTCAAAATATAAGAAACAAGATTTGTTTTAAAAATATTTTATGTTTAAAAAAGAGTCCTGTTTTGAAAGTTAATATTTAGTGGTTTTTAGTGGCACGGTTCTAACCGGTGGTAACTGATTCGATTTAACCATTGAACCGGTTTTGGTAATTGAAACTGGGCCGGTTCCGTTCGGGTTCCAGGATATCCGGTTCTGGAAGCGGCGGTTCTAAACCGGCGGTTCCGGTTCCAAAACAGCCGGTTTTAAAAACCAGCAGTTTCGGTTAAAAACCGGCGGTTCCAAGTGTGAATTTGTAAAAGAAAAAAAACAAAAAGGAACCGGGTGGAACCCCCGGTTCTAAAACCTGAACCAGAACCGGTTATGTACCGGTTCAATTTCGATTCCACCCCTCCCGGTTCTAGAACCAAAACCGGAACCAAAACTAGCGGAACCGTGCCCATTTTTAGTCCGTACGTACATTTCAAGAATATGTTGACGCTTGATGAAAATGTTGGCTATCACTTCTCTTAATCCCTGAGGAAAAGCAAGATGAAGCCCCGCCGTTTCTGCTAACTCAATCATTGCCGGAAAAGTGAGGACAAACCACCTTGGCAGATTCTCACAGTTTATTTTCAAAAACATCTCCGCCTTGGCGTTAATAAAATTCAGTCCTACCAATTGCATGATAAGTTGTTTACAAATAAGTTTTGTATAATTATAAGTTAAATCAATTAATTATAAAAGAAATCATACAAGTATTAATTTATTATTTTTGAAATGAAAAAATTAAACATTTATCAAATTAACTGTATACTAAAAAGTTATATTATTTAAAAAATATGGCTCTTTTTTTAAACGAGGCCAGTGAAAGATAGAAATTGAAAATCTAAAGAAGTAATATCCGTATAAAAATATTTATTTTTCAGAATGAGAAAAGTATTTTGTTCTATAATAAATTATTTAAGCGTGATGAGTATCCTGATTTTAGAGTAAAAACCACTAGTTCTAGTTTTATGTGTAAAAAAAAAAGAAACTGAGAACCGGCGATTCCAGAACCAAAATTGGAACGACTGAACGGGTCTATGGGCAGATGACAGACAACTAAATATTTCAGTTAATTACCTGATTCTATATTCGGTTGACCTGCATTCCACGTTTTGAGAGCCAAGATGCAAGCAAGAGTTGCAGGGAGGGCATCAATGGTGGGAAGACCCTCCTCGTTGGTTTCTCCCCAGAACCCTCCTTCTTTCTGATTATCAACTATCCATTTCAGACAGCTCTCGAACATAGGAACACTTTCCCTTTTGTGGTCCGGAACCATGGCCAACCAAGCTGTGTCATAAGCAGATGGAGAGACAAATGCCTCGACATTATCAAGCTTGGAGAAAATGTCATTCTTAACCTCAGAAACTAGGGTATGGATCAACAACAGTGAGGACTCCATTGTCATACTACAGGAGTTTGGCTGGAATATTTGCTCCTTATAGATCTCTGTGCGCATCCATCCACAAGCTCTTGAGGTCTATTTATAGAGAAGAAAATGTAAGGTTTATAATCCATTGGACCTGATGAAGGTACTCTCTAATTTCAAATAATTAAAGAGTTGACAATGACAATTCTTGTAATTAAATGTCATGATAGGACTATAATTCTATTGGTATGCATGGTCCCATTTTTTGTCATTTGAGGAAGTTGTTTTCTTTCTTCAAGAAAAAAAAAAAAAATCTTTAAAAGAGGCGTTTGTTTTACATAAGTTATCTTAAAGAATAAAACTATATTATACAAGTATTAACTTAATTATATTTTTTTATTTATTAGTTGGATTAATTTTTAACGACTTGTTGAGTAGGTAAATTTGTGTTAGATGGGATGAAAACAAATAAAATTCTATACTTTTTAAATTTTAAAAATAAAAAAAATCAAATGATTATTTCCTATAATGTTTAATTGTTAATTTTTGGTTTTTAAATCGACCACCCATCTCTCTCACGATTGTTAATCTGAACAGGAACTCTTACGTTCTGTCAAATCGATACCCATTTGGCTCGAGCATGGGGCTCTGATACCATGTAAAATTTTCCATGTTTTTAATGCAGTAAGACCGTCTTCAATGGCTGGTCCCATTTGAAGGGATCTGTCCTTAAAGTTGTTTCATGCATATCTAATTTTCTGTGGATACAGCCGATCTGTCCCAGCCCATGAGTGAAATCAAGCTAGGCCAATAATATCCCCCCAAATCCCAAACGATTACAAATATAGTTTAAGTTGGTTATGACTGCCAATCAAGAGGGCCTGGAGATCTTGATATCATTAGAAATAGGTAACTTTCGTGTATCGTACGGGTCTCACATCAGTGTTTCGATAAAAATATTTTAAAATAAGGTTTTTTTGGAGAGGAGAACAAAAATATTGCAAATGTCAAAAATATATTTTATTTTGTTTGTTTTACACTAAATATAAACAAGTTTGTTAGGAACAAAAATTATATTAAATAATTTTTTTCCTGACAGAATAGTACACACATATTTTATTATAAGTACCATATTCTTAAGTAAATGGGGTTATAGTAAATTTATTTAGTTCGAATTCACATAATTTAATATTCTGGGTTCACTTAGTTTACAAGAAAATATATTCTAGCAAACTTAGTGTATGAAAAAATTAGTGTAGTACTCGTGATTTTCATAGAATGTTATAAAACTTTATAATAAAATAAAATTTACAAATATACTATCTCATTAGCAACAATTATACTAACATATATATATATTAATATAATTATATATAACACTTAATTAAATAACATAAAAAGAATGTCGCAAGATGTGAATTATGAGAGTACATAATATAATTTATTTATAATTAGAATAAACCAAATAATACAGGAGGATTACCAAAATTGAAAACATATTTGAATATTAATAATCTACCCTAAATAATTATATATTTTTTATAATTTTGAATATGATATTCTATGATTCACATCAAATTTAATTATTAATTAAATCTTAATAACATGATAAACTTAACATATGTTACATATTAATTACTAATTATCGATAAAAAGAATAAATACCAAAATTATAAGATGATCACTATTAATATGGATTAGTGTTTGCACATGTAATATTAAGTTGATTTAGTTTTATATAAATAATATAAATGAAAATTAAGAATGACATACAATTTTCTTATTTTTTTATTGAAAAATAAATTATAAAGTTGAATTATAAAGGCGCTAATGTAGCTGACAAAAAAATTATCATTTAGGCCCAACTTATATTTCGGGCCAACATAATTCACACTAGAAGCGAAAAAGGCTAGCATGTAAAGAAAGGGTAGAATGGTTACAAATGACTAATATTATAGAAGAAATTATAAAGTTACAAAATTTTATTATAAGTTAGAGAAAAGACTATTTTCTTAATTTCACTTTTATTTTGTTGATTAAAAATAAAAAAATATATATTACTCAAATATAATTCTCTTTTTTGGGATAAAAATGATAAAAGAATTTACCTATCATGCAATAATATTGTATTTCCACGAGTTGTAATTTTCTCCGATTTTAGAGTTCTTTATGAAAAAATCGTTATATTGTGGTTTGTGGATATTAGGTTCATTTTATGTTGCAATTAATTTTATTTTTTTATAAGGATAACCTAGGGTCTATTAATGCTAAAACTCTACCCGCGATTCATTGTATGGAACTATTTTGTTATACTAAAGAAGAGGTAGTAATGTCAATTTTACCCGTAGGGTAGGTAACTCATGGGTAAATGGGCAATCGAACATGGTAGGGCGTAAGGGTTCGGGTAATGGGTAGGATTTTACCCGTACCCGCCAAATAATATTAGGGTAAGGGTAGAGTATGAGTTTAACATTTTACCCATATACCCAATATATATACATATATTATAAAATTATATATAGTAAGAATAATATTAATTATTTTTAAAAAACAGTATTTAATTATTTTAATTATTTTTATATCCTAAAAATTCTAATTTGAATCAAGTGATCCCGTGATCACATAAATATTATATTTTGGATGTTATTTTATTACTTTATATCATGATGATTTATGCTTATATTTAGTAATATTATATTTTATTAATTTGTAATTGCAGAAGAAGTCAATAAAATTCAATTTTATTCCAAAAAAATATGTATTTTTGCAGGACTGGTAGGTGGGCAAGGCAATTTAACTTTATCCATGTAAAATAATATATAAACGGATAATTTGTTTACCTGCGGGTACCCATAAACCCCGTTGGATATTACTTATATCCTATCCGAAATAAATAAATAAATAATAGATTAGAATAAAAATAAAATATTTTGTATTAAGATAGAACATAGATGGGATGTACGTACCCTATGCTATCCATTTACATCCAAGAGAGGCTCATATTCAATCTTTGGACATCCGGTTATCTCAATTTCTTAAAACAATTAATAAAAAAATTAAAATTAAAATTGAAAAAAGAAAAAGAGTGTACGTTCAGTTCGTCAAGGTCAACTCGGAGAAAATTCCTATTATGTCCCTATCCGTACATCTATTTGAAAACATGGGCCCAGGTTGGACAGGGTTGACGCTCCACCAAATGTCGGTTGCATGGACAACTCAGTTGGTTCCTGGGTGGCAAATTGCCCCAAGGACGCAGGATCGAGTCCTGGCAGCCGCAGTGTGGGAGTTTTTCCCTCCAATGTGGGGGATGACTCCTTGTGGGCACCAGGCACTGGTCCTCCCACCTAATGGGCCGCTGAGTTACCATGATTTAACTCCTCCACCAATCTCTGTCGGACCGGGGGGTGGGGGCCCTGGGGGCGAGGGATTTCGCCTTTTGCCCCAAGAAACGATGGACTTCCCATAATTTAAAACGAGTTTCTCTATTTTGAAAATAATAATGATAATAATAATAATAATATACTAATAATAATAATAACAGGAAAAAGAAGGATTGTTTTCTTATGTCGTTCTTCATGTGCTGCTTACATCTGTTATTACGTACTTAGTTTAGGATATATTTTAACAAGGTTAGAGGGATTTCAACTCAATCGGCTATGATAATTGTGCTACAACCAAATAAATAGTTAAAAATGGTGTTTGTTTTAAGTTGTATAAGGGTATATTGTATTTTAAATTTTAAATTAGTAAATATTAGTGCGTGTTTTTAGTATTATTATATTGTAAAAATTGATATATGTAATAATTGATTAATTGTTGTTGAAAATTGTGGAGCTAGTGGTTGTTGATGGTTGATTAATATATATGTATGTATATATATAATATCAATCCGTACTTTTACTTACTATTATAGAAAGCATAAAAATAATAATTTAATTTTATAAATATTTTTTATATAATAATAAATTGATTGATTCTATATTTGTTATTATCATTTTTGCGGCTTATTTTTCTTTCCACAAATGGAAAGATGGATTTATAGAAAATGTTTTGATTTTAGAAAATATTTTATATTGCTAACCAATAAGCATTCATTTAATTTTTTATATTTTTATTTGTTAAAATTGGTAATGTTACTAATTTTATCAAAACTAATAAAAAATTCATATATCTTTATAATTACTTGATTTTAACAAATCAATTATGAATTTGTGGTAGATTTGATGCTATATAATGACAAAAAAATGTTCACAACGATATATCAGATTTCATTCAATTTTCTTGATTTCAAAAGAAAATATTATATATTTCGTAATTTGATGATTTTATTTTATAAATAAAATTAATGAATGTTCACATATGATTTTACATGTAATACTTATATCCTTATTATAATCATGTTATATATAAATTATTGAACATATTTATACATATATATATATATTTAGAAATATAAATTTTATATATTTCTGAAATTTGATAATATTATACTACAATAATATGAACATACTACTATACTGAAAAAAATATAATGAGATACAATATTATATCGTAATTAAAATTTAATTCATATCAACATTTTAAACAACTGAAATTAAGTTTATATACGTGCTTCTAAATTATTATTTTTTAAATAGTTTTATGTTAAATTAAAAAAAAATTATGTATTAATGTTGCAATAATAAAATTTTAATTTAGAATGGGTCACCCTGCCGCATCTTGTGACCTGCAGCTGGTCTGCCTCGTTTTGATTAATGATGAGATGGATTTAGATATTTAAGTACCCACGTCGTCCCTTCCTGCTTCATAACCACGCTTAAGGTTGTTTGTGGATATTTTTATTTTTATTCTTTGTGAAACATGGTGTCGAGACATAACAAAATTTTGAAGGACAAGATTTTTAACTAGATATCAGTGTCCCTAATGACATATGTGTGACTTTAGATTTGTGTAATAGATTGAATTTCATTATAAAATGACAAATTATTAATTTTTTACTAAACTTCCTTGTAAATAATCAAATAAAATAATGAAAGAGTACTATTTTGGGGTTTACATGTAGTCAAAATAAATATTTTTTTATTAATTATGTATTTTATTTAAGAAAATGATATTACTATTTTTATAATAACTTATCACACAATCATATTATAAATTTTACAACACACGAAAAAAATACTAGTATATAGTAGAAGATCAACTAAAATCATATACCAAGTTTGGAGAAAAACAAAAGAGAAAAGAAAGATTCCGCTTTGAAGGTGTGCCCGGTTCAAAAATTTCGTTTTGAAGGTGTACTCGGTTCAAAAATTTCGTAAACGGAATTTTCAGAGAACTAACCGTTGGATCAAGTTGAAATTTGGATAACACTTTCAAAGCACATTGAGGTATATTCTGAACGATATTGATTGAGTTTTGATTCTCCTAGAGTTGGGAATCGACGACGGACAATAGAACCTCATTGGGTGAGATCTTTCCAACTCTTATTTGTTATCAAGATTAGATTATCTTGAATCTTGTCGTTGAATATTTGTTGTGACAGATTGTAAAACTTGGTGTACTCCTATAAATGATTATAGTTGAGATTTTAGGTGGACTCCGATCCCGTGGTTTTTACTCCTTGCATTGAAGAAGTTTTTCACATTAAAATTGCTCGTGTTTATTGTGATATTGGTGATTGGGTTTATTTATTTATTTGGTTGTGCATCGTTGATATTGATTATTTTATTTGATATTATTTCCTATCAAAATCACATAAGAGATGGATAATTATTGTTTGTGTTCTGTAAACAATTGATTGATTTTTGGATCGTTTGTGTGTGTTTATCCCAACAAGTCAAGATGGTGTTGAAATACCTAGGTCATACCTCCTACAAAATACACACCGAAAGTAATAATTAAAATTATTTGTATGATCTATGTCTAAACCACATATATGCAATTAAAAGGAAGTTTAGCAATATACCAATCATGATTTTACGTTCTTAGTGAGAATCCATGGATGACCCGATCTCACATTTGACTTGATCTCACGTTTGATTAAGGATGTTTGAAATCTCCTCTTTATTAACGACTTAGCTTGATTCTCATATATATTATTTAGAATGAGACGAATAATATAAAACTAAAATATAATTAAGAATCTCAACATATGATCTCAATGTGTTGGGTCTATCTCTAAAACTAAGTCTTTAAGTGTTTTCTTGGTCTTTAATTGATTGGTAAGCCCAAAAGGCTATTTTCAATTAATATTTAGTTCTCTAGCATTATTCGGGCTTAATTAATTATTTGTCCAACAAATAAAATTAACACAATTATTAATTATCTCCATGATCATTTAATTACCTAGGCTCAACATAATCAATTTGTCCAACAAATATTATTTAGCCTAATAATTAATTCATCCAATTAATTAATTATATCACTCGATATATTGCTAAATCTTTAATTATAATGTACACGGGGCTATGCAAGTTCAGACATAGACTATAGAAATATTTTTAATTATTTGCTTCCGCTATATTTTGTATGATCTATGATCTGTATATTTCAATAAATCTGCTGCTAATATGAATATTATTTTGTAATTTTAAAAAATTCAAATCTTCCAAATATATCTAGTACAAATCTAAATTTTATTGTATAAAGGTTCATGAATTTATTATATATATATATATATATATTAAGAATTAATTTTAAGAACTAATTAAAATCCAAAAAGACAATGTAAAAAGTCACCCCTAACGAGACCTAAGTAGATTTATATAAAAAATCTCCAATGTAAGAATTGATTACACATGAGAAGAACATGGAAGAGCAAATTTACTTCTGTTCTCTCTCCTCTCTCCTCTCTCCTCTCTCCTATGATGTCTTGGTAATTCTTAATTGTATTTTTAGTTTTAGATTATTCTCATTCTTCTAAAAAGGCGTGCCTGAAGCTGGACGTGGAGGTTTGAAACATCCTTCATCAACGTGCGATCTAGTCATCCATAAATTTTTGGTAAAAACGTAAAATCGTTCGGTATATTGTTAAACCTTTAATTAGAATTAGATTTCGCTAAGCACGTGAAATCATTTTGGTATTATTTACTTTTGTGGTATTTTGTATGATTTATAATCTAGATATTCTATCAAATGTGCTACTAATATAAATATTATTTTATAGTTGTAAAAATTCAAATCTTCCAAGTGCAAATCTAAATTTTATTGAATAAAAGTCCATATATATATATTTATAATGAATGAGTTTTCCATACAACGGTTGTATGTGTGACACGATTTAAGGTATTACTTGTTTAACTATAAAGTATCACTATTTTTTAAAAGTAAATAATCAGAAGTAATACACTTAAAAAATTAATAATAATAGTTAAAAAAATAATACCTTAAAACGTGTTACATGTCACAAGAGTTTTTGCTGTGTAAAAATAGAAATCACATTTAAACTAAAAGATAAGAACTTTTCTTGTTTTGTTTGCTTACGTTGTAGAGTTGGAAGGAAACATTTATTATACTATTACATATAATATATATACACACACACACAAATAGATGGATTAAAATGGCACCAGAACAAGACGAACAAGAAATGTTGACTTCTGTCTTTAGATGGAAATTATGAAATAGTAATATCTGACTGTCGTAATAATTAATAATTAATATAGCGAAAATTGTGTTGTCAAAACAATAAAATAGCGGAAATTATCTTTGTTGTTGAGGACATTAGCGAAAATTGTTGGAGGTAACGATATTCTTTTTTTAAGTTTTCTCTTGACAAATTCGCCTCGTTTTGGAAAAGAAACAAACACCCCCTCCCCATATCCCCCAGTTACTCCTCCACCGCCCTTCCACCTCGCCGCCGTCTTCTTCCACCGCAAATCACTTTCTGCTCATCGACCTCCTAGTATACTGTTTCACCTTTGAATCGGTGCAGCTGCTTCAACTTCGCAGCTGACGAATCTGTCGCTGACTCCTTAACTAGTTTGGAATTCCGTCGCCGAAGCCAACACAGAAGGCAATTCCTCGATCATCAGTTCGATTTTTTCTATTATTTCTCAGTTTATCCTTGACTTTTCAAACACTCGCGCTGGCACGTTCAATTTCGATCATACTGTCTGGAATTTTTTCCCATGGTTTATTTGTCTGATTGTTTATTTTTGGGTGGTGCATGCGCTATTAAGACCGTAGGGCGACTATTCAGTGTACTTGACGTCGATATCTTTTCTGCGCTTCTACATTTTTATAATTGTTGACTTTGAATTGTTGCAAATATGTATCTAGATTTAAGCTCCCTCTTTTTATTTCTCCTCTGTCTCGTTTGTGCATCGGTGCGAATCTTTTGCTTCTCGGGTGGTGGCGAACAATGGTAAGTAATTTAATGCGCTTTAGTGTGCTTTTATTGATTTTCAGCACTGTGGATCTCGTTCAATTGGCTCACTTGGTCATCGTTTGCAGGTAAATGGTTATTTTCCATTATTGATACAATATCTTGTTTTAAATCTAGGAAGCTACATTTACTAAAATATTAGGAACTGTCGCAAAATATTTTTAAGTGATACATGTTAATTATCATTTGGATGATCTCATTAAGGATGTGATGCATTACCTTGTAAAGCCCAACTCCCAATTAGACGCACCTTAACATCTGGTTGAATAATTGTAACTATCTAATAAAAGGTCTGAATAAGTGCTGATCTTTGAAAAGAAACAAGCGCAATAGAAGTGTCGCTTCTCAGTTTGAGTCTTTCACTCGTATTGGTGTAATTCTTTTTACTGTGATTCTTTTTTTCCTCCGCAAGTAGGCAGCTACTAAAAACAATATAAGAAACACTATCTGGATGGCTGTGTGTTGTGTGTGATTGTTGGTGCTAATCTCTTTAATGGGAAAGATGCTGCATGTAATGGTTAAGTAGCCGTGTCAGTTGCATTACCTAGTGTAGATGAATATCCTTTTGAGAGCAAATAATTATAGGAACGCTAGCTTTTCTTCCAATTTAGAAAACTATAATGTATTTGGAGGATTCAGTTTTTCTGTTGTGCTTGATGAGACTAACAACCAGTCCAATAGGATCAAAGTTTTGGGAATAGTGTATCGAACAAAAGGAATTGAAAGTTAGTTGAAAAGGAACAAAAATATGGGATGTGATACACACCCTTTTAAACTCCCCCCTCAATTGGAGTATGCTATGCTTAAAGTTTTGTGCAAAGACATCCCATTTAGGAAACATCAAAGGAATCATTGGAGTATCTTACATGACAATGCTAACTACAGCACTCATAGTCATAAACCTTAGCGTGCGATTATAAAATAATGAGTGTAACTTTCAATTTAGGCAGCCAATATGTTGATTTTTTTTTATGTTGAAAAGATAAGGTAATGATTTTTTTTTTTTTTTTTTTATGTTAGAAATATTTGGAATTATATTTTCTATGATTTATAATTAAGTTATGTCTCGCTAAACTTTGCGTAATCTTATGGCGTGTTTGATATGATTCAATGATTATGTTAAAATAAATTAGTTTATATTAAAGTTCTTCAGATTTCTTATTCATATATATATTGTTTCATGTTGATAGGGTCAATATTTGGGGATGAGATTTCATATAAATCTCGGATATATCACATAAATATTTAAAGTGATATAGAAAATATCCATTGTTTTTCAAGTTAATTACTCATATGGAATGCAAATATTGATTTACGAATTACACGCACATCAGGACAGGAGTAACACTCATATGAAATATTTTAATATTGACAAGATTATTCTTACTAACTACGAATTAGTATTTAACATTGACTAATACTTAATAACTGAAATAAATATTTATTTTATGACATGTACTTATTTATATGAATATTTTTATTTTTATTTTTAACATTTATTAAAGCAGAGTATTTATCATACATAATATAGGAGTGTTAAAGTGGAGGCAGCCCTTCTGAATAAAAGTGTGTGCAACCTTCAACGCTCTTAAAGTTTGAACGTTCGCGTTTTACTTGTTCTGCAATACTAAGGCTGATATGTTTATAATATTCTACATTTTATATCTACATCCTCCTTATTTTATTTGCCAAAATGTAATTAATTTATCTAATTAATCATTCTTTATTTCAGAAAATTAATTAATTGAATTTGGAGAAAATCTAGCCAAATGACGAATTTTACGACTCTTCGGCGATGCTTCGAGCCAAGCAAAAGAAGAAAGAATCCATGAAAAACATTACATCATTTTTCTTGTTTTTGTAATGGGCTAGCCCATGTACATAGTAATAAATAATTTTTTTCTTAATTTGGCCCATTAGGGTCCAAAACAACATTTGTCTTCTAGGTTCCAAAGAACATCCCACGGCACTTTTGGAAGAATGGGGGCAAGAAGTGACTTTTCTCTTTCCATTTTCTCTCTCTTTTTCCACTTTTGGGGAACCATGTAAGAATTGAGTTCTCTCCTTTCTTTCTCTTCTTTTCTTTTATTTTATCTTTTCTCTTGTCCTTTATTTTATTTTATTATAATATGAGTGGCTAATTTTACGATTTGATTTAAGGGTTTCGTATTTCGGTTATATTATTGTGAGACTTTGTGATATGTATTAATTATCTTGTTTTATATTCAAGTACTAATAGGTTCAAATGATTGTTAATGGAAGTTTATATTAATTTGAATTGACAAATCAAATGATTATTTATTCTCCTATAGCTATTCATTAATTTATACTCCTAATAGTGTAAATGAGTGAAGTTTTGTAACATTAGAGTGGGTAAATTATGCTATCATAATTTATTTAATCTAATTGAACCTATAGGGCTAATATTGATATTTATGGCTATCCTAATTATCGATATTAGTATTAACCTATTTTCACTAAGATTAATGCTATTATTAATTAACATGGAACGCTATCTTGCCCAGTTGATTAATAATAAGAATTGACCGGATGCTAGGTTTGGTTAATTAATTAGGAAAATAAAGGATTTATCAGGCTATCCTAATAATTCCAAGGTTAATTGCTTGAATTTGCCAGAATTTATTTGTTAGTCTATGATCAATAGTATAATTGAATATCGAACCCTTGAATCAAATTTTTCTCTTCATAATATTGTCTCTATTTTGATAGTTTTTCTTGCCAAATTGTTTTGTGTGCATTAATACCGTGTGAGCTTGTGATTGCTAGATTGATTAATTTAGTATTTAGTTAATTAGGTAAAAATCTCTCAAAACCCCCGTTTTTGTTTCATTTTTATTCAAAAGAATTTAATTCCCGTTCCCTGTGGATTCGACCCTGCTCACCACTATACTTGTATTTTGAAAGTAGGTTAATTATATTTGGTGGATTGACAACCTATCAAATTTTGGCGCCATTGCCTGGGAACTGTGTTTAATTAATTTCTTTTAAGTTATGTTTTTCCTTGTTTCTGGTTTATGCCTCGTTCTTCTCGTACAGGTGAATTGATGTTTGATCCAGAAGTTGAGAAAACTGCAAAAGCATTAAGGAAGGAAGCTAGACTACGAGCTCAACAATCATCTTCATCATCCCTGGTTTGAATTTGGCTTTAGATTGGATCGAGTCTGAACCTGAAGTAGATACTGAATCTGAAGAAAGTAAGACAAAGGAAGAAGACATGGAAGTTCCAGCTCAACGAACTTTAAGGGAGTTGGCTAACCCTGATGTTAATCAACAACCATTATGCATTCAAATTCCTTGAGATACTACTTTTGAGTTGAAATCTGGTCTTATTCACTTATTACCTACCTTTCGTGGACTTGCAGGTGAAGATCCTCATAAGCATTTGTAGGAGTTTTATGTTGTGTGCACTGCAATGAAACCTCAAACTGTGACAGAAGACCAAATTTCTCTACGGGCCTTTCCATTCTCTTTAGCTGACAAAGCTAAGGACTGGCTCTATTATTTACCTTCCGGATCTATTACCACTTGGAATGAGATGAAGAAGCAGTTTCTTGAAAAATTCTTTCCAGCTTCACGTGCATCAAATATTAGAAAAGATATATGTGGAAGCAACGTGGTGAGACTTTATATAAGTATTGGGAGAGATTCAAACAATTATGTGCTAGTTGTCCTCAACATCAAATTCTGGAGCAATTACTCGTCCAATACTTCTATGAAGGGCTCTTGACCTTTGATAGAAACATGATTGATGCTGCAAGTGGAAGAGCATTGGTTAGCTTAACACTAGAAATTGCTAGAAGTCTCATCTCGAGCATGGCTGCTAATGCACAACAGTTTGGAACTCGACAAGATAGTATTCCACATCAAGCTAATGAAGTGAACACGAGCTCCTTCGATCAAAAGTTGGAAGCGCTGACATCTTTGATGGAAAAGTTTGTAGGAGGGCAAATGCCACAAGCTCAAGTATGTGGGATTGTTCGGATAGATGTCCCTCATTGCCGGAAGATGTTCAACAAGCCAATGCCATGGGAGGATTTCCGGGACAACCTCAACGAAAATATGATCCTTATTCAAATAACTACAACCCGGGGTGGAGAGACCACCCGAACTTTAGCTACAAGAATCAAGGAGGCCAACAAAGTTTTCCTCACCAAGGCTATACAAGACCACCACCACCACCACCACAGGCTCAACCTTCTGAATTCGGAATGTCTTTGGAAGATATCGTGAAAGCTCTAGCAGTAAACACTCAAAAATTTCAACAAGAGACGAGAGCTAGCATTCAAGAGCAAAGAACGAGCATTCAAAGTCTTGGAAACCAACTTAGCCAATTGGCAACATCTGTTGGTAAATTGGAAGCTCAAAATTCGGGAAGACTTCCATCTCAACCGGAGGTACATCCAAGAGAAAATGCAAGTGCAATGATATTGAGAAGTGGAAAGAAAATACAATCGGGACCTTCTTTGCTTGAAATACCAATGAAGGAGAAAAAGAGATAGAAGCTAAAGAAACCATCAAGGAAAAGTCCAAGGACCACAAAAAAGGTAAATTCCTCACACTCTTCACCTAATACTTCTAATGTGGTTGTTCCTCCATTTCCTAGCAGGTTAGCAAAATCCAAGAAGGATGATCATGAGAGAGAAGTATTGGAAACCTTTCGAAAAGTGGAGATAAATATTCCTTTGTTGGATGCCATTAAGCAAATCCCAAAGTATGCTAAATTTCTAAAGAAGTTATGTACTAACAAAAGGAGATTGAGAAATGATGAGAAGGTTAGTGTGGGGGAGAATGTATCTGCTGTGATAAAAAAGTCATTTCCAAATAAATGCAAGGATCCCGGTATGTTTACTATGCCTTGTGTTATTGGAAATGTGAAGATTGAGCGTGCCATGCTAGACTTAGGTGCATCCATTAATGTCATGCCATACTCAATCTATTGTTCTTTGAATTTGGGTCCCTTGAAAGATACCCGAGTTGTAATTCAGTTAGCAGACCGTTCTAATGCTTACCCTGAAGGGGTCGTTGAAGATGTTTTGGTGCAGGTTAACGAGTTGATTTTTCCAGCAGATTTCTACATATTGAAAATGGAAGAAGACACTATCACTAGCTCTGCCCCTATTTTGTTGGGAAGACCATTTATGAAGACTACAAGAACAAAGATCGATGTGGATGAGGAAACACTCTCCGTCAAGTTTGACGAAGAGATTGTTAAATTCAATATTTTCAATGCTATGAAATATCCTTCGAAAAATCATTCTATGTGTTCTATTGATATATTTGGTCGAGCATAACGACACTAAAAAAATGCGCTATTGGGAGGCAACCCAAATTTTTTTTCTTTTTTTTTTTCTCGTATTTGGATAGCTTACGTTTCATTTTCTAATTCTCATCGAATTTTATTTTCTTTGTGTAAATAGGTTCGGGCATTTTTGGAGGCGATATCACATCTTATGAGAATTCTCCAAGTCCAAAAATTAGGAATGTTACAGGAGATTAGTTTGATTTAGGCATGATCACGCTTAAATTAAACTAGTTTTTCTTAAAAATTTCATGGACAAGGTTGAAATAGGCATGATCAGGCTCAATAGACACTGAAGTATTAGGCGTGCCCACGCCTAACAACACATAGTTCGCTGATTTTTCTCCCAAAAATTTCAGCCCCTTTATACAATTTAAGGCGTGCCCACGCCTTACAGCAGATAGTTTGCTGATTTTTCTCCCATTAACCCCTTTATACAAAAAAAAAAAAAAAAAAAAAAGAAAAAGGAGAAAGAAAGAATAGGTTTTCTCTCTCTCGTTTCTCTTTCTCCCTCTATCAGTTCTCTCTCTCCGCCACCACGCCTCCTGCTCCGTCTGCCGTTTTCTCCCTCAGCCGCGCCCAGCTTACCTCCGCGCGCTTCTCGCGCCGCGCCGCATCACTTCTTTCCTCCCCTGCCTCTTCTCTGCGCTGCGCCTGCGCGCGCCCCTGCGTCGCTACGTCCGCCTCTGCTGCGCCTGTGCGCGCTCCTGCGTCGCTTCCTCCGCCTCCGCTGCGCTGCGGCTGCCCCACGCCCCTGCGTCACTTCCTCCGCCTCTGGTTCCGTTGCTGCTGTCTTCTTCGCGCCCGCACCGTCACTGCCGCGCCGTCCCTCACCGCCCGCGTGCACCCCTGCGCCACTGCTCTATCTTCCTGCCTGCACCGCTTCCGCCGCACGTCCACCTCTGCTGCGCTGCGCCTGCGTGCGCTGATGTCTCTTCCTCGCAACCGCGTCTCGTCGACCCCAGCGGTGTTCCTTTTCCTTGCGCCACCACCCGTGCCACCGCTGCGCCCGCGCCACCGTGGCTGCTGTTGTTCATCCCTGCACTCATCGCCCCAGCTGCAATCCAACCTTCAAGTCCTCCCCACAGTCGGCCGTCTTTCAGGGAAGTTCTTTCTTTGTTTTTTTTTTATTTTTATTTTTATTTTTGTTATCTTATTATTTCTTTTGTTTTCTGATTGACGAGTCTTGATGGTATACATTGAGGACAATGTAGAATTTAGGTGTGGGGGAATTTGGTATGAATTGGGAGGTATATGAGCATAATCCTAATTTTGGTTGTTAAATTGCTATGCTTTGTTGGATGAGAGTGATAATATCTACAAGAGATGTGTGAGATTCATTAGTTTTTGTCTATGCTTCAAAATGATGTCTCATTAATTTTTTTTTCAATGGATAGAACGAAAATGTGCATAGTTCAACACACAATATCCTCTTTTTTGCGAGCTTTTGAGCCTTATGTTTTGTTTTTTGTGTGATCAAGCATATCATATTCATTCTAGAACTTGCTTTAATATACATTTTGAGACCGCATAATGTGTTTGTGCACCAAAAATGATAAGGGCACTTAGGCTTAACCACTTGACTGCCTTTTCTTTGAATCCATACCTATGCAATTTCCCCTAGTTTGCTCTTTTGTGCCTTTAGCCAATTTCTTGCTTTAACAAGTACAAGATGAACCTCTTAACCATTTTTGTTCATTTTATCCATCTTGATCGAACCCTTCTTGTCAAGAAGTATGTGAATGAAATACAATAGTGTTTAAAGAGTTGGAGGTTGAAAAGAGGTTGGGCGCACACACACACACACACACACAAAAATCATTAACACGATGAAGAAGGGTAGTATAAGAAAATAAAAAAAATGGTTTGTTTTTCGTCATACTTCCTAATAGTACATAGTGCAATATTATTTTGGTGATGGGGAGTTGTAAATGGAGTAGTATACATATTACTACTTGGTTATTTATATATGATTGAGTTTGATGGGGAGAATATCAAGTGAGCATGGGATAAAGAGATTTCATGCTAAATAGTGGAAATGAAGGTGGATTATTTGTCATCTTGGACTTTGTCTATAAATTCATATATCTTCTTGACTTGTTTAGCTTATATTTCCTTCATTTTATCCTACCTTTACCCATGGCCTCATTACAATCCTTGGAAAGACCCTTTGATTTTTGCATGAATACATGATAAAGTGGTGTATATTTGATTGATAAGCAAGCTTATGACAATAATGTGTTATGCTTTAAAATTGAGTGTCACAATATAAAAATTCCATTCATACACAAATGAGAAAATTGAGTGAATCCATTAGCGAGGTGTTGAATTTGTCACATTAGAGCTTATTGAAATTGATAGGAATTGATGAGACATGAGTTTTTCTTGAAATTATATGGAATCATGATCCCTTACTCTTGTAGAGTTGTCATCTTAATTTCGTCATTGCATAGCAATTTGAGAACATTGTAGGAGAGTTTTGCCTCGAGAGGAAGACAATTGTAGGAGAATTTTTGTCTTGGTTATCACCTTGTCCTACTTTCTTATGCATGCTTGAGGACTAGCATGATTTAGGTGTGGGGGATTTGATATGTTTATAATATTCTACATTTTATATCTACATCCTCCTTATTTTATTTGCCAAAATGCAATTAATTGATCTAATTAATCATTCTTTATTTCAGAAAATTAATTAATTGAATTTGGAGAAAATCTAGCCAAAAGACGAATTTTACGACTCTTCGACGATGCATCGGGCCAAGCAAAAGAAGAAAGAGTCCATGAAAAACATTACATCATTTTTCTTGTTTTTGTAATGGGCTAGCCCATGTAGATAGTAATAAATAATTTTTTTCTTAGTTTGGCCTATTAGGGTCCAAAACAACATTTGTCTTGTAAAAGAGGAGAAAACAAAAATATTCCCTAGGTTCCAAAGAACATCCCACAGCACTTTTGGAAGAATGGGGCAAGAAGTGACTTTTCTCTTTCCATTCTCTCTCTTTTCCCACTTTTGGGGAATCATGTAAGAATTGAGTTCTCTCATTTCTTTCTCTTCTTTTCTTTTATTTTATCTTTCCTCTTTTTCTTTATTTTATTTTATTATAATATGAGTGGCTAATTTTACAGTTTGATTTAAGGGTTTCGTATTTCAGTTATATTATTGTGAGGCTTTGTGATATGTATTGATTATCTTGTTTTATATTCAAGTACTAATTGGTTCAAATGATTGTTAATGGAGGTTTATATTAATTTGAATTGACAAATCAAATGATTATTTATTCTCATATAGCTATTTATTAATTTATACTCTTAGTAGTGTAAATGAGTGAAGTCTTGTAGCATTAGAGTGGGTAAATTATGCTATCATAATTTATTTAATCTAATTGAACCTATAGGGCTAATATTGATATTTATGGCTATCCTAATTATCGATATTAGTATTAACCTGTTTTCATTAAGATTAATGCTATTATTAATTAACATGGAACGCTATCGTGCCCAGTTGATTAATAATAAGAATTGACCGGATGCTAGGTTTGGTTAATTAATTAGGGAAACAAAGGATTTATCAGACTATCCTAATAATTCCAAGGTTAATTGCTTGAATTTGCAAGAATTTATTTGTTAGTCTATGATCAATAGTATAATTGAATATCGAACCCTTGAATCAAATTTTTCTCTTCATAGTATTGTCTCCATTTTGATAGTTTTTCTTGCCAAATTATTTTGTGTGCATTGATACCGTGTGAGCTTGTGATTGCTAGATTGATTAATTTAGTATTTAGTTAATTAGGTGAAAATCTCTCAAAACCCCCCGTTTTTATTTCATTTTTATTCAAAAGAATTTAATTCCCGTTCCCTCTGGATTCAACCCTGCTCACCTCTATACTCGTATTTTGAAAGTAGTTTAATTATATTTGGTGGATTGACAACCTATCAAAGACACAAACTTCACATATTCAGTGTAATTTGTTCTCAAAAGATGCAGAGCTCTGAAAATAAGATAGAATCAACTAAAGAACTTGTGGAAAGCGATGAACATGTACTGAATTTTATGGACTCCATGGATAGTTTTCTAATCATTATGGATTCCTTATCATCAGCTCTTCGCCAGGTAACATGGATTTGATTTTCCTGATCCCTTTTGTATTTATTCAAGCAATTCGTAATTGTGTCTTCTCTTGCAAAACAATTGAATCTTTGGTTCATTGAATTACCCGTTTCTTTTTCGGATCTTGTTATTAAATCACCCTTTCGTAGGAATTTCTAGGTTGCTATATTGATTCTTGATATATTGTTGCTGAAATTGAATCTTTGGTAGCAGTTAATTGTTAAGAAAGCAGATGATTTTACTCTTCTGCAGCTTCTGCTTCTATGAAATTCAGCTCATGATTGATAATGTTAATCGTAGAACACTTTTATATCCCCTCTCACCTGATTTAGTTGCTTTTGACCCTCATGTTTGTGCTTAATTCATGAAGCAGAATCTGATTGCTGTAGAAGCAGGATCAACTTACGAGATTCAAAATATCTGTTTTGCAGGGATGGCTAGACTTAGTCAGAGCTCGACATTCGATGGGTGTTTCTCGTCTTAACAGCACTTTATTTGATCTTAAACCTCACCATGCTTCAACAACATTGCAAGTAGAATCTGGTACTTAATGCAATCATCAAGTTTATATTACAAAGATTTTGCAGAATTAACTAGAACCCTTGCTTTCCCTCCCCAGTCCATTCAACATAAACTAAAACTAGCCCACTTTTAATTCTATGCCAAGACCAACACAACACGAACTTGTATTAATTTCTCCTGTGTTAATAAAGGAATTCACATTTATCCTTCCAGCTGATACCAATACAGGGTTACCACGCTTTACATTGTGCAAATGGGCATCCTCTGATGATGATCCTGAAAAGTGTTCTGAGGAAGCCAAATATGAGGAGGATGAATTGCTGCAACAAAAGTCTGGAAGCCCTAGAGTTCAGCATCAGGGTACTTCTCATAATTTCAGTGTGAATTTGTTTTCTACCTGCTAAATTGATTGTTTCATATCAAGATGCTTACCATTCATCAAATGTCCAAACATATTGCTAGTTTTTCCTTGGTGGTGGCTTAACACTGGAGAAAAAGGTTTTTGCATTTTCCTTTGGAGCAGTTTTATGATTTTGAAAATATGTTCATCTTCAAATATTGCTACCATATTGTATTTGGTAGGTCAAGAAATGATTTAGAAAGAAAATGATATAGGACTTTGCTGCTGTTGCCAGTTTCCGTCATTTGATTTTCAACATTCTTAACAAACAATTCATTGATATTTTTGTTTTCACTTGTAAAGAACTTCAAGAGAGAAAGGCTGAAGGCGGTGAATCTCCGGTTTCTGCTGATAATCATGTAAGCTTCAGCTATCCCTATTGATTTTCTTAAAACACTTGTTTATCTTGTCTCAACAAGTCATTTGAATTGTATAGTACACGTAGTATTTCACATAAGGGATGTATTGCAGACCCAATAAATTGCATAGTTTGCGTCCTGTCGAATTGTCCTTGGGGACCTACTTGTGCCTATAATATACTGGTTCTTTGCCTTAATTGTACTTACAACAATTGAATCATACTCTACTTCTGGTCCTTAAGTAGAAATATTTTATCTAGTATTATTTATTTAAATCTTGAAACTGTTTTAGCAGGCCAAGAAAGCCAGATTTAGATCGGTTTCCGTGTTTGGAACATTGGTCTCTCCTAAGCTTCGTGCAACCCAACTATCATTTGAGACAGGTACTATAATCCCTTTGTTTTTTCTCTTCAATTGCTAGTCCTAGGAAGTCAGTTTCCACTCAAGGAAATATTGTCATTCGTCAGTCAAAAAATGCACTTGGTTCGTTCCCTGACACCTGTTTTTAACATTGACAGCTCTGGAAACACTGGTTGAGATATCAAATGTGCGAGCTTCTATGTTGCGTGCGTATGATCAAGTGCAGAAAGACCTCAAGGCTGCCAAATAGTTGTTGCTGGCTTCTCTTTCTTTAGCCTAGTATAGTTAGCATTAATCCCTCCCGTGTAGTTCATATTATTGATCAATTTATACAAAAGCTGGTATATTTTTCTTTCAGCATTAAATTTGTACTAATGTGCATGCGATCGTAGATTAGGCACTTTACATCACGATATACCCTTGCTTCTGCACTTCATCTGAAATTAGATTCCAAGAAGAGCTCTGTTTTCCTAGTGTTATTTAAAGGACCTCTTCTAGACGTTTATTGTAGAACATGTCTTGTAATGGTCCGATATATATAAACTTACTGACTCAACCGAGTAGAAATAAATGGTAATGTTTGATGCAGCCTTTATTGGTGGTTTAATAAAAGTTTCATTTTCTGGCTATGAATCATCTTTTAATTGTTTGCCTTCTGTTGAATGATTGCAAGCCATTGATTGAGCAGATAGCTTCGTCTTTTGTCAAGAAAACTAACGGTTGAAGTTCTTGGCCAATGATCAATGCAAGATAAGCTTGTTCCTTTCTGTACATTTCTATCTTTAAGACTTTAGTTAGTTTATTGGTCGTCAAATATCTGAATTGGGTGTTCGCGACTTAAAGTGTGCTTGCTTAGGCAGTTCATATCATTGATACAGTATTGGTCTAACAATTTTGCAGCTGAAAAGTGAGCTTTAACTTGCTGACACAATATATCACAAATTCACCCATGTATAAGATATTATACTATAATAATATGATGCACGGAAGAATATATTAGTATATTGATCAAATATAATATGAGATACAATATTATATCGTAATTAAAATTTTAATTCATATCAACATCTTAAACAACTGAAATTAAGTTTATAAATGTGCTTCTAAATTATTATTAGTTTTTGTTTAAAATTGTAGTTTTATGTTAAATTTAAGAAAATAATATTATGTATTAGTGTTGCAATAAAAAAAAATTAATTTAGAAAGGGTCACCCCGCGACATCTTGTGACACGCATCTGGTCTGCATCGTTTTGATTAAGGATGAGATGGATTTAGATCTTTAAGCATCTGCCTCGTCCCCTTCTTCTTCATTACCATGCTTAAGGTTGTTTGCAGATATTTTTATTTTTATTCTTTGTGGAACATGGTGTCGAGACATAACAAAATTTTGATGGATAAGATTTCGAACGAGATATCAGTGTCCCTTATGACATGTGTGACTTCATATTTGTATAAGAGATTGAATTTCATTATAAAATGACAAAAATGTGTTGATCTTGATCGTTCTTATCTAGATTCATACTAAAACGTATGAATTTGATGCATTTTTGTGAATGCATGTTTTAAACATGATATAGTTTTAAATTGTTAAAAATTATTAATTTTACTTAACCTCCTTGTAAATAATCAAATAGACTAATATTTTTATAATGAAAAATTAATACTTTTATCGTAAAAAATTATTACTTTTTGAATAATCTAAAATTTTTACTCATCAGTATTATTTTTTTATTGAAAAACATAATATCCTGCTTGTACAAGGCAAATCTCCCATATGACGTTCTTCAAGCGAAATGCATTTTATTCATTATTTTTTGTCGGATCAACCTAATTACACACATCTAAATTCATATGATTATGAAACAAGAGACTTCATCCAAAGATTTAAGAGCATGGAACATCCAAAAATTCTGTTTTACAATCCTTAATATTAAGTCAGAATTCTTCCCGAACCCAGCTCAAATCTAAATTCATATAATTGGTCCGTGATGAATTGGAAGGTAAATGGATTTCTTTATGTCATCAAGAAGAGCAGTCTCGCTGTCAAACAGGTTGGCCGAGTTGTAGAACATCTGAAACACTTTCATGCAGCACAGATGGACATTCTTGCACGATTTCGGCATCTCTTCTTCGAAGCTATCCATGAAAACATGCTGCAGGAATTCCTTCCTCTTCACTTCCAACAACTGTTTTACAGACGCGACCGAATCTTCGACGCCTAGGTCCGGGTTTTCCTTCAGATGGAGCAGAACGAGATTCACTTTCCCATCAGCTTCTTCTCTCTGTTTAAGTTACAGTCACAAACATGAGAGATCAGACAAACTTTAATGAATGAGGAAGCAGTTACGCACTCGGATAAAAAGATTGTTAATTAATTTATGATTACTTGATAGCTGTGAGTATCATTAACCAAACGGGAAATGGCCATGAGCAATTTGGTGATGCTGCGATATTCAGAGGGATAGAAAGTTTCATTGACAGAGTTTTGGGTCAAGAAAGTGGTGGCGGGAAGAGCAAGCGTGTGCGCTGCAACCGAAATCGTCCCGGTTTCGAGGTACTCGTCCATGGTGGGTAGGTATCCTGTCAGGCTCCACCTTCTCTCTACCATCCACGCCATGAATGTTTCACGCCACTGCCCCAAAAATAAAATAAAATCAGGCTGAATATTCATTAGTGGCATTGTTCTATACACATTCTACATTCTACATCATTGGACCCATGAGCAGGTCCATACAAATTTTAATTATAATTATTACTGTGCCTGAGGCCAAGGATAAAACTTTTTTTTTGTGAAATGAATTTTTTAACAAATTTGCTCTCTCCTTATAACATTGACCACCTTCAAATTAATATGTATTATAATTAATAATTGTAAAAAAATCTAAATTAAATGACAACTATTAAAGATATTTTATAAGATCTTTTAAATAATATTTTATAATCTTAATTTTTTGGTAATAGAAGGACACTTTCAAAATCTATCACCAACCTCACATATTTACCCAATATATAACTCTTGTTCTTAACTAATTTTGTTGTTACTTTTTTCTATTTAAATTTAACCAAACAATAAAAATAAATTTAAGGGTCCGTTTTAAAGCTAGACTCACATATTTACCCATATATATTTTGTTGCGAAACGATAATATTGAATTTACTTTTTCTATTTTTTTTATTATATCTCTAAAATACATGTTTTAAAATTTAATAAAAGCCTTTAAAGGCCCCTTTTAAAGCTGGTCATAGACCCACAAATTACTATGATCGGCTCTGTCGGAAGTTACAAGCTTACAATGTGTTGTAACTTTTGCACTGCTAATTTACTTCCTTGTTGAGGGTGGCACTTTGCTGCAGCGTCATTAACATAGTTGTCAAGTGCATCGAATATGATCTTACTGTGTCCTTCTAATCCGTCCTCATTCCACCTGCAAAGATTTGTAATTAGTACTAAGCTAATATTAGTTGCTCGAATTCTCCATTAATCCCATATCTTCCAGTTCGTGTTTATTTCACCAGACATCTGTAGTACCTTTTAACTGCATCTGTCAAGATTTGCAGTTCATCCAGAGAGCCTTCCATGTCGTAAAAGTCATCAGCAACAGTGACAATTATGGCAGCCTTTGCAGTGACCAATCGCATGATTGAGTTATGTGGAAAGGAGCAAGAAGCTATGGAAAAATAGGTATAAACTGTCTTTTCTCTTCCAAATCCCATCTCACTCAGCTTCCATTTCTTCGACCATCTGTACAGTTTATCATGGCGGTCAGAAATTAAGAAAACTTGCTTGTTAACAACAGTTTGTAATAGCAGTACAGTTAATCAGCTACCAACCCTTTGAGTTCCTCTAATTCTTGGACGTAGATGGACTGTAGGAACTCGAAGTTTTCCACTGCAAGTTGCATTAACTTGTTGTTGTCAAAGCAGGACAACCTGGGATAGCAGCAACTGCATTAACTTATTTTGAACTGAAAGAATTATATCGTTCTTGCAAATCAATATATATATATATACCTGTAGAATGAGGCCTTCCCAATCCATAAAGGGCTGGTCTTGTTTTCTTCGATCCACTTTCTATGATAAAGATGATCCAGACGAGCAGTCCAGGGAACATTTAACTCATAATTAATCTACACAGATGAAGTTAACCAGTAAATAAGTAATGATTACTACTAATTAATTAAAGCAGACTGCAAACTATAGTTAATTACCATATTTTGAATTCCTTTAGAAATCAGGAAATTATGATCTCTATTTCTGGCCTTACACATCTCTAAGATTCTTGTGGCAAATGTTCTTGCTTCCTCCAATTCATTCTCTCCTGGAAACTGCAAATCCGTGGCTCTGAATACACTGTACATTGCGCTAATGAACTCTTCGCAGTGTTCTTCTATATATGCAAGAATTTCTGGCTTTTGTAGAAACCAACACAGGCTTCCTGGTTCCACAGCAAACCAACAATATAAAAAATTGAAAAAAATAATATTCAAAACTTGAAAAACTGAAAAGTAATGATCTTGGATTAAAATGTAAGAGAACCGAAATTTGAAAAAAATTAATGAAAAGGTAAATAAATCTGGAATCCAGCTTACAAAAATACATTCAGTAAAATGAGCGGTTAAAAGTTCTTGGTGCTCTTAAAAATACCTGGATTTACATAGTGACCATGCATTCTCAGGAGACGAAAACTCAATGCATCTTTGAATAATTTTACTGGGACGATGTTTGTCACTGTCGGATTTGACTTTTTATTCTTTTGATTTCTGAACAAAGTAAGTACAAACAGTTTTTGTCAATTCGTTGAATAAATAAATGAAAGAAGAATATCAACTGTCTATATTTTATCCATTTTAGTATGTACCTATATATTTGGGAAAGGATTTCCTCTATTTCGAGGTTGAAATATTCAGCTACACCCAGCCCTCGTACGTGATCCACCATGCACAGCTTTATTAGGTCTCCATCAACAGGATATTTTGCAGGTACTGCAATTTTCATTTTCATCTTTGTAATTATAGTTTATTTGAAGGAAACTTACAGAGAGAGAGAGAGAAGCTGTAACCTCCATTAGGAAATTTTGAAAGAAGTTGGTGTAAATATTTCAGACAGTCCAAATTTTTTGTGGACATGAAGGCTTGAGCAGTGGCGGATGGTGATTGAAATAGGGAACCGTCGGAGCTCAAGTGCTGCTTCACAACTTTCTGTCGATCAAAATGGTATGTCGATGGAAGTGTCTCTAAGTATGAAAGTAGGGGTGGAAAATAACTTGTTTCCTCCTCTACTATCTCTTCCCTGCAATTTCATCCAAATATTTTCTCATAACATAAGAAACGGAGTCTTGTTTTAAAAATATTTTTTATTTAAAAGAAAATCGTGTTTCAAAAGTATATCTTTTATTTTATTAGCCAAAAGTAAAAAATAAAAAATAAAAAAATTGAATTTTTTTTTTAAAAAACAAGTTATATAAAATTAAATAAATAAAATCAACGTATATAATTTCATACATTTTGAGAAATTGTTGACGTTCAACGAAAATGTTGGCTATCGTTGCTCTCAATCGCCGAGGAAAATCAAGATGAAGCCCCGCCGCCTCTACTAACTCAATCATCGCCGGAAAAGTGAGGACAAACCACCGTGGCAGAATCTGATAGTTTTCATGCAAAATTATCTCCGACTTGACGTTAATAAAACTCAGTCCTACCAATTGCAAGTATATCAAGTCAATCAAAAGTTCCTTACAAAGACCAAGTACATCAAGAAAAATGGGACACGTGGCAACTTTTTTTTATTTTATTCGTTTCTCTATCGAAAATCCTACCTTTGTCCTCTGAGATGACATACGACTAAAAAGGAACGGTTAATTACCTGATTCTATATTCGGTTGACCTGCATTCCACATTTTGAGAGCCAAGATGCAAGCAAGAGTTGCAGGGAGGGCATCAATGGTGGGCAGACCCTCCTCATTGGTTTCTCCCCAGAACCCTCCTTCTTTCTGGTTATCAACTATCCTGTTGTTGGGTATTGGCCCAACGTTTTATGGTAGTGGGCCTGTCTTTATTTTATATTAAGTCTGTGCCCAGGCTTTATTTTGCCCAGGCTGGCCCACTTCCCTTTCCCCTTCACTCTCCCCCTTTGCTGAATTAGGGCTCATTTCTTCCTGTGTTATGCGCCGCTCTTGTCAAACCCTTCCCTCGTCTTCCCCGTCTGCCCCTTTCCCTGTGTCGAGTTTATGCCTTCCCCAGGTAGTCTTTACTCCCGAAATTGAATGCCGTCCTTGATTCCGTGTGGCCCTTCGGGGTTCTCCGGCTGGTTCTCGTCTCTCCTATTTATTGACGTTCCGTCGTCATTTCTGAGAGGCGATTCCAAGAGCATTCTTCACGCTGCATTCTATTCCCCATTCCCTTGACTATACTGTCCGATACTTCCGGTGGTTGAGGTATCTAGTGTGTAGATTCGATTGGGTTACGAGTGGGAGAGGATATTCGGGTGTGAAGTGCTACCGGGTTAGGTGTGAGCTCTTAGACGGTGAATGGTCTTTTGTGACTAGTTCGAGTCCTCCGATTGACTTGTGTGTCCGAATCGGGGCGAGCCCAGGCACCCCTGAGCCCAATACCGGTGCCGGCGATACACAACAGTGGTATCAGAGCCCACCGCCGTGCACCGCCGCGAGCTGAAGTCGCCGATGGGCGACCTGCCGCTGCCTTCCGCTGCCCGCGCCTCGCGCGACCCCCCCGCGCGACCGCTATTGTCGCCGTCGGGCGACTCTGCCGTCGTCGCTCCCTGCACGACCCTGCCATCGCTTCCCGCGACTCTGTGCCGACGGTGGATTTGCCCCTCGGTATTGTACCGAGGCTGGTGGGCCGTCTCCCCCTTACGAGGTTCCCCTGAACCTCGCTCTGGTAAAGCGGCTTTAACCCTACTCCTGTAGATACCGATTGAACCGGATAGGACTTGGGCGTGACTGCTGGTAGATACCGGTCGAACCGGGCAGGTTTTGTTGATTCTGCTATACTGTGTGTATTGTTGATACTGTTCTATTGCCTGCCTGCATTACTGTGTATCTTACCTTGTAATACTGTGATCTGCTGAATCTGAAATTGTTGTGTGCTTTTTTTTTCTGATTCTGCTTCACCGTGTTAGAAACTGAAATCGGAACTGAGTGACCCCTGCGCAATTGATCAATCGGCTTGTGAACTTGGAAATCCTCAGTCTTCCGTTTTGTGTGAATTTTGTGATCATTGTGCTGTGTGCATCATGTCTTCTGTTGGATCCTACAATCTGGCACCATTTGATGGTCGCTCAGATTTTGGGATATGGTAGCAGAAAATGAAGGGGATACTAATACAGCAACGTGTATTTTAAAAGTATCTCCCTTGCATTTTCTGAAGCCACAAATGATGAGAAGAAGGAAGAGATGGATGAGATTGCATTCTCATCCATCATCCTTCACCTCTCAGATTCGATTATCCGAAAAGTCGGAGATCAGAAATGTGCCAAAGATTTATGGGAAAAATTAGAAGAACTATTCGTTGAAACTTCATTTCCATGTAAAATGTTCTTACTTGAAAGATTTTTTCGGTTTAAACTAGATATGTCTAAAGATATTGATGAAAATATGGATATTTTTCAAAAACTTATTCAAGACATAAAGAAAACCGATGATAAATCTATTGATGAGTATACTGCTATTGTGCTTTTAAATGCTATTCCTGATTCTTTTGGTGATGTAAAATCTGCTATAAAATATGGTAGGGATCAGGTTACTTTGGATTCTGTCATTAATGGACTAAAAAGTAAAGAGATAGATTTAAAAGCCAATTTGGGTATTAAACATCAAAACAATGCTGATGCTATGTTTGTTAAAGGAAAGAACTTTAAGAAAAAGAAAAAGTTTTCAGAAAATAAAAATGGTCAAGATAGGTCTAAGGATAAACCTGCAAAATCTAATAATTCCACAAATAAAAACAAGAAGTGTTTCAATTGTGGTGAACCGGGGCATTTTGCAAATGTTTGTCCTCAACCAAAAAGGCCTAAGGCCAATAATGTTTCTGAAAATGAATTGCATGAAGATGTTTTCATGGTAACAGATTTTTGTGAAACCTCTGTGGCTAATTCTGTAAATTCATCTTTCTTGTGTGAAAATGAATGGTTAATTGACTCTGGCTGCACATTTCACTTGACTCCTTTTAGAAATCTATTTTGCTCCTTTAAAGAAACAAAAGATGGATTTGTGTCCATGGCAAATGATAAAAAATGTCCTATCCTAGGTGTAGGAAATATTTCACTTATGTGTGAATCTGGGCATGCTCTTAATCTGAAAAATGTGAGATATGTGCCTGCTTTGAATAGCAATCTTTTATCTTGTGCTGCATTAGAAGATGAGGGCTATGAGGGGAAATGGGGTAAGGGTGTTATGTCTATCATGAAAGGGTCTTCTGTGGTCCTTAAAGCTGAAAAACGTAATAACCTGTATATGTGCTTTACCAAACCTGTCTTGCATGCAAATGTAGTTAAAGATGATAAAACTGCACTTTGGCATTGTAGACTAGGACACATGAGTAATAAAGGGCTTGAACTGTTGCAAAAAGTAGGATCATTTGGCAATGATAAGCTTTCTTGCATGCCTTTTTGTGAACCATGTGTGAAGGGTAAAAAACATAGGGTCAGTTTTCCCATCTCCCCTGCTCCCAACGTGTCTAAATGCACTAGCATACTTGAATATTTGCATGCTGATGTGTGGGGTCCTGCCACCACCCCCACACATGGAAATAAAAGATGGTTTCTGTCCATTATTGATGATTTTTCTAGAAAAGTTTGGGTTCTACTTTTAAAGGACAAATCTGATGTCTTTGATGTGTTCAAAAACTGGAAATCTTTAATTGAGAATCAAACTGGTAAGAAAATCAAGAAACTTAGAACTGATAATGGACTTGAATTTTGTAACCATCTACTCGATGATCTGTGTGCTGTTTCTGGTATTCAAAGACACAGAACGGTTCCATACACTCCACAACAAAATGGTGTGGCAGAACGTATGAACCGAACCCTCCTTGAGAAAGTAAGAAGCATGCTTGCTGCTTCTGGACTTTCTAAGAAGTTCTGGGGTGAAGCAGTTGTTACTGCTGCCTATTTGATTAATAGGTCTCCTTCTGTGCCTTTAAATGGGAAATACCCTGAACTTGTTTGGTCAAGAAAAGCTGTTGATTTTTCAAATCTGAAAATTTTTGGCTGTGCTGCTTTTGTGCATCAAAAACTGGATAAGTTGGAACCGAGGTCTAAAAAATGTGTTTTCTTTGGTTATCCTGAAGGTATAAAAGGTTACAGACTTTGGCTAAAAAATGAACCTGGTTTTAAGGTTACTATTAGTAGAGATGTCATTTTCAATGAATCTAAAATGAACCTGGTTTTAAGGTTACTATTAGTAGAGATGTCATTTTCAATGAATCTGAATTCCCTTGCCTGCCAATATCTGTACCTATTGTTGCTTCTGATGTGACTCCGAGTGAGGTGGAGCAAACACCTAATTTACCTGTCTTAGCTGATTCAAATTCTGAAAATATTGAGCATGATAATGTAAGTGATGGTGAAAATGTTGAAAATGATGATTATCAACTTGCTAGGGACAGACCTAGAAGAAACATTAGGCAACCATCTAGACTTAATGATTATCATATGGATATGCATGCTTTGAATGTATTTGAATCTCCTACTGACCTAGAACCTAAGTCCTTTAAAGAAGCTGTGAATTCTAGGAATTATGTTGACTGGTTAAATGCTATGAATGATGAAATGAACTCACTGCATGTTAACCAAACCTGGACTCTTGTACCTAAACCTGCTGATTGCTCTGTGGTTGCATGTAAATGGCTGTATAAGGTAAAAGAAGAGTCTGACAGCATTAGATTTAAAGCTAGACTTGTAGCTAAAGGTTTTACTCAAAATGAGGGGATTGATTATACAGAAATCTTTGCTCCTGTTGTTAAGTTTGTTACTGTGCGCATTATGTTGGCATTAGCTGCTCACTTTAACTGGGAATTAAAACAACTAGATGTAAAAACTGCTTTTTTGCATGGTGAACTTGATAAACAAATCTACATGCATCAACCTGATGGTTTTATTGATCCCCAAAAACCTGACCATGTATGTTTGTTGAAAAAGGAACAGTCAAGCTTGAGAAAATTCCTTCTCAATTTAACCCTGCTGATATGGGAACTAAAAGCCTTTCTGCTGAGAAAACAAAAGACTGCATGAATACACTGAATTTTGATTCGTTGGATTAAATTCTCGAACATCTTGTATTCTGCTTTGTTTTTTTTGTTTATTCCTCTCACTTTCTTTCTTTGGCTTGTGCAGGTATGTGTGACTGTTATGGGCAATGATGATTTGCCTTTCGCCCCGGGTAGTACTTGTCAATCGGTTGGACGAGGGTTGGTCCAATAAGGTGGAGAATGTTGTTGGGTATTGGCCCAACGTTTTATGGTAGTGGGCCTGTCTTTATTTTATATTAAGTCTGGGCCCAGGCTGGCCCACTTCCCTTTCCCCTTCACTCTCCCCCTTTGCTGAATTAGGGCTCATTTCTTCCTGTGTTATGCGCCGCTCCTGTCAAACCCTTCCCTCGTCTTCCCCGTCTGCCCCGTTCCCTATGTCGAGTTTATGCCTTCCCCAGGCAGTCTTTACTCCCGAAATTGAATGCCGTGCTTGATTCCGTGTGGCCCTTCGGGGTTCTCCGGCTGGTTCTCGTCTCTCCTATTTATTGACGTTCCGTCGTCATTTCTGAGAGGCGATTCCAAGAGCATTCTTCACGCTGCATTCTATTCCCCATTCCCTTGACTATACTGTCCGATACTTCCGGTGGTTGAGGTATCTAGTGTGTAGATTCGATTGGGTTACGAGTGGGAGAGGATATTCGGGTGTGAAGTGCTATCGGGTTAGGTGTGAGCTCTTAGACGGTGAATGGTCTTTTGTGACTAGTTCGAGTCCTCCGATTGACTTGTGTGTCCGAATCGGGGCGAGCCCAGGCACCCCTGAGCCCAATACCGGTGCCGGCGATACACAACATATCCATTTCAGACAACTTTCAAACATAGGAACATTTTCCCTTTTAAGGTCGGGAATCATGGCCAACCAAGCTGTGTCATAAGCAGACGGAGAGACAAATGCCTCGGCATTATCAAGTTTGGAGAAAATGTCCTTTTTAACCTCAGAAACCAGGGTATGGATCAACGACAGTGTGGACTCCATTGTCACAGTACAAGAGTTTGGCAGTACTTGTGAGGAATATTTGCTCCTTATAGATCTCTGTGTGCATCCATCCACAAGCTCTTGTGGTCTATTTATAGAGAAGAAAATGTAAGGTTCACGATCCATTGCACCTAACTTTGATTTCAAGAAGGCTAATGAAGGTACTGTGTAATTTCAAATCATTCAGGAGTTGACAATGACAGTTCTTGTAAGTAACTGTAGTGAATCACGCAGATAACAAGACGTCATCATGTTGGACAATAATTCTTTTGGTATGCATTGGTCCCCCTTTTTGTCATTTCAAGAAAGTTGTTTTTTTTTCTTCAAGAAAAAAAAATATATTACAAAAAAAAAACTATATATATATATATATATGAGACAATAAAAAATCTTTAAAAGAGGTGTTTGTTTTTCACAAGTTATCTTAAAAAATAAAATTATATTTTATAAGTATTAACTTTCAGTTATATTATTCATTTAATTGTTGGGTTAACTTGTTAGCAATACTTGATTTGTTGGGTAGTAAAATTTGTGTTAGATGCAAAGAAAACAAAGAAAATCCTTTAATTTTTTAAATATTTATACATATATATAGAAAAGTAAAATTACGATTTTCAATAATATTTTCCTGCTCATCTACTTACTAAAAACTAATTATATAGTAAGAAATTAAGTATAACTTATTTTATTTTATTTTGGGAATTAAAAATAATTGAACAAACTTATACATATTGAGTAATTGATTTTAAACAATAAAATTGAGATTTGCTTGATTTTAGTCAATAAAATTAAAATTTGAATAAAATTTTGTAAATTTATAAATGAAATCAACTGTTTCTCTTTGCATTTGACTATTCATATGTTTTTATTATTTTTATTTTATTGATCATGGTTCCATTTTAACACGAGGCAGGAGATTTGAGTATACACATGTTTATTTAATTATTTAATTATTTAATGCTCCGTTGCCAAATGGCATGCAAAATTATAAAATTAAAGTCTTCTCCCTTGTTAGCGAAATCGACAACTTTCCTTTTTATTTAATTGTTAATTTGAACAAGATCTCCCATGCTTCATCAAATCGATACCCAGGATATCTATGCTTCAAATATATAAGAAGCTCATAACTGCTTGACTCAGGATATGGAGACTAAAGGTGGATGCTTCTTTCCAAGCCTCAAGTTTTGTTTCATGCATATCTATTTTTCTATGGATTCTTGAGCTGCCGACTTGTTCCGGCTCATGAGTGAAATCGATCCGACTAGCTCACTTTAAACCTAAATATGGTTATTTGGACCGGCCATTCAGCGGGCCCAAATTGTCGCTCAATTCAAAAGGTCTAGTCTAAACTTTGTCAACAAACTTTCGGGTGGCAATGGAGATGCAAATGGGATAAATTTTCTCAAACTTCCTTGCTCAGATCTTGATAGCTAGTAACATAAAAAATTATCGCATAAGTCAAGGTTGGATCCCAAACAACTCAAAAAGGTAATCTCAATGAAAACTTAATAAATTTTAATCCTTTACTCAGACATTAATACGAACATATGCATCGTCACTCATAATGAACTAGAAGATATAAGACCATCTTAGAAAATGTAAGGTACTTTGTTCCACCTTTTCTTCCGATAGATTTGGAACCCTACATAATTTCAAAATTAATATTTAATTTTATTATTTATCTTTATTTTGCAATTATTTTGAAGTTTGGATTTTTTCTAACGTACTCAAGCTTAATCCAAACAACCAAAAGGATTACACCGGCAATCCGATAAAACACAGGTTAAACTTCATGGGGAAAGCCACTTTGTCGGATAAACTCACTATAGATGATCTTTGTATCACAAAACTCGTGCTGCCGGAATGTTTCAAGATCGGATGAAACCGAGTCGAAATCTTGGTCATTTCGTTCTTCATCTTGGACTTGGGAGCTGAGGTGGGTACCGGCTTCAAGAAAGGCTTGGATTTCGGTCCGCGATGAATCGGAAGGTAAATGGATTTCTTTATGTCATCAAGAAGAGCAGTCTCGGTGTCAAACAGGTTGGCCGAGTTGTAGAACATCTGAAACACTTTCATGCTGTACAGATGGATTTTCTTGCACGATTTCGGCATCCCTTCTTCGAAGCCATCCATGAAAACATGCTGCAGGAATTCCTTCCTCTTCACTTCCAATATCTGTTTTACATACGCGACCGAATCTTCGACGCCTAAGTTCGGGTTTTCCTTCAGGTGGAGCAGCACGAGATTCATTTTCCCATCAGCTTCTTCTTTCTGTTTTAGTTGCAGTCACAAACATGGGAGTTTCAGACAAACTTTAATGATTGAGGAAGAAGTAACAGCAGTTACACACTCGAATAAAAAGATTGTTACTTAGTTTATGATTACTTGGTAGCTCTGAGTGTCATTAACCAATCGGGCAGTCGCCATGAGCAATCTGGTGACGTTGCGATATTCAGAGGGATAGAAAGTTTCATTCAGGGTCAGAAAAGTGGTGGCGGGAAGAGCAATCGTGTGCACTGCAGTCGAAATCATCCCGGTTTGGAGGTACTCATCCATGGTGGGCACGTATCCTGTTAGGCTCCACCTTCTCTCCACCATCCACGCCGTGAATGTTTCGCACCACTGCCCGGAAAATTAAACAAAATCAGCAATCAACAATACTACGTTGTTAGGAACATTTGTAACTGCTACGTGTGAGTGGTTGGATCCTCCTGTTCCAAACTGCATTACGTCTCCAGCATCAATACAGGCTGAATATTCTTTAATGACGTCATTATTTACACGTTCTGCATTAGTGCAATTGTAATTGAAGATGTTTATGGATCATTAGACCCCTAATCAGATCACACAAATTTGAATTATGATTGTTACAAATCGAACTCAAAATCCCAGGGCGTCACTGTGCTTGAGGCGATTTTTCGGGGTCTTGTTTGATATTGACATTATGTATAAATTATACAACAATAATTGTTGTGAAATGAAATTTTTAATAAATTAATCTATCCCTCCTTTATAAGATTAACCTCCTGCAAATTAATATGTAATTTATAATTAATAATTGTCAAAAAATTTCTAATTTAAATGGTAATTATCAAAGAAACTTTATAAGATCTTCTTTTGAGCAATATTTTATAATCTTAATTTATTGGTAATAGAATGACAATTTCAAAATCTATCACCAACCTCACATACTTACCCACATATATCTCTTGTTCTAACTAATTTTGTTGTTAAATGATAATATTGGATTTACTTTTTTCTATTTTTTGTAATATGTCTCTAAGATAAATTTTATATTTAACAAAAAAAGATTTAGGGGTTCGGTTTAAAGCTAGACTCGGGACCACAAATCACTAGGACCGACTCTATCGGAAGTTACAAACTTACAATGTGTTGTAACTTTTGCGCTGCTAATTTACTTCCTTGTTGAGGGTGGCACTTTGCTGCAGTGTCATTAACATAGTTGTCAAGTGCATCGAATATGATCTTACTGTGTCCTTCTAATCCGTCCCCATTCCACCTGCAAAGATTTGTAATTAGTACTAAGCTAATATTAGTTGCTCGAATTCTCCATTAATCCCATATCTTCCAGTTTCGTGTTTATTTCACCAGACATCTGTAGTACCTTTTAACTGCATCTGTCAAGATTTGCAGTTCATCCAGAGAGCCCTCCATGTCGTAAAAGTCATCAGCAACAGTGACAATTATGGCAGCCTTTGCAGTGATCAATCGCATGATTGAGTTATGTGGAAAGAAGGAGCAAGAAGCTATGGAAAAATAGGTATAAACTGTCTTTTCTCTTCCAAATCCCATCTCACTCAGCTTCCATTTCTTCGACCATCTGTACAGATTTTCATGGCGGTCAGAAATTAAGAAAACTTGCTTGTTAACAAAAGTTTGTAATACCAGTACAGTTAATCAGCTACCAACCCTTTGAGTTCCTCTAATTCTTGGACGTAGATGGACTGTAGGAACTCGAAATTTTCCACTGCAAGCTGCATTAACTTGTTGTTGTCAAGGCAGGACAACCTGGGAAAGCAGCAATAGTAGTTAGATATGTACACAAACAAGAAACCAACTTTAGCATAAGATAGATTACTCCCTTCAGTTCACAAAGATCGACATTTTTGGAGGATTTCTTGTTTTGGTGACGTTTTGTCGTTTTCAAGATTAATATTTTTTTTTTTCTAAACTTCCTCTGAGTTTTTTAGTATTGTGACAGAAGAAGTATTAATTAAGGACGCATCAGATAATTTTCGTATGTGTAAAATTTTCTATATAAAAGTACTTATTTTTAACTTAAAGAATAAGATGGTTCCTGAAAATCAAAATATATATATACCTGTAGAATGAGGCCTTCCCAATCCATAAAGGGCTGGTCTTGTTTTCTTCGATCCACTTTCTATGATAAAGATGATCCAGACGAGCAGTCCATGGAACATTTAACTCATAATTAATCTACATAAATGAAATTAATCAGTATAATAAATATTGATTACTACTAATTAATTAAAGCAGATTGCAAACTATAGTTAATTACCATATTTTGAATTCCTCTAGAAATCAGGAAATTATGATCTCTATTTCTGGCCTTACACATCTCTAAGATTCTTGTGGCAAAGGTTCTTGCTTCTCCCAACTCACTCTCTCCTGGAAACTGCACATCGGTGGCCCTGAATACACTGTACATTGCGCTAATGAACTCTTCGCAGTGTTCTTCTATATATCCAAGAATTTCTGGCTTTTGTAGAAACCAACAGAAGCTTCCTGGGTACACAGCGAACCAACAATATGAGTGGGGTTCTTGTAAAACTGTTTCATATGCATCGTATGTTAAATTAAGTTTTTCTAATAAAGATTTTGAAAAAACTGAAAAATGTTGGAAAAACTAAAAAAAAAAAAAAAAAAAAAAAATCCTGAGAACTGAAAATTTGTTAAAATTAATGAAAGAATAAAACATTTAGATTCTATCTTATAAAAATACATTCAGTAAAAATGAGCGGTTAAAAGTTCTTGGTGCTCTTAAAAATACCTGGATTTACATAGTGACCATGCATTCTCAGGAGACGAAAACTCAATGCAACTTTGAATAATTTTACTGGGACGATGTGTGTCACTGTCGGACTTGGCTTTTTATTCTTTTGATTTCTAAACAAAGTAAATACAAACAGTTTCTGTCAATTCGTTGAATACATGAAAGAAGAATATCAACACTCTATATTAAATCCATTTTAGTATGTACCTATATATTTGGGAAAGGATTTCCTCTATTTCGAGGTTGAAATATTTAGCTACACCCAACCCTTGTACGTGATCCACCATGCACAGTTTTATTAGGTCTCCATCAACAGGATATTTTGCAGGTACTGCAATTTTCATTTTCATCTTTGTAAATATAGTTTATTTGAAGGAAACTTACACAGAGAGAGAGAGAGAGAGAGAGAGAGAGAGAGAGAGAGAGAGAAGCTGTAACCTCCATTAGGAAATTTTGAAAGAAGTTGGTGTAAATATTTCAGACAGTCCATATTTTTTGTGGACATGAAGGCCTGAGCAGTGGCGGATGGTGATTGAAATAGGGAACCGTCGGAGCTCAAGTGCTGCTTCACAACTTTCTGTCGATCAAAATGGTATGTAGATGGAAGTGTCTCTAAGTATGAAAGTAGGGGTGGAAAATAACTTGTTTCCTTCTCTACTATCTCTTCCCTGCAATTTCATCCAAATATTTTCTCAAAACATAAGAAATGAGTCTTGTTTTAAAAAACAAAAATTATTTAAAAAGAAAGTCGTGTTTCAAAAGTAAATCTTTAATTTTATTAGTTAAAAGTAAAAATAAAAATAAAAAAAAATTGAATTTTTTTGTTTAAAAACAAGTTATATATAATTAAATAAATAAAATCAAAGTATATAATTTCATACATTTCGAGAAATTGTTGGCGTTCAACGAAAATGTTGGCTATCAGTGCTCTCAATCCCCGAGGAAAAACAAGATGAAGCCCCGCCGCCTCTACTAACTCAATCATCGCCGGAAAAGTGAGGACAAACCACCGTGGCAGAATCTGATAGTTTTCTTTCAAAATTATCTCCGACTTGGCGTTAATAAAACTCAGTCCTACCAATTGCAAGTATTTCAAGTCAATCAAAAGTTCCTTACACAGACCAAGTACATCAAGACAAATGGGACCCGTGGCCCCTTCCTTTCCCACCATATTCCGGGCAACTTTTTTTATTTTATTCGTTTCTCTATCGAAAATCCTACCTTTGTCCTCTCAGACGACATACGACTAAAAAGGTACGGTTAATTACCTGATTCTATATTCGGTTGACCTGCATTCCACGTTTTGAGAGCCAAGATGCAAGCAAGAGTTGCAGGGAGGGCATCAATGGTGGGCAGACCCTCCTCATTGGTTTCTCCCCAGAACCCTCCTTCTTTCTGGTTATCAACTATCCATTTCAGACAACTTTCAAACATAGGAACATTTTCCCTTTTTAGGTCGGGAACCATGGCCAACCAAGCTGTGTCATAAGCAGACGGAGAGACAAATGCCTCCACATTATCAAGTTTGGAGAAAATGTCCTTTTTAACCTCAGAAACTAGGGTGTGGATCAACGACAGTGAGGACTCCATTGTCACAGTACAAGAGTTTGGTAGTACCTACAAGGAATCTCTGCTCTTTTAGATCTCTGTAAGTATTTCATCCAAGCTCTTGAGGCCTATTTATTGAGAAGAAAATCCAAGGTTTATGGTCCATCGTACCTAACTTCAATTTTGTGAAAGATATTTAAGGTATGTGTAGGTTCAAATAAGTTGACCATGACTTGTTGCAACAATCAAACCCAAAAAACAACTTTTTAGTGGGACCTACCATTTAACCATTATTATTTTATATTTTTACTTATACATTAAATTAAATATATTTATGATGATCATTTTATTTAATAAATATTAAATATTATTATAATTAAGTAATAATTAACATATAAAATCTATACATAATATAGAAGAACGATCTCTTACCACATATCACTCCATAAAAAATTTGTACAGTTATGATTAAATAAATTTTATAAACTAAACTATAATATCTTTCTATAATATAAAATAATTGAGAGAATGTTTCTCCTTTTTTATTTTTTATTTTTATTAAAATTTAAGTAACTTTTTGTTTTAAATTCATTTTTAAGGTAAGATATATCAAATTAATTATCTTTTTGTAATCTTTAATTTGACATCAGTATTGCATATTTTAAAATAAATAATTATATTTAAAATATGAAATATAATTTTTTATAGATAGAACATAAGTTCTTATGACGCAAATTATTTATTTTTATTTCATTAAATATGTTGGATATGAATAAATAATATATTAATTTTTATTTATGAATTTAATCTAAAATTATAAATATCTTTTATATTATGATATGATATTATTAATTTATATATTATTAATATAATTTCATTATATATCATAATATAACAAAATATATTTGCCATCTATTATTCAATAGAATTAGGCAATTTTTACATTCAGGAAAAAGAAGAAAATAACAATTGTAAAAGCTCGAAAAAATAAAAGAATTGATCAACACTGAATAAAAGAGGAGAAACAAAGTAGCAGTAGCGGGGCCCTACCCACGCGCAGTGGCTCACACATGCCAATGAACTGGCTGCGTGTTGCTCACTTCAAATCAGCTATCGAAACTGCGTTTTTGCTCTTTCCCTTAAACACAGCTCCACATATTCCGCTGTAACCTTTTATTATGTCCTCTTCTTCGTTCAAAATGAGAAAAAAAGAAAAACAAATTTACCCACAATTTAATTCCTATAATATTCTTACTAAACTTTCACGAACAAATCTTTCACTCAATTGTGAAAGCGCATTTACGATCAATCCTAAATCGTAAAAGTTATTCTTACAGTCAATCATAAATGTTTTTTCACGATCAATCATAAAAGTTGCTTTTACAATTCAATCAATCGTCATGGTCAATTGTCAAAGTTACTTTCACAATCATTCTTGAAAGTTGTGTTCACAGTTAATCGTATAAGTTTTCACGACTTACACTCTCAATCGTAAAAGTCCAATCATGTAGGTTTACGCTGTAAATTAGGAGGGTGAAAAGAGAAAAAAAAAAAAAAAGCAAGAAAGAGAGATTTTCACGAGAGAAAAGAAATAATATTGAACTTACGATAAAGAGATAGGAGAGAGGAAACGGAACAGACATGAAATAGGAGAGAGAAAAATAGAGAGATGAGGTTTCACATGTCCAATCATAAAATTTAAGGAAAAAAGAGAGAAAGCAAAAGAAAAAAAAGAAGGAAAGAGGAGAAAGAAAAATCAAAAATAAATTTTGAAGAGAATAGAAAAAAGAAAAATAAATAAATTTATCTATAAACCATAACATAATATGAATACAAAATATATTATTTTATGTTTTTAATAAAAAAAAATTGAATGTTATAAATGTCTACTTTAGCATATTTCCTCTTAATACAATCATTTAAAAAGTTTAGAAGCTGCAAAGGAGTTGGCATTGCAGACACCCCAATCAGTTGTGTCATGAATCACACAGACAGCTGGTAATCAACAGCAGGCAATCATGTTGGACTATAAAGAGTAGAGTTTATGGAGGAAGTAGAGAGTAGAGTTTATTTATTTATTTATTTATTTTGGATGGGGTAATAAAAATATTCAAATGTCATTTTTGTTTTGTTTAATATACTAAATATAAACAAGAGAGTTGTAATTTTTTAATATTTCCAAATTCTTCATGGTAAATTTTATCTTATTTTGCGATTAATTAATTTTTTTTTTTTTACTGTTAATACTTGATTAAAGTGGGAAGTATTAATGGTAAAGGTAACCAGAATGGCAGAATCCATTCCTGATTCCAATCTTTGGACATCCAGTAATCTCAATTTCTTAAAATAATTAATAAAAAAGAAATCAAGTTTAAAAGTGAAAAAGAAAAAGGAAGGAGTGTAAGTTCAGTTTGGTACAATTATTTGAAAGCATGGGCCCAGGTTGGACATGATTCACGCTCGCCTCAACAAACACAGGAACAGGACTTCCTATAAATTCAAAACGTGTTTCTCATTTTTGAAAATAATAATAATAATAATAATAATAATAATAATAATAATAATAATAATAATAATAATAATAATAGGAATAGTACGAAGGATTGTTTTCTTATGTCGTGCTTCATCTGCGCCTACATGAATAACAATTTCACATGTTTGAAGTCAATCGGTTATGTTTTGCGTTGTAATTGTATGGTCCCACGCTTGACTCCGAACCTCGTTTATTCCACTTTATTTTCAAATAATATATACACAAGATCAACCTATATATTTGCTTATTATATGTAATTAATATTTTTTTGTGTTGTACAATTTACAATAAAATAATATAATATATTTTTATAAATATAATAATATATTTTTTTTTAAATAAAACACATAATTATATCAAATATATTTTTAATAAAAATTTGTTTAAAATAAAAATATCTCACAATATATAAAATATTAAAATATACCACAGTTAATCTATGAAAATATATTTTATATTTAAAAATTAATATTATATTTTTATATATGCAATATGAATATCAAATTAAAGATCATGAAAATATGATTAATTTGATACATTTTTTATAAAAAGTGTAGCTAAGATAAAATAATTATAAACCTTAAAAAGTTGAAGTGAAAAAAGAAAGAAAGAGAAAATTCTTGATTGGTTACTAGAATTTCTAAATATAGAAAAATATTTTGGGCGGAAAAATTGTACTTTCACGAACATATTATTATAGTATAATATTATTGAATTTTAGAAATACATAAAATTAATATTTTTAAATATATATATAATTATGTTCAATAATTTACATATGTACCATGATTATAACAAGGATTTAAATATTATATATAAAATCATATGTGAACATTAATTAATTTTATTTATAAAACACAATTATCAAATTACCAAATATATAGTATTTTCTTTTGAAATTCAAAGAAATGATCTGGTATATCAATGTAAACATTTTATTATTTTCATATATAGTATCAAATCTGCCATAAATTCATAATTGATTTGTTAAAATCAAGTAATTATGAAAATATATGAATTTTTTATTAGTTTTGATAAAATTAGTAGCATTACAATTATTAACAAATAAAAATATAAAAATTAAAAATGAATGCTTATTGCTTAGCAGTATAACAATATTTTCTAAAACTCTGTGTTTTCATTTGTAAAAAGAAAAATGGGCGGAAAAATAATAATAACAAATATAGAAACAGTCAATTTACTATTATATATATAGATATAAATATACATATTTAATTATATAAATATTTTTTAAGCCAATACGTACTGATAAAATATAATGTAAGATACAAAATTATATTGTAATTAAAATTTTAATTCATACCAACATCTTAAATAGCTTAAATTAAATTTATTAATGTGCTTTAGAATTATTTATCAAAATTTGAAATTTTAGCTTTATGTTAATTTTTTAAAAATAATATTATGCATCAATGTTGCAATAATAAAAATTTAATTAAAAATAGGTCGCTCTGGTGCATCTTGTGACCCGACCGCAGCCGATTTACCCGGCTTTGTTTAAGGGGATAAGACGGATTTAATTTTTAAGCACCCACCCCACCCTACCTTACTATTATCTTTATGTTCATCTATGGATTTATAGATTTTTTTTTAATTTTTTTTAATTCTTTGTGAAACATGGTGTCTAAGACATGACCAGGTTTTGATAGATGACCAGACTAGATACCAATGTCCCTTATGACATAGGTATGAATTTAAATTTGGTGATAGATTGAATTTCATTATAAAATGATATAAATGTGCTAATCTTAATCAATCGGATCTGAATTCATACAGAAAATATATGAATTTGACGTATGTTGTGCAAGCATGTTTTAAATATGATATATTTTTTAAACTTAAAAAATTATTAGTTTTTTAGAAATTTATTGTAGTTTTTACTAAAATTGTAAATAATCAAATAAAATAATATTTTTATAATAAAAAGGTATTACTTTTATTGTGAAAACTTATTAGTTTTTGAATAATTTAAAATATACCTTTTTACTCAAAATTATTTTTTTATTTATTTAAAAAACATAATATTGTGTTTGTATGGGGTAAATACGCCAGATGGCTTTCATAAGGCCAAGTTCATTTATTTTCATTGTTTTTTTTATTTGATCAACCTAATTACACATATTTAAATTCATATAATATAATATATATATATATATATATATATATATATATATATATAATGAGCTTATAGGATTACCCAAAAAATAAGGTTTGGGTTCAAATTCCCTTTTCTCATATCTACTATGTACCAAATGATTCGGTTTCAAGTTAACATATTTTTTGTAAGTATCATGCCTCGATCCAACTCGCAAATTCGACCCAACCCAAATTGCCACCGTGCATAAAATACACCCGAAGAATTATTATTTTATATAACTCATCCATTTAAGAGAACTTAACGACCCACTGGGCCTATTCGTGGAGGCCCAAAACATTAACTTCGATTACGAAATAGATAAAAGAGCCCAAGTCCAGAAATGGCCCAGCAATGAAGTAGTTGGAACTTGGATCCAAGTATTATAATTATACTACAATAATAATTTATTTCATCAAGTTTTATTTTTTTCTTTATTTACTACAATAATGTTTTTAAAATCTTTATATTTCATATTATTTATGAGGGATTACTTTTAACTATTATTTTTTAGTAGTATAATTTATAAATTAACTTAGTAATATAATTTATCTTAAAATTATTAAATTTGTAATCATGCCGTGTTACTTTAAAATTTAGATAAGGCACTTGACTTCAAATTTATTTAAGATTTTAGCAATAAAATAATACAAATAACTTACTTGTATACTTTAAATTTTAGATAAGGCACTTGACTTCAAATTTATTCAAGATTTTAGTAATAAAATAATACAAATAACTTACGTGTATCGCACGGATCTCGCACTAGTATATTTTAAGCAAATTGGGCAATGCATTAAGCTTGCAACAATAAATATTAGTGCATTTTTTATTTAAAAATATGTATGACAAAATAATTAAACCTAAAATACATAACATCCCTCAATTATGCGTAATTAACCGTAATTAACTAACCTAGACATCTATATCAATGTACGTAAATTCAAAACTAAAACTTGTTAAACTGTAAGGATCATCTCTACCTGCATTTTACGTGTACGCAAATAATCATTTGAAGTGGTAATAAATGGACAGCCATAAATGTCTCCATACTCAAACAAGCAACAAAGATGAGCAGAATTCCAACCTTAATTTCATTCTTTATTTTTTGCAACTGTGTGTGTGTGTGCGTGTGTGATTAAGCTTTTCGATGGTTTTAATGTAATAAGGATGGTTGGCTACTATGAGGATTGCTCACGCAAGTTAAATGGTTTTGCAATAAACTGGCATTCAAGAATTCACACTTTTTTTTTTTTTTTATTCTTTGGGAAGACAATTTCATTACGAATAAAATGCCAATTATAAGGACCGAGTGGCTAGCTCAAGTAATACGAACATTCATAATCATGGGTTTGATATACAAATTTTACATGCTAAATTATTCTCTTGGTTTCCCCCCTCAAAACCTCAAATTATAAAGGGGTTAAACACCCAACTAGGCACATTTGCCTTTGACCAATTTAAGTACGTACGTACCTATGAGAAATGTATATATACACGCAAATAACACACACACACACACACACAGAGAATAGCTCATGTAGATGTATATATGCAAATAGTATATGTACCTGGAATTAACAAGATCATCTCCTATAGCTATAGATAAGCCTGTTAAATTTATTGAAATTCATGTGAACTTGGAAGCTGGTATGATTGGTGCAAGATCCCATCTCCTGGAGGATTATTAACAAGAGAATTTTGGTGGAATGTTTGGGAATATTGCTGGTTGAGCAATGAAATGTAAGAGAGATTCTTATCATCAATGGAACTGTTGCTAGGGTTAAAATTGTCTTCATCAGCTTCCCATTCCTTGCTCGAAAACATCGTTCCATTCATGGGAATTCCATCCAAGCTGGAAGATACAGTCAGTAACGGATTTCTTGGAATTATCGATCCATTTCCCGGAAAATAACTCCGATCATCATAGGATTTTCCAGGCCCTGGAATTGGGTTCTGATACCCATCCATGGATGGGGTTTCCATGGTACTACTCGAAATGTGTTTTTTGAAAATCCGGCATAAAACCCAATCATCAAGCTACATAAAACAACATCAATGAAATATATTAATGCGATTTTGAAGCACAACTTAATTACAGTTTGATTAATAGTTATGGATACGTACTCGTGAAGAAGATTTCCTGGCGGGATTTATTCCAGGGGGTTTATTGGTAGTGGAATTATTGCTAATCAATCTGTATTCATGCATGATCCAATTTGTTTTTACGCCCTTCGGTGGTTTTCCGCCGTAAAAAACCAAAGCTTTCTTCACGGCGATCTTCAGAGTACCATTAGCCGTCAGGATTGGCTTATCTGTGCCGGTGGCCTTCCAGTACCCCGACGTGGCGGCGCGATTCGGCCGTTCGCCGTTAGGGTACTTTCTCTCTCTAGGGCTGAAGAAATACCATTCCTCCTCTCCGAAACTTGCCTTACCTGAAAATTACATCAAATCACGAATATTCTCCATTCTCCAATTACGAGTATTTGAATTTAATTCGTATAACCCTATGTTGAACTGATTATTAGATAAAAACCAAAAAGAAATTAAACGGAGTTAGTGATGATCATTACTTGGAAGTTCCCATGGATCGTATTTGTAGAGATCAATCTCAGCGATGATCGCCACCGGCAGAGGATCGGAGGCCGCCTTTTTCTTCAGATAGTGAACGACCAGCTCCTCGTCGGTGGGGTGGAACCGGAACCCCGGCGGCAGTCGCGGCCCGCCGCCGCTCGAACTAGTTCCCTCCATGGATCAGATTTTTCAGAAAAGATGATTCTCTTTCTTAACAAAATCGGTTTTGGGTATTTCTTTATTTATTTTTAATTTTTTTAAAGATTGCGGTTTTGGGTATTTATGTGTGGGGAAAGAATCTGACCGCTTCGATTGGGTGGAGCTAAGGTGCAGAAACTCACCGGATGCCCGCCACTGAGATATCGACACGTGTGAATATCTTCGTGGGACCACAACCGTCTTTTCTGGTAACGCGTTTCGTATGTAACAGACAAGCACCTCCCACCATATCTTTTTTGGTTCGGCTGATTGGCTGTTTGGGCCACCAAAATTCCAAAAAAGAAATTCTGTGTGCATCTGTTTCAGTTTGTTTGTTTGTCCCTTTGAGTGTCCGTGAGAGAGAGAAATGGGGTGCGGCGGCGGAGGCTACGGCCGCGCCGCATTACGGCGTCGGTCGAATCCTGTTGCAGTTTGATGTCTACATCGGTAAATTAGCTGTTTATATATTATTTTCTAATTAATTATTTTTAAGAATTTTTATAATATAAATAAAAAACACCACAGTCAGTTCAAACATGCATATTAACTTAGTATCTGTTTCTTTAAATTTATAAATTGTTGATGAAACAGACAATCAAAGAGTCAAAATTGGTCAAACATAAACATAATCGTGAGTTTATAAGAATCTTTAATTGTATAAATTTACGTATCAAATATAACTTAATATAGATATAAATAAATAAAACTATTAAATATATAGGAGGACTTATGTAATAATTAATGATTACCCTACATTCAATTGATTAAAAAAAAAGGGTTATACTTGAAAAGAACACTCTATTTTATAATTTTTTGAAAAAAAAATCACAAATAAAGTAATAATAACATCATTAACAAATAAAATTAAACCTAAACCGTCCACTCAGTTCCGCTACCCACTTCTACAAATAAAATTAAACCTAAAATATATAAAAATATATATACTATCCGTAAGAGTATGAGCCGAGCATCTACATTATAAGTAGATGTTGTTCATATTGGCATGTCAAAAGTTATTTAGAAAAAAGAACCTAAAAAATAAGAAAACTCTCGTTAAATTAATACTCGATAAATATAATATATAAGTCGCAAATAAATTTTCAGACAATGTAGCTTTCGCATATGGGTTGGTTTGTCCTGATAGGGAATTGTGGTGGAGGAATATACGCCCAAAAAGGATATAGTCCAACATTTTTCCTATTTTTTCCTCAAACAAATTGCTCTTTTATGTTAAATTTTATTTTCCATTGACCGTCATAATTAATAATATGAAGAAACAATAGAATGTTAAAACTAGTAATTATATACCCTCCATCCATCTAAAGAAAAAATGTTGGGTTTCTTAAACCCTTATTTTATTTTAAAAATATTAAAATAATCCTCATTAAAAGAGTTTGAGTTTTGGTTTTAATTGAAATTTTAATGATCTTTATAACAATATGTTTAAGATTAAAAAAGATTGAAACAAATTATATCAGCAAATATATATATATATATATATAGTGAGTCTCTAGTGCAGCAGTGCACCATCCACTCGATCCATAGTATTACTTTTTTAATTAAAAAGTATTACTTATGTACTTGAAAATTATTACTACTTTTTTTAAAATAACAAATCAGTAATAATACCTTTTAAATAATTAAATATTATTTTAAAATTAAACAAATAATATTCTACATCGAATTATGCGGTGCACCCAATGCATATAAAATTTTGCCCCATATCTAGTAAGAATGTTACTTTAGTTAATAAATAAATGTACCTGAATTAGCTTGATCAAAAATAAAATCATGTGACTTCTCGAAACATAACTCTTCATGTATAGAGAATATATATATATATATATATATATATGAAGATATAAATTTGTATCAGATCGTCTCATATAATATATTTTTTGTAAGTTAAAGTTCAATTTAAATTCCGTATGTACGCGAGTGTGTGTGTATATATATATATATCTTTTTTTTTTTCAGTTCACTTATATTTTTTTTAGGGTATTTTTTTCCTATGGGTTTCAGTTATTATCTTCTTTATTTTTATTTTAAAAGTTGGGCCAACATAAATGTTACTACTCTATGAATTGGTCGGCCTGTCAGCCCAATTTTAATGAACATTAATTAATCAAGTACAGAAGCCCAGTATCAGATGCTCTAATTAACCTTACGGCCCATGTGCTAAAATGGGCTTCAACCATTTGTTATGATAAGAATATACATAAAACTCTCTATACTAATATAATAATAGAATAGTTAAAAAAATAAAAATTTCTAATCATTTTCAGTTTTTGGAAAATTAAAATATTTTTATAAAATAATGTATTCGTATTTGAATAATTGAATTTTATTATTCAAATTAATTTTTACAATTTGTTAAAATATATATAATGTTTTTCATTTATAATATGTTATTGACGTATACTATATCAAAATAATTTTATTTTTACGAACTTTAATTTTACACCCATATCGCATATATTAAAATAAAATATTAGTTACAAAAAATACAATTCTTTTTAGTTAATTATTTTGGTTAAATTTAAGCATTCATTGTGTGCTGGATTAGTTTGCATTGTATTTTTGCTACAAATAAATATTATGTGATACATTTTTTTTTATCTTATTAAATAACTTAAGTTTTAATTCAATTTTAATCAATTTATTATAAACCAAAACTCTTATTTTTAAGTGGTTGTAATTTTTTTATACAAACTACATTGTTTTACATATTATTATCAAAATACTTTATATATTCATCAATATTAATTTACGTAAAATTATATTTTAAATATATTTTATTTTTCAAAATGTATTATAAATGATATAAAACAATACTAATAGACAAAAATTTGTGTGACACAGTTGAATCCGTGCAACTGAATTGCGGGTCATCTTTTTTTCACTATTATATTATATTTATATTAATTGATTGCAAAATTTAATGAAGACATGCAAGTCTCCAACCATAGGCTAGCCTAACTTCTTATGCATATTTTGAAATTTTGTTATATTATATTAATAAATATGCCAAGCATACAAAAATATTATAATACCACTGAAATATTTAATTTTTTAAACCATTTACAATTAATTTACAATATAAATAAATTCTAATTGTAATCACTAATATAAATAAAAATTTATATTTTTCTTAAAATTCAATATAATTAAAAATAAATTTATTTACATAAAAAAATTGATATACTTATTAATTTGAGAATATATATATATATATATATATATATATATATTTTGTTGATATGTATAAAATTTCATTTCTATAAATTATTACCCCTTAAAATTTTAAACTTCATATGTTGTGATAGAATTTTTTTAATTAAACAAATAATATTATTACATTTAAATTTCTAAACCTCAATTTTTATATTGTTTTTAAGTGGATTTTATTCGGTCAATGTTTTTCCTTTTATTTAGTTTTTTCACTCTAATTTTCAAAAACTTATAACTTTTTCATTTCAAGTTTGTTTTAAATGAAAAATATGTCAATTTTTAATCATTTTTTCATAATCTTCAATTTGATATCCTTATTGCATATATAAAAATAATTTTTTTTATAGATTAATTGTGGTAATTTTTAATAATTAATATATTTTTATATTTCAAATAATTTTTATTACAATATATTTTTTAAATTATGTATTTTATTTTTAAAAATTTATTACTATTTTTATAATAATTTATTATATTATGATATTATAAATTATGCAACGCATGAAGAATATATACTAGTTATTTGAAATAATAAGAAACTACATGTCCGTCTGTGCAGTGCACGAGATATAATATATTTAATTATATTAAAATACGAGAATAAATTATATTTATTATTATTATTATTATAAAAATGTACATAACTCATTATTAATTAATTTACTTTTTTCTTTGTTTGAAAAATCACATATTTATATATGTGTTTAGAAATTAAACCAAAAAAATTTGCTCAATGTTACTACTTATTTTTAAAAGAAACAAACAAATGATTGTTTTTTAAAATTTAGAAAATATTTTATAGTGGTAGGAATGATGTCTATTTGTTTATCTAAAGATGTAAAGGATTATCGTTTTTTTCGAATATTAACAGTATCACTTTCTTTTTGAAAAAATATTACTTTCTTATTGAAAAAATATTACTTTCTGATTCAAAAGGTATTATTACTTATTTTTTAAAATAAACAAACACATTACTATTTTTTAAAATTTATAAAATATTTTACAGTGGGAGAAATGATGTTTATTTGTTCATCTTATGATGTAGGATTATCACTTTTTTCAAATATTAACTGTTTTTCTTTTTTATTGAAAAGGTATTATTTTTTTATTAAAAAGTATTACTTTATGATTCAAAAGGTATTATTATTTATTTTTAAAAACAAACAAATAAACGACTGTATGTTAAATTCTATGATATTTTATAGTGAGGAAATGACGTGTATTTGTTAATCTAAAATGTCCAGGATTCTCGCTTTTGTCGAATATTAATAGTATCACTTTCTTATTCAAAAAGTGTTACTTTCTGATTCAAAAGGTATTACTATTTATTAAAAAAATACATAACTGCTTGTTAAATTCTATGATATATTTTATAGTGGGGAATGATATGTATTTGTTAATCTAAAAATATTTAGGATTCTTGCTTTTGTCGAATATTAATAATATTGCGTTCTTATTGAAAATGTATTACTTTCTTATTAAAAAGGTATTATCTTCTTATTCAAAAGTTATTACTACTTATTTTTTAAAAGAAACTAACACATGACTACTTTTTAAATTTTAGGAAATATTTTCTAGTGGAGAGAATGATGTATATTTGTTAATCTGAAGATGTTTAGGATTATTGCTTTTGTCGAATATTATTAGTATTACTTTCTTATTGAAAACGTATTACTTTCATATTCAAAAGGAAATATTAGTTTCTTAGGAAATATTAGTTTCAAATTAATATATTTTAAGAATATGTGTAATACTACTAAAATATAAAGTAATATTATTTGTTTAGTTAAAAAGAAGTAGTATTATTTAAATGTAATGATATTATTTGTTTAATTAAAAATAATAATATTATTTAAATGTAATAATATTATTTGTTTAATTAAAAAATTACATCACAACTTGTGAAGTTTAGAATTTTAAGGAAGAATAATTTATATGAATTTTAATAACTATCAACAAACAATATAAATAAATTCACAACTAATAAGTATATCAATATAAATAACCATGTGTTTGTTTCTTTTTAAAAAATAAATAGTAACATTGAGCAAAGCAATTTTTGTAGTTCAATACACATATATCATCTATTTATAGTAAATAAATAAATATTACCTAATATTTTTTTTGAAAACTTGCTAAAATTTTAATTTTTAATTAAAATTAATAATTTTATATTTTAATATTAGTTTCAAATTAATATATTTTAAGAAAATGAGTAATACTATTAAAATATAAAGTAATATTATTTAAATGTAATAATATTTTTTGTTTAATTAAAAAAATTATATCACGTGTGAAGTTTACAATTTTAAGGGATAATAATTTATAGGAATTAATTTTAATACCTATCAACAAAAAATATAAATAAATTAACAACTAATAAGTATATTAATATAAATAATCATGTGTTTGTTTCTTTAAAAAAAAAAAAGTAGTAACATTGAGCAATTTTTTTAGTTCATACACATATATAAATATGTGAATTTTCAAACAAAGAAAAAAATAAATTTTATCATCCATTTACCGTAAATAAATAAATATAACCCAATATTTTTTTAGAAAACTTACTAAAATTTTAATTTTTAATACAATTAATCATTTTATATTTTAATATTACTTTCAAATTAATACATTTTAAGAAAATGAGTAATAATGTTAAAAGATAAAGTAATATTATTTAAATATAATAATATTATTTGTTTACTTAAAGAAAATTCTATCATAACGTATGAAATTTAGAATTTTAAGGGATAATAATTTATAGGAATAAATTTTTATACCTACCAACAAAATATATAAATAAATTCACAAAGTAATAAGTATATTAATTCTTTATGTAAATAGTTTTGTTTTTAATTATATTAAATTTTAAGAAAAATATAAAATTTTATTTTTATTAGTGTTTTAAAATTTTAATTTATCTATATTGTAAAGTAATTGTAAATGACTCAAAAAATAAAATAGTTTAGTGGTATTTTAATATTTTTATAAGCCTGCTCAATTTATTAATATGAAATTATAGAATATCAAATGCATTTCTAGATTTGCTAGCCTAATGGTAAAGAAGTTCTACATCCTCTATGAGGTTGTGTGTTCGAACTCTCCTAAGGAATTTTTTTTTACAATATAACTTTATAATTTGAATTAATTTGTGTTTCCCAGCAATTATAAGTAAACCATGATATGTAATAAATTGTTTGTGCCTCGGACAATTTTTGGAAACAAAAATAATATAATTAAAGAATGATTTGTCAACAAAGTTGTGTACAATTTCACGACAATATTGTAATTCCGTGAACTATACAAAGCTTATTTTCAACTTTGAAAACTTGAATGAATAATGAATGTGTTAGCTCTATTTGTGCAGTCCTCTGAATCAACTTCTTAAAAATGGAGGACTGGTTGCTTAGGACAACAAATTAAAGAATTAAGGTTATTTGTTGGATTGGGCCGCCATTTGTTGAGCTGGCAAGTAATGTCCGGAGGGTATTTGTGCAATTTTCATCAGTTCATCTTCTTCCACTTCGATCAAGTTCTTGATCACCACGTCCGTCGCGTCCGCAAGAAATTCCGGCCAGTCCCTGAATTCACAAATGCACCACCTTAATCAGTAAATAAAATTCAAATACATAATATAATAAACATTTTGATATTAATTAAAACTTCCTCCGTCCCGTAAAAAAGTTATGTTTGTATAACTATTTTTTAAATCGAGAAAAAGTAATAAGTTTGTACCGGGTAATAAAATGTTACACTTACCCTCTCAAAGTGTCGAAGGTAAGTCCAACCGTGTACTTCGCCTCTTCCAGAGCGGACTGGAACCTGTCGATCTCCTGCCTCGTGCACGACCCGTTGTCCTTTACTCGGAGCTCCGAAGGTTTCACGTCGCAAAAAATGGGGACAACCTTCTTCTTCAGCTCCATCATCAGGCTCAGCTCGTGCAGACAGAAGTAGGAGTCGCAATACATCGGCGAGAAAACAGCGATCCCGACCTTACATTCTCGGATCGCCACGTCAATCTTGTCGAACAGCCTATCCCCGGGCTTCATACTCTTGCTGTCCAAGAAGGGGCGGAGGCGGAGTCCCCGGAGGTGGTGGTACAGCAGACCCGCCACGTTCTTCTTCGTGTCGATCCCACGGTGGTTGATGAAGACGTCGCAGGGCGGTGGGGGACGAGCCAGTTGTGGGCGGAGGAGGTGGCGGTGGTGGGCGACGTGGTTGATCAGGGCGGAGGATGAACGTTGCATGGCCGTAATGAAAAGCTTTAATTACGAATGATGAGCCGTCGAATTATAATTATAATTTTAGCAGATTTTGTTTAAATGAGAATGATAATGGCAGGGTGCTAATAAAGACATGTAGGGTGAATTTATAGGGGATATAAAGAGCATAGAAATCTTGAATTCGGGGGTTTGATTTTGAACGGAAAAAATGGTAATGTCTAAAAATCAGAGTGTTGGACTGTTTAAAAATATTGGTTTGACAATGGGGAAAAAGAGTCCAAGGGTTTGAATGAATTGACTCTTTTGGGTCAGTAGCGTTACCATCCACTGTTTAATCCTTCAAACACGCTTTATTCTTTATTTAAATCTAAATAATACGCACTACTATATTAACCAAATGCACATCATTTTCCTTTTATTTTATATGGAAATAAAATAAATAGTTAAAAAATTATCTGAATTTTTTTTACATAAAGTGAAAAAATACGATTAAAATTTGATATTTTGAATGTGTAACACATATATGAATATATTGTGAATAATATCCGTATAGATCCCACCAATTAGAGACTTATACTTTTTATCCTTAATTGTTTATATATATATATTGTAAATTTTTTATTTTAAAGTGATGTATTTAAGGCAAAATCACAATAAATGTAATAAATTAGAATTAATAAATGTGACACAATAAAATAAAGTTCAACTAAATCTGAAAGCATGTGTTCATAGTAGTCAATGCATCATATGCACTATAAAATACGATGTAGAGTATTACTGGTTTAACTGAAAATTATTGTTTGTTTACTTGAAAAGTACTACTACTAATTTGTTACATTAAAAAATTACTAATATTTTTTAAGTAAATAAGTTGTAATATTGTGAATCGATTGCATGATGCACCCGATGCACAAAATACTCACCCTATATATTATTGCTCTATTTGGGTATGATTTAGCGAGTTTCGGTAATATTTTTATATGAACTTATATATAATTGCTCTTATTTTATTGGACTTCACACAAAAATGAGTTGTTAGATTATTAATCATAATACTTAAATTATATATTCAAAATTAAAATTAAAATATTTAAAATTATAATACAATGTTCAATTACATAATAAATTGGGCTACAAGTACTTAGTTTACTTGCGGCCTTGCCCTATTAAAACTTTATATTAATTAAAATATAAAATAATTAAATCTAATATTTAAAAAAAACTCTAACGAACCTAATAAATTTAAAGTGTTTTCTAAAGCCACCATTAAATTTATTTTGCACATCACATTAATTTTACTTATAAAATTAAATATAATATAAATGACATAAATATCTTTATTTAAAAATTTAAAATATACACAAAATTTAATTTTTAATAAATAAATATTTATTAATTTTGTTTGTGGATGAAAGAAATATTTATTTATTAAAAATTAAAATTTGTGTATACTTTTAATTTAAAAGTATTTATGTTATTTATAGTATATTTAATTTTGTGAGTAAAATTAATGTGATGTGCAAAGTAAATTTAGCATTGACTTTAAAAATATCCTAAATTTACCGCTAAACAAAGTCATTCGTCGGATCGGAGCCGTTCAACCATCTTTATCAGCAACACATCTAATAATGATGTTAATACCTGGTCGGTCTCACAACTTTGATGTACCTTGATTTGATGTTACTGTGCGTACGGTCCTAATGGTCATTTTCTTTACCCACACACATTGCTATCCCCTTTTTTTTTTTTTTTTTTTTTCCTTAGATAATTGCTGTTTCCACTCTTTTGCAGCTGACCATTATTAATTTTTTATAGGGGGTGTTTGGTTTAAGTTTAAAAGGATTTTCAAAAATTTTAACTACAAAATTTTTAAATTATAAATAAAGATAATATTTATTTGTTTGAGATTGTATAAAGTAGAATTTAGTTGTAGATATCAATGTGATACTTAAAAAAAGGATGGATAATATTATGCTATAATAAAATATGTTAGTAATGAATGAGTGATTGTAAAATAATTAATATTGGTTATTAAAAAACGAAAAAAAATAGGCGAATAACATATGTATGTATTTATAATAAAAAATATCACATTAAATATTTTGATTTTACATCACAAAAATAAATAATATATTTTTATTAAATAAATAATATTTTATATTATGGAACACGATGCATTTAATGCATATAAGTTTTTACAATGTATGTGCAGAGAAGTGAATTTGTAGATTAAGGAAGTGAGAGATTCTACAAATTTTATTACAGAAATATATTACGACAGTCACATAAAAGAAGAGCCCATGTTGATATAGTATTAAACAAATTAAGTAAGACTGTGTCGTTAATTTCTAGATACCCCGATTTAAAAATTAAAACCCAAAGTGACCTAAAGTGTTGCACCATCTTGTGGCTTGGAGTTGGACCCAGTATATTCTAATTATCCGATTTTGAAATTTTTGAATTTTCGCCACGCTGAGTAGACTCCATAAAATATTCATAACAAACAAATCCTTGCTCTCAAAGAAATAGAAAAACAGAACGTGGCCATGACTCTCTCTCTCTCTCAGCAGTGATCTAAATATATTTATACATTTATTTTAAATATCTTTTAGCTGTTTAAATTCGGATTTTGTTATTTTTCCATTATTAGCTGATATTATAGTTTATATTTTACTTTATGGATACGAGATATTTTTTTTAAATAATATCATAAATGAATAATATTAAGCAGATATAAATAATCATATTAAAAATTATCATGGGTAATAACTGGCTAGACGTGCTATCTGTATCAATCTTGATACAGATAGGTGTTGAATCTTGTTACAACAGTAGTGTTTGGATCGTATTGTAGGATTTAATCTTGTTTCATTTTTGTTCGATATCATTGTATGTTTACTGTATATTATATATTATATATGATATATAATGTAATTTTTACTTACTATATGCATAATATAAATGTCAATAATTCAATTTTAAGTTTTTCTTAGTTTTGATACATTGATTAAACATCACATGACTACAATTAAAATTTATGTTTGATTTCAACAAATTTAAAGGTAAAAATAAATTTGTAAACAAATTCTTTATTAAAGATATTATAAATAATATTATATATATTCAATTGAAGGACTCGGTACGGTCACACACATTGAAGCGTACCCTGTAGTGAAAAGTGAGACTAGCCACACCCCTAACTATATTTCATGCTCTAAACATATAGGACGTCTTCCTCACTAAGGAGTGACCCACTAGACATATAAGCTAGCAATTTTTATCTCATATTTTCATTGTGAGATAACTCGAATGTGACATGAATATATATTTCATCAATATATTAATAATATAATATCAAAAGTTTAATTCAAATCGATCATTTCATTGAATCAGCGATTCAATTTTTTATTGCATCTGATATTTTATTTTTGTATTTCAGCAATTTTAATACATGTAATAATTATTATGAGATGGAGGAATAAAGAATCTACTGTGGGTAATCATGGGACAAAAAACTGCTATGTCGGGCTACTTTTCTTTGTTCAATCTGTTGCGCGTCTGGGTAATTACTTATTGTGGAATGTTTGGCCATTATAGAGGAATATAGAAAACTCCACACAATTTTGGGCCCCAATCCTTATTATTTATATCTAATATTGCAACTAGTTTTTGTTTTTTTTAATATATATATATATATATATGGAGAGATATTTTATCTATAATATTATATTATTTTTTACTTTTAATGAGTAATCGAACCGTCTACTAGCAAGTAAAATTTTGCGTATCACATAATAAAATTTCAATGAATTTTTAAGAATTGAAAAGATCAAACGAACATAAAATAAAAATATATATATCACAAAAATTAATAAAAAGAAACATGCATAGTCTTGGAGAAGACAAAGAAGCTTTGTGTTAGTGATGTAGGAACGGACATTTGGACTAATTCAGCTCATCCCAGCCGCCTACAAGCCACGCTGGACTTTCCAAAATTTAATACCATATATCAAGAACTTTTTTACTTTTCAGATATATATATCTGCTAACTTCAAGTCTTCCAAAGCTCCAACAAAAAAAAAAAAAGAGTGTGAACCCATTTATAAAAAATCAGAGAAAAAGAGAAGTGGAAAAGTTCAAACCCCATATCCCTATGTAGTATATATCCCATTAAATACAAATTCTCTATAAAAAAAAATCGAGCAAAATTTAATTGATTGAATTTTTATAATTTAAGGTAATGATTTAAAATCGAATATCATCAATCCTTCTCCTCTTAGGAATCATAGCCAACCAAAAAGAACAACAAAAAAGATATAAATTTTATGGATGAGTATAATGTATATATGATGGGAGAATTGAATTGATTAAGTCATATTTTATTTACTGGATCCTTCGGCCATATTTGGATGGCTTTTGGGCTTGTATTGTGAAGTAAAATGTATTGGGCTTAGAATATTTTATGAAATTTAAGTGCATTTTGTTTTGTTTTGATAAAATGTTTTTCCACAAAGTGATCTTTCTCTTATTTTCTTTCTTTCTTTTTTGTCTTTTCTTTTGTTTTTAGGGAAAATTACCTAAGGAATTGAATGTTGTTCATCAAAATTCTCATAAAATTACAAATGTTTGTTCTTTTAGGACACCAATGTTTTAGCTTAGATTAGCCAAATACTCTCTCAATCCAAAAAAATATAATTTGTTTAACAAGAGTATAATTTTTAATTTTTTAAACTTATTTTAACAAAGGTGTAGTCTTTAAAAAGTCATAAATTTGCACTTATACGACCTTTTTTTACGTTGATGATAAATGTTGTTTATATTTTATTTTGGGATAATTTGAGATATATTTTATGATGAAAATCATGTACAAATATATTATTACACTATTTTTGGGTTCATTGAGTGGGCATTGTGTAATATTTGTTTTGTAGCTATTTGGCTCCATTTTTTATTTAAAAAACATCATAAAACAATTCATAAAACAGATCCACTGACGTTTTTATTTTTCAAATATATACATATGCCACATGCTATTCATACATATGCATATATATACATTTGTTACATATATATAGGGTCGTGTATATATATATATATATGCAAGTATATATATATATAAAGATATATAATTAAATATATTATATATTTTTGTATATATAAATTTGTGTGTATATATATATTTATAATCTGTATTCATAATTTTTATATTATTTAATAAATGATTTTTATATTATTAGAAATCAATTAAAATTTTGTATTTTCAACTAAAGTAAATAAAATATAATATTAAATATGTTTACATAATTTTTCTTATATAAATATATATTTACTTCAATAAAAAATAAATTAATAATATAATTATAAACCCAAAAAAAGTTACAATTTAAAAAAATCATATTATAAAAAAATTATATTAAATAAATTAAGGAACATTTATTAATATTTTAAATATTTATATTACTATTAGAATAATTTTACAAATATATATATATATATATATAACGTCAAGCCCACTGACGTTTTAAAAGAAACGTCAGTGGACCTGACGCTTCTTTACAAAAAAATTAATTTTATATTATATATATTATTTACATTTAAAATATACTATAAAATACATTTTTATATTTTTTCTTACATAAATATATATTTATTTATGTTATATATATTCAACCTAATTCAATTATATTATAAATAAATTTCAAATATTTATTTAATATTTATTAATAATTATAAATTTTATATTACGTATTATTTGAATAATTTAAATAAATAAATATATATATACAAAGATATATAAATTATAATCATATTTTTATATAAAAGGGTTATGTTATATTAAAATTAAATTTATTAAGATATTATAAATGAATTAATAAATAATATAACTTAAAAAAAAAGAATTTTATATAGTGTTTAAATATATATCATAAATATTAAATAAATAAAAAATACAACAAAGAATTTTCTTATAAATAAAAAATAATCAATATATCTTAATATTAAATTCTCTAAATATCTATATACCTTATACATTTTTATATATAATTAATATTTATATATAGGAATAATTATATTTTCTTTTAAATTTTAAACAAATAATTTTAATAAAATAAAAATTACAGAAATATTTAGAATATATATAATTTAGTTAAATTATATATATATATATATATATGGACATACACACATGACCCAATAACGTCAGGCCCACTGACGTTTCCAATTAAACGTCAGTGGGCCTAACGTTTTTTTATTTTTTCGGCCCAATAAATCTTAGTGGGCTTGACGTTTTTTTAATTTTTCTTTTAAATGAAATGAGTTGGGATTGTGTGGTTTATACCCACAACCTCTTTACCACTAGAGCGGATTTTATATTTGATCTTTTAATGATTAATTATATTTATATAAAAAATAATTTTAAAATATAAAACAATATATTTATAACCTTTTTTATTTTTAATTATATTATGTATTAATTCATTTATAAACTTTTACAAATAATTTATATTAAATTACATTCAATAAATACCTATAATAAAATATATAATATTCATTAATTTTTTTAAATTTATTTATAATATTATTTAATTAATTTAAATAATACTATATAATATTTATTGGTTTATAATTATATAATATATATTTATATAAGAAACAATATAGATACATACGTAAATATATATTTTTTTAAATATTCAAATTATATTTAAAATAAAAATATAATAATTAATTAAATTCTATAAATTTATTTATAATATGATTTAATTTATTCATTGAATTACCCGTTTCTTTTTCGGATCTTGTTATTAAATCACCCTGTCGTAGAAATTTCTAGGTTGCTATATTGATTCTTGATTTATTGTTGCTGAAATTGAATCTTTGGTAGCAGTTAATTGTTAAGGAAGTAGATGTTTTTACTCTTCTGCAGCTTATGCTTCTATGAAATTCAGCTCATGATTGATAATGTTAATCGTAGAACACTTTTATATTCCCTCTCACCTGATTTAGTCGCTTTTGACCCTCATGTTTGTGCTTGATTCATGAAGCAGAATCTGATTGCTGTAGAAGCAGGATCAACTTATGAGATTCAAAATATCTGTTTTCCAGGGATGGCTGGACTTAGCCAGTGCTCGACATTCGCCTTAACAGCACTTTATTTGATCTTAAACCTCACCATGCTTCAACAACATTGCAAGTAGAATCTGGTACTTAATGCAATCATCAAGTTTATATTACAAAGATTTTGCAGAATTAACTAGAACCCTTGCTTTCCCTCCCCAGTCCATTCAACATAAACTAAAACTAGCCCACTTTTATTTCTATGCCAAGACCAACACAACACGAACTTGTATTAATTTCTCCTGTGTTAATAAAGGAATTCACATTTATCTTTCCAGCCGATACAAATACAGAGTTACCACGCTTTACATTGTGCAAATGGGCATCCTCTGATGATGATCCTGAAAAGTGTTCTGAGGAAGCCAAATATGAGGAGGATGAATTGCTGCAACAAAAGTCTGGAAGCCCTAGAGTTCAGCATCAGGGTACTTCTCAGAATTTCAGTGTGAATTTGCTTTCTACCTGCTAAATTGATTGTTTCATATCAAGCTGCTTACCATTCATCAAATGTCCAAACATATTGCTAGTTTTTCCTTGGTGGTGGCTTAACACTGGAGAAAAAGGTTTTTGCATTTTCCTTCGGAGCAGTTCTATTATTTTGAAAATGTGTTCCATCTTCATATATTGCTGCTGTTGCCAGTTTCCGTCATTTGATTTTCAACATTCTTAACAAACAATTCATTGATATTTTTGTTTTCACTTATAAAAACTTCAAGAGAGAAAGGCTGAATGCGGTGAATCTCCGGTTTCTGCTGATAATCATGTAAGCTGCAGCTATCCCCTATTGATTTTCTTAAAACACTTGTTTATGTTGTCTCAACAAGTCATTTGAATTGTATAGTACACGTAGTATTTCACACAAGGAATGTATTGCAGACCCAATAGATTGCATAGTTTGCGTCTTGTCCAATTGTCCTTGGTGACCTACTTGTGCCTATAATATGCTGGTTCTTTGCCTTAATTGTACTTACAACAATTGAATCATACTCTACTTCTGGTCCTTAAGTAGAAATATTTTATCTAGTATTATTTATTTAAATCTTGAAACTGTTTTAGCAGGCCAAGAAAGCCAGATTTAGATCGCTTTCCATGTTTGGAACATTGGTCTCTCCTAAGCTTCGTGCAACCCAACTATCATTTGAGAGAGGTACTATAATCCCTTTGTTTTTTCTCTTGAATTGCTAGTCCTAGGAAGTCAGTTTCCACTCAAGGAAATATTGTCATTTGTCAGTCAAAAAATGCACTTGGTTCGTTCCCTGACACCTGTTTTTAACATTGACAGCTCTGGAAACACTGGTTGAGATATCAAATGTGCGAGCTTCTATGTTGCGTGCGTATGATCAAGTGCAGAAAGACCTCAAGGCTGCCAAATAGTTGTTACTGGCTTCTCCTTCTTTAGCCTAGTATAGTTAGCTTATCATATATAATTTAAGCTATTCGAGTGGCTCACGAGCTCGAGTATCTCAACTCGACATGCTAACAATTCATAATCGTATCAGGTTTAAATTATTTACACATACAAATATATATATATAATTGAGTTACCCGAATTACCCGGAGTCAAACCTTCTTAATTGAATTATAATAAATATCAAAATAATTTTATAATAGTTTTACTTTATTTAGTTACACCTCTACTCGCTCCTTTCGAAGCCATAAAATGGAATGAAGTTTGCACATCATCCAACTGCCTCCAAACACATCCAAAAGGATACAAATTTTATGGGCGAGTACAATGTGTATATGGAGGGAGAATTGAATTCATTGAGCCATATTTTATTTATTGGATCAAGTTAGGCATTTATAAATATGGACATCCCTCGGCCATATTTGGATGGCTTTTGGGCCTGTATTGTGAAGTAAAATGTATTAAGCCTAAAATCTTTTATGAAATTTAAGTGCGTTTTATTTTATTTTGGAATCACATATCGACATTGTCTTTTCTATTAAGATCAAATCTTTTTCCACAAAGTAATCTCTCTCTCTCTCTCTCTCTCTATTTTTTTAGGAGAAATTACCTAAGGAATTAGATTTTGTTCATCAAAATTCTCATAAAACTACAAATGTTTGTTCTTTTAGGACACCAATGTTTTAGCTTGGATTAGCCAAATACTCTCTCAGTCCCAAAAAAAATAATAATTTGTTTAATAAGAGTATAATTTTTAATTTATTAAAATTATTAACAAAGGTATAGTCTTTAAAAGTCATAAATTTTCACTTATACGACCTTTTTTATACGTTGATGATAAATGTTGTTTATACGTTATTTTGGGATAATTTGAGATATATTTTATGATGAAAATCATGGACAAATATATCGTTTACACCATTTTTGAGTTCATTGTTTGTTTTGTAGCCATAATGAATGAATGAACTTTGATTCAACTAATTTGATAATATAATTATTGATCTTTGAAAACATAACCATAATGCTCGTTTCTTCTATTTGATTTATCCTCAACTATTTTCGCTTGTTTGGGAAGATGATGCATAAAAAAGAAAAATAATTTAGCATAAATGCTAGTAAGTGAGGTTCGTACAATAGGACCCCTCAATATGTCAAATTCAAGATATAAAAAAGAGAAAAAAATATTAATAATAATAATTTGGGAGGAAAGTTTAATAAAATCTGAAAAAGGTGAGCATGGAGCAATGCCCTTATCCAGACTTCATGTGTTCCTTCCTTCACCTCCACGCAAATAAACAAATTAAGTCATGTGAAACTTATTATTCTTACTTCCTTTTTCTTTTCTTTTTTTCTATATAATTTTAATAAACATTAAATTTTGGAATTTTCTCATCTATATAATCACACAATATATATATATATATATAGAGAGAGAGAGAGAGAAATTATAAATATATATGTATGTATTTAGGACGTCATTCACATTACACAATTCAAATATACGAAAAATCATGTTCCCTGAAATTTTCACTAAATTAATTAATTGATAGGTTGACCGTTTCCTTCTTCAAAAAAATAAATAAATAAATAAACTGCACCTTTAATTCTTTTTCCTATATATATATATATATATATATATATATATATATAAAAGGTATTGAAACGATGATGTGCCAGCTGGAATCTATCTGCTGTGGGCCAGATGATGCAATACGACAGCAACCTAATATGTTGTTGTTTTGGTGCGATTAAATGCCAACTCTCCAAACCATTTTTTACTGCATTTCATTGCACACCCTTTCATTTCTATACATTCTCTTCGTTGGATTCTATATTTTATCCATAAATAATTATATTTTCTTTCCTAAAAAAATTATATTAATTTTTATTTTTTTTATTTCCCCAATAAACCATTTTATAAAATTGAAATATATCTCACAGTGCTCGATATTTTTAATAAAATTAGGGTGTGACTCTCATGAGATACAGATAAATATCCAATCAAAACGACTCAAATTACATCAGAACTTTCATTAAAATATATGAATCTTGAGTTTTTTTAAACGGATTCGCATATAATATTTCACCAAAATAATTTGGAATATGGGATTTGTGTAAGATGGGCCATCATGTGGCCCTTAGCCATCTCATTCATGTTCTTAATTAATTGAAAAGGAAAATCATATCATATCTTGGTAAGAATTTAAAACGAAACCAAAAAGTCAAAAAACTATGATTAATTATGGCTTTATACCCATAATCATCCAAATAAAATAGAGATGTTATATCGATAATGACGTTCCAACCAATCAGTCCCTTTCACAGCCCCAAATAAATACTATCAAGTGTGTGCATTTGGGTGATTTCGTTTCTTTATTTGCATGGGCCCTTTGGGTGGGTCTCCCAAAACAAGATTTAATAAATATATTTAGAAATTAATATTTATTTCTAATAATTTGAGGTAATTATTTTTTATTAAATAAGTACGAACGTAATTCGAAATTATTGCATGTGTTATAATGTCATTTTCTAGGGTCCATAATGGATCTAGATGTGGTATTATTTATAGGGGTGATTGGAAGAAAATTTAATAATCTTGATTCCAAAATTTAAGGAAGTTTTGGAAATAAATTAAGCTTTTGAATATTATATTTAATTTATTAATTATTTAAAAATTACTTAAATGTGAAGGCGATTAGTGCGTTCAATATAAAGTGATAGTTTTTATTAAAAAAAATTAATGTTGGAGTGGTTGGTAAAATATTTTTAATGAATTGACTCGAAAAAGTATCTTTAAAATGCACATTGTCAGAAAGTAGAAATCAAATTAAAAAAAAAAGGCAAAAATTAACAAAAAAAGAAAAAAAAATACACATAGTGAAAATATAGAAAATAAAGTGGAGTGTGTGTGTGTGTGTGTGTGTGTTAGTGCAATGGAAAATTGTTTTCCATGGGACAAGTAGAATAAAGGAAAGATTACAGCGGGAAGAACTAAGAAATATATTAAGGAACAATTATTAGATAGTAATTGCAAAATAATGGAGGAAAGGTGGGGGAATATGATAGTGGGGGGGGGTCCAGGCCCCTTCCCTTCATATTATCTAATAATCAAGAAAATTTGCTCCTTCACTCAACCCTCTCTCTCTCAAGCATTAGACAAAAAACACACACAGACCCACACACTTCCCATGTGCACTGCTCCATCAGTTCTTGCTGGCTCTCTCTCATGTCCAGTTAAGACTTAAAAAAGGAGTCTGTAAATGTCACATTCAAGAACATGAACTTTCTGTTCTCCACACTACAACTTTAGAACTTCGTCCTTCCACCGTCTCTCCCACACTGTGAGAGCATGGATTCGAAGGCTCTTCTTGACTATGCTCTCTTCCAGCTCACCCCAACGAGAACAAGGTACTTTTCTCTCACTACACACACTTTACTATATGTTTCTGTGTGAATTCTTTGAGAATTTGGTTGCTCTTGACAAGTTATTGATAAAATTTTGCTCTTTTCGTTGTGGGTTTGACCGTGGAATTGGAAAAGATGTGATCTTATTGTGTTTTCTGGGAAGAAGAGTGAGAAATTGGCATCTGGGCTTTTGGAACCCTTTGTTGCTCATTTGCAATATGCAAAAGATCAGATTCCGAAAGGCGGGTATTCAATAACTCTTCGTCCACCCGCCACCGGTGCTGATGCATCATGGTTCACTAAGGCCACATTTCAGAGGTAAAGATTATATGATCTCTTAACTCGTTGGGTTTAAAAAAATGTAGTTTAATTGAATTTTGTCTGATCTTGATGCAATACTATTAAATCATCTGTTTTTTTTTTTTTTTTTAATTTTCGATCTTAGATTGCTTCCACTTCTGATCTTCTTGAGTCTCTCGTTGTTCTTGGGTGATTAGATTTATATGTAGTGATGATCGATATGTTAGATGACTGTTTATGGAAATTAATGAAGATATGGGAAGTTGAAATATTGATTGCGGATTTGTGATCAACTTTGAATTTTGGAAAATGGCTTTGGATTGAGGTTTTAAATATTTTGCTTGGAGAGAATTTAATTTTCACTTTATTTCTTTCTTTACTATTTGTGGCTGGCAGATTTGTACGATTTGTGAGCACCCCTGAGATTCTTGAGAGAATTATACGTATAGAACGAGAAATTTTGCAGATTGAGAGTTCAGTTCAAACTAGTGAAAATCCTAACAACGAGGAGACAGGACAAGAAGGTATGTCCTTGTCGAGAAAATAGCATGTATATGTATGTTTAATTTGATTCTTAGTAATTCAATGTCTTTCCAGTTGACAATTGAAGATGGTTTGTTCTCACAACACACTGCAATGAAAAACTTACGAACATTTATGTTGCATTGTGGGATTTCATGCCCTTTTCGTTTCCCCTTTATCTAATAGGCAATAGCAGATAAATGTCTTGATATACCTTTGTGCATATTTAGATAGAGTGCATCCAATTCATCATACTTAGCACATTGTGTTAACAGGAACCTTGTCAGTTGTTGGTGGGAACATGAAGAAATCAGCTAATTCCTCAAAGGTATTCTAACTAACTGTAAGAAACCACTGTCTTAAGTTTTCCATCTGATTCAAGTTTTTCATTGCTCCTCTAGTTAACCTCTGAAGAAGAAGATAATGGAGCTGCACTGAGAGAAAATTCCAGGTAACTGAATTCTCAGTTGTCAAATTCCTTCAGTTACTCTCTTATAGCTCCGATAGCTGAGTTATTTACTTGTTTTTTTGAGAAGGGTCCGTCTTCAACGTCTTATGGATACTCGAAAAGCATTACTTCTGAAAGAGCAAGCCATGGCTTATGCTCGTGCAGTCGTGGCTGGTTATGAAATGGATACTATTGATGATCTTATCTATTTTGCTGACACGTTTGGAGCCTCACGTCTAAGGTACTAATAATTTACCTAATATTCTTTTTTAGTAGCGATCCTTTCCAACACATGAAATCAGTTGTCTGCTAGTTTTGTTAATTTAATTCATTGATACCTCTCCAACCAAGTCTTTAAGCACCATTTAATGTGCAAAATATGCACAGTGTGACCTGGTCATAAGTAATTGCTGAAATAATGCCAAATGCATCAAATTCGATTCTTCATCAATAAATTATATAATGTTTTTATGGAATTTCGATTTTTCAGTTTTGAATTATAACGAAATATCCAAAAAGTAAATGGTATATTCTACTTTTTTGAAAAACGTGTTTCCGACATGATTAACCATATAAGTAGCTCATATCGCCAAGAGTCATGATCGATGGAAGTTCTTTTGCACTGTCTATGATTTGCTCCAGCTATTTACAACAGCTGGTAGCTGTTCCTTTCTTGAGAATTCAGTCACACACAAACACAAGTCTCGTTTATGATCTTTTTCTGCTGTTTTAGGTGACTAAGTCAACTTTTCTCAAACTTCAAAATTAATTTGCTTTCTTGTAGAGTGGCATGCAATGATTTCAAGGAGCTTTACAATAAAAAACAATCAGATGATCAGTGGAGGGACGAATTAGCAGCCGTGCAAGCTTGCTCTGTAACTGACCTCCCTTATATGGTGACATCTGGAATTATGCTAGCAGGTGAAAATTTCCAAGGCAATGGGATCTCCACAGCTCCACTCATGAGAAGTGGCTCTTCTGATCCTTTATCTGACTCGACTTCGGATAAAAGTAAAGGTAAGTTCTGTAGTGCCTAAAATGGAAATCTTGTAGCAGTAGATTTGATCTTGTCATCTTTTTTGGGCAACAACTCCTGTTGATATTGGCATGTCCTAATCGATGGTTTTATTTTGTAACAGAAAATAATGTTCCAGCTTCTGAACAGGCATCGAATGTTCAGCAGCAGGTACAGTGGATGAATCAGATTCCCCCGTATATGTACAACTTTCAAGGTCATGTTCCAGCATATCAAGGTTATCCTTTCCCTGGTATGCATCCTGGAAACCCGTATTATCCAGGCAATATGGGATGGTCGCCTCCTGGTGGGACCGTTCCATCTAAGAATCGTAAATCGTCTAGGAAGAAGGACAAACCTTCTGAAGCTAATGGAACAGATGCCTCAGAAGAAGAAGAAGAACAAACTGCATCTAGTGACTCGGATTCTGGTACTGATTCAGATAAAGAAAAAGATCATGATAAGAAATCTTCTTCGAAGGGACACAAGCATGGGAAAAAGAACAAGAAAAAGACGTCCAAAACAGTTGTTATCCGTAATATAAACTACATAACTTCCCAAAGGCGCAATGGTGAAGATAATGATGTATCTGAAGAATCTTCTGGAGAATCACTTGACGAAGCTTCGATCAGAGAGGGAGTAGACAATGCAATTGCATCCTTTGAGAAACATGCCCACTCGAAATCACATAAAAACAGAGGGAAACAGGGCTCTCATGCTCAAAATGGATCGAATGGTCATGCTGAACAAGACTTTTTAAACGGCATTGATGCAGGTGCTTCTGGAGGAGGGAAAGCACCTAATCCTTGGGGTGCTTTCCAGAATCTTCTGTTGAGCAGTGAAGAGTCAGCTTCTGGTGAGCTGCCAAAGCATCACACTGAAGATCCTATAAATGAACATTTTATGATGCAGCATTCGAATGGTGGAGTTTCAAACAAAACTAGCAACGGTTTGGACTTAGAATCCGAGAAAATTACAAGAAAGCCTTTGACCGCTGATGATTCTGTTTTTGTGGTTCAGAGAGAGGGGGAGAATGGTGGCAAAGCTCGTTTTGTTGATTTTGCAAATGGCGAAGGTGTGCACTCAACTTCGAAGAAAATTGTTTCTGAAGGTGAGAATGCATTGTTTTCCGAGCAATTCTATGGATCAAAGACTAGTACACTGGGACCTGTACAAGATTTTTCCTCAGAATTATCAACTCTCAGAAACAGGAAAGAGCAAGACTGGTTTATTGTTAATACCTCTGGTGGTTCAGAAGCACAAGATACTAAGCTGTTGGAATTTGCCAATCGTGACGCTTTATCATACGAAAGAGACTTTGTTAAGAAGGAAACGATCAAAGCAACTGCTGTGGTTGACGATTCCTTTATTATAGAGTCTAGATCAACAGCTGATGAGCACTATGCTTCTCACTGGACAACTGATATCAGCATGGATGCTGACATTGGTGCAGCACCCCACCCAGAAAACGGAAGCCCTAATGTTTCAGGAGCCCGCATCTTGGGCTCTGCCGAACCGGATGACCTCTGCATGGTGCTCGTAAGGGAGTCACAGGAGTCCGGTGCATCCTGGACACCCGATATGGATTATGAAGTTGAAATCTCTTTTAACGAAGCTGATAAAAAATCTTCCGCTGCTAAATCAAATGGTCAAGCTGTAGAAAACCCTGTGCCAAACGGAAAAATTGCCAACGGCAAGAAAAATGCGGGTCCCACTGCAAGAAATCCCGCGAGAGGTGACAGGTCCAGAGCTTTGGGAGCTGGCAGGATAGATCCCTTTTCCAAGACCAAGAAGATATCTTCAGCAAGTAGGTTAATGACACAAAAGAGCAAGTTACAAAAGGTACTAATTACTATATGGTTGACAATAATCTGTCTTTTTCTTAGCTGTTCTTTCGACATTTTGATGATTGATTTCGCATGCAGGAAGAAGAGGAGCGTAAGAGAATGGAAGAACTGAGGATCGAAAGACAGAAGAGAATCGCCGAAAGGACAGCCGCCAGTGGTACGAGTCCTGCAGCGTCTAAGAAACTTCCAGCAGGAAGCAAATCGGCTCCTCCAAAACTCGAGAAGAGCAGACCTTCAGTCGGGGCACGACTAAGTTAAAGTCAGTTTAAACTCGCTGCAATCTGACTGCATGATCATGGTGAATGAAACTTCGCATTTGGAAAGACTTTCCTGAAATAGAAAGATGAAGTAGCCTGGTTTGAGCGCTGGTCGGCGATCGTGCCACATCATGGTCGTCCACTCTGGTTTGGGCTTAGCTGTACTTGTACAGTAATGGTTCCTTGCTTCCCTTTTTTTGTTTTTTTTTTTAAAGATTGTATATTCATTTATTTAATCCTGATAGTGTGGTGCTATAAATAAACTGATTGTATACGTGAGTGACAATAAACTGAAACCCAGTAAGTTCTTTGTTGGAGATTTTGGATTTTTTGGAATAATTCAACCCTGATGAATGTCTCGAACTATTTTCTTGGCAAGTGATTGGAAATTCTGTGTTATTGTACATACTTAAATAAAATATAGAAGTTAATTAAAAGAATTGCAAAAATGCATTGTTGCATCGTGCAACCTATTGAAGAGTATTTTTTATTTAATTAAAAAATATTATTTGTTTACTTAAAAAATATTACTACTGATTTGTTATTTTAAAAAAATATTAATATTTTTTTATATAAATATACAGTTAAACAAGTAATGATGTAGATTATGAGAGTCACCAAATAAAATATAATTGAATTATTTATTTTCTTAATTCAAAAGCTATGAAACTCTTTGCATATGTCACTATTGCAATTGGATCTTCAAAGGATTAATTTTATCAACGTTGTAAAAGGTATTAGGTGCAAGTCAAATGGACAAACTAGATCTAATACTTAGTCAAGCCTAGATTGGATTAGGCGGGACAAATTTGGGAGAAAAAAGAGTGAGAGAGACGGTCAAGAACAATCTAATATTCGACAAAATTATAAATAATTTTTTTATGACAAATAATTTTATAATACAAATTATAGTGCATAATAAGATATGGCGAATATATTAAAGAATTAAAATTTGTTATTATTCAAAATTATTTGATGTATCATCTCGATAAATTAGACTAATTCGATCACTGCCTTTTTTCTTGATTTACTTATCCATTTCAAGTTTGATCTAGTTCTAAATGCTACCAAATTAATCTAAAAACATGATTGCTATATTCATCGAATCAAGCTTGATTCAACATGGTTACGATTGATGGTTCGATTTTATTTGATACAACTCACTTGCATGTTATAATCTTAATTTCATTTAAGACAGCAACTAATGAGTGCATAAACATGTTTCTTCACAAATCACAATCACAGAACCGTCGATTATTCTGGGATTCGATCGAGCCGTTGGGAATCCAGTCCGAAACAGTTTAATTATTAACTTGATCATTATTATTAACAAATTAAGACAACTAAAGCCGCGAAAAATGCGGCAGTTCGCGGGTTTTGTCCTAAGAAAAGAGCAGAATCAAAATTTCCCACTTTGGCTTGGCTCCATTCTCTCCTCTTTTGGAAACAAAGGGAGAAGAAGAAACTTGTCCATTGGGGATTTATCAACAGACAAACATCATTGGGCTGCACGTTGTCAATCTAAATTATATATCTTTTTCGTTGATAATTTCTAAATTAGACTTTGAATGTTCTTCACGAGAATATTTATTCTCATCTCTATGTTGTTCGTTTTTTAATCGAATATTCAAATAAATATTATTTTCAACAAATTTCTGGAGTTTTTGCCAAACCAAAGGGGCTGACGAGCTACGGCAATTTTTTAATTGGTTTAATTATAAAAAAGAAACAGAATTGTGGGCTTTTTTAATTTTTAATTTCTTGGTTAGTAGCTCTATAAGAAGGTGGTCAATAATCGCAATGACGACGGGGGTATTTTGTGGCGTGGCACCTTTCTTCTTCCGCAAGAAGTCTGAGGTATGCTCTTCTTACCAGATTTTTTTGTTTTTAATTCTTGAAACATTCCTGTAATAAATGTTTGTGTTCTTATGGGTATCTGAATTTCTGCATGTCTGCTTATTTTATTGCATTTCCAGAGGTTTTTCAGAATTTCTTCGCTTGTGATCGTTTTCTGAAACATGAATGTGCTGAAATATAAATTCATGTAATATAAGGTTTCAGAATTCTGGGGGGTAAAAAATGTGAACGTGACAAATAGAATGATTTGAACGACAATAAACATCGTTTGACAAATTAAAGAAAGAAAGAAAGAAAGAACCCTCGAAAAAGAAGTTAAATAATACTCTCTCCGTCCCACAAAAAAGGTCATGTTTGTACGTTTTGGGACGGAGGGAGTAGTTGAGAGTCGACATACTTTAATTGTTCATTGTAGTGACTCATTTTGATGTGTTTTACTCATGTAAGTTATACTTTTATGTTTCATGGAATGATTGATTACATATGCATGGGTCGTTAACTGTTTGATTGATGAAATTTATGGTCAAAACTCAAGGGAAAATCAAGGAGTGAGAAAACTAAATATTCATCAAAGAAAGTTAGGAACATGAAAGCTCCGAAATTTCAACGTTCAACTGGAGGTGCTACCAATTTTGCAACCATGACAGAGCTTAGGTCCAAGCTTTCCAGCTTCAGAGACGTGCTCGATTTCCCTCCTTCTCTGGGTTCTGCTTCTGTAAATGAGGTGCTTATGATCATCTTGCACCCTTTTGTGTCTGTCTTCTTTAAGGTTTCGATTTGAACTGGGACTTGTCGTCTTTCTTTCTGCAGATGCTGATATTGACCTTGAATGATCTCTTTAAACGCTATCCGAAGATCAAACCTATGTCCGAACTTAAAGGTCCATCATTGCATAAGGTCATAAATCAACAGCTCTTAAAAGCCTTTTTTGTCCTGATAGATTGTTTGTTTTTATCCTAGTATGAAAATGTGCTGTCTTTTATTTGGGCCAAACAGGCTCTCAAGATCTTGTGTGATACTCTGAAATCACTTGGAGACCTGTGGACAGCAGAGAAGTGGATGGTCAAATGTAAATTCAGTTCATCCAATAAATTAGGACACGTTGAGTTAGAACAAACCGGTATGTTGTTTTATCCAAAAGACTAGGAATATGCAACTTAGTTACTGAATCTGAAGTTGATAACCTTTTTTGTTGTAGCACTGGAAATGCTTGATGACATTATTAAGCTAGCAAGAGAGAGGTTGTTTGATGAAATGGATGACGATGAAGATATGAGAGGCGACAGCCCTCGATCAAGTGCATTTGCAAAGGCGCTGTCTGAAACTTCTGATAACAGAACATCCTTTTCTAGTTCTCCGGAAACTCCTACTTCTGTCCTTCCATCTTCATGGAAATCCTCGTCTACTCGTGAGAAGATTTCTTATTCTCCACCTCTGCTATTCCCTCTGAGAGTACAGGCAGTTGGGAAACTGAACCCCATTGACGTTAAGCGCCTCTCATTTCATATGTTCCCTCATGTAGTTGCTCTTGCACAGGATCCTAAGTACGCGGTCCTGCTGAATCATACAGAGATGGAAGAACAGCTGTCTGAAATGAGACCATCTGATGGTAATAAGGAAAATCTAGACGATAAGGTGATGCGCGAGATGGAGATGAATAACCGAGAATCAGAAATGAAATGTGTCAGTCCAAGGATTGCTAGAACTGATTCAGTTGGGAAAATTGGTAGTAGTGGAAGAAAATGGATTGATATGCAACCTCAGCCAACTTTGGAGACCTCAGAGAAACAAGAAATGGATTTGTGCCTTTCTCCTCCCCCGCCCCCGCCCCCGCCCCCGCCCCCACCCCCACCCCCACCAATTACACCAAGAAACTTTGCATCCCCACCCCCAACACCACCCTCTACACCAAGATATTTGGCATCCGTACCCATACCCATACCCCCACCCCCACCACGTCCACCCATGGCCATGTCAGCATCAATTCCTACTGCTCCACCACCACCTCCTCCGCCTATGAGCATATCAAAGAGGAGTCGAGCAGCTCCACCACCACCTCCTCCACCAGCAAGGGGAAATGGAGCAGCTCCACCACCGCCTCCTCCGCCCATGGGCGCATCAAATGGATGTGGAGCAGTTCCACCACCTCCTCCTGGGGTTCTGTCCCTTCATCCTAAGAAAGTAGCTACTAAATTGAAGAGATCATCACATATCGGTAATCTGTATCGAGTTCTCAAGGGAAAAGTAGAAGGATCAGGTTCAGAAGGTCCTTCATCTGGACGAAAGGGTAAGATTGGACGAGGAGGTGGAGGAGCCGCTGGAGGTAAACAGGGAATGGCTGATGCATTGGCAGAGATGACGAAAAGGTACTTGTGTTTTTTATTACCAGCCGTACATATCAACATTTCTTTGTTAATGTATATAACATGTGATCCTCTTTTTGCCAAAATTATTGGCTCAGATCAGCATACTTTCAACAAATCGAAGAGGATGTCAGGACTTATGCTGATACCATTAAGGAAGTGAAAGCTGCAATCAGTTCTTTTCAGACATCAGACATGACTGAGCTCCTTAAATTCCACAAATACGTGGAATCCCACCTTGAGAAACTAACGGATGAAACTCAGGTTTGTTCGTAAAACCTTCTTTTTTTACAAGGTACCATGATCATTCATCAATGAATCATATTTCATTAAATTTAATTCAATAGGTGCTAGCAAGATTTGAAGACTTCCCAAGCAAGAAACTGGAAGCTTTAAGAATGGCAGGAGCCCTCTACTCCAAGTTAAATTCAATCGTCACTACATTACAAAACTGGCCGACAGCTACACCGGCCTGCAAACTCTTGGACAAAGCTGAAGGCTACTTCAACAAGGTAAGTCTTGAGATAATAGAAACTGATCATTACCAAGTAACACCATCACACCACCAAATTATAAGTTAAAAGACTTTATCTTTTTGTTAATATCTGTCCAGATCAAGGTAGAAATTGATGCACTAGAGCGGACTAAAGATGATGAAACAAAAAGATTTCAAGCTCAGAAGATCAAATTTGATTTCGGGATTCTTCTACGGATCAAAGAATTGATGGTCGATCTCTCTTCCAGCTGCATGGAGTCGGCCCTTAAGGTTAGTTTTCAAAAACAAACTCAACCTATTGCAACAATCATTTTTGAGCCTGCATTTGTAATATAGATGTGATGTTAATTCAGGAGAAGAAAGAAGGCACTGATCAAGAAAATAAAGAAGAAACAAGTGGACGGAAAAAGAATGGATCAGCAAAAATGCTATGGAGGGCCTTCCAGTTTGCATTCCGGGTCTACAGCTTTGCGGGCGGGCATGACGAGCGGGCGGACAAGCTGACAAGAGAACTTGCACATGAAATAGAGAATGAGAACTAAAAATTCAAGATTCAATACGCTATGCATGTTCACTTTGTCACATGAAAAGTAAAATACATATAAAAATAAAAACAAATGCAGAGATTTGATATCTCTATTTATGGCAAGATGCTTCTGGCGATTCTTACACGTTTTACATGTAGAGAAGTAGGAAGGGTTGTGTGGGGAAGATTAAGCTAAACTCTAGCTTTACTTATCACCACTATTGTGTACGTAGTAGTTAAAATTGTTTTTATTTGTTTTATCTGGCAAAGTGATTTGATTCTGTACAGGTTGCATGCTGTCTTTATCAACAGTATGTCTTTAAACTGCTCCATCACTTTTCTTGGCATGTTTATGGTCTTGAATTTTCCATGCTTTTTTTTTTTGGGTTTAGTCTCAATGTTCTAATTTACTCTTAAATATTCATAGGGTTGTATAAAATATATGATGAAAAATACATATCAGCTAAGAAGGAACCCAACGTCAAGAATATTTTATAAAACGTTGGGTGATTTATCATTGTACGTCCTTAATAGTTACAATGTATTTGTTTGAGCTTGAACATTTATTTATATTTTAGAAGTAATATTTATATTCAAATTTGTGTTGTCCATGATTTTCCTTGCCAAACTAGTCGATTTGTTTCTTCTAACACGTTTGTATTTTCACAGTAACACTTATATGAGATTGTTTCACAAAATTAGTCTTTTTTAATTATATAAAAGAAAAACAAAATTGTCTCCGCAGCTTTGTGAAATTGATAGAAAAGTTTCTTTTCCTTACAAATAATGGAAGAAAAAGCTTTTTTGCTTACCAAACTGAGGTATTTGACGTAATAGCAAATTAGTAATAATATTTTTCAATTAAACAAATAATATTTTTGAGTTAAATAAGAAATATTGTAGATTGGGTTATAAATGCACCCGACATATATAAATTTTTATATTTTGACCCATGTTCTAATATATATATATATATTTGTTCAGTTTTGGAAGTGAGCTATATTTGAATGTGCATAAATTATATAATCGAGATTCTTAATTTTATTTTATATTTTAAATTTATCAATATACAATATATATTTATTAATTTATGAATCGACCTATTGGAACTCTAATTAAACCAATCCATACATGTGAACGATAGAAAGTATGTCTTTACGACTACTTAATTAATTGTAATTATGAAATTAAACTTTTGTATTTCCTGCTTATCTACTTATGGCCATGTGAACAAAGAAACACGTATGCCCACACTTTCTGTCAATGATATTATTTATTAATTAATGACACCATGTTGATTAACTTTTCTATTTATTTTTAAATTAAATTAAACAGAAATTAATTAATTCATGATCCTCCAGACAAAAATAGATTATAGATAGTGGAAAACCGGTCGTATTTTAGACTAATATTTAAAATAATGATGATCACTTTTATCTTTTTAGCTGTCCAATTCAACATTTATTCCAAGTTGCATTTTAATATTCAATTCAAACACTTTTTCTTTTATTCTCCAACATGATTCGATGAACATGAAACTGTTAACAACGTGGATCCAATTCAGATTATTATGAAATATTGTCAGAAAATAAAAAACAAACAAAAAAACGTGAAAAAAGAAAGAAATAGGAAGAACAGATTAACAGAACCATCATTAACCGATCAGTCATCAAGCTCAATCTTGATATCGTGAACAGTCACGGCGTCGCCGGCGTTCGTCGGAACCAAAGTCACCAACACATGATCATCATCTTCAGCGTCAAGATCCTCCATAATGTCTGTAATCGACAACCTTAACTGTGTCTTTATCTTCTTCCCATGTTTATGCCTATGTGGCACGTTCACGAAACTTCCGGCGAACTCCGTGTTTTCCTCCGTGGTGACCACATCGTCTTCGTCGTTAATGTAAACGTCGAACTTGGCGTAAACATCTTTGTCCAATTCAATCCCTTTTATGACCAGAATCTCTTCCAACTCATCTTTCTCTTTCCTGCTTCTCTTCTTCTTTGGCCTCTTCACCATCACCTTCAAAACCTTATCAAGCTTCGCCGGGAAAACGTCTCTGGGACTATGAGCATCCGCCGCCTTTGCCCTACCAAGCTTCTTCAGCTTCCTCAGAACTGAAGAAACTCTTGGCTGTGGGCGGCTGTTCAGCCATGGAATCTCCACGTTCTGATAATCATAACCGAGTTTCGTATGATCCAAACAGTCCCGGACCCTAACGCGAACCATTTGCGCGTTTTCGTCGTAAAAGATGAAAGCTGCATCCAGAAAATCAGAATCCGTTATGTCCTGGCGCCTTCCACCGAGGGTTTTCCATAAACTCCACATTCTGTCAATATTCGAATGGTGAGCGTAGAAAATGGGGTCCCGACCCGCTGAGTAGAAATTACCCATGTTCTCGAAATTGGGCTGTGTCCGATCACCAGTCCAGACATGAACTGGGCCGTGAGGGATGTTCTCGATCGACCCGCTTCCAGGATTTGGGTCCTCGCCGCGCCTATATGGGCTGCCGAAGAAAAGCCTACCCGTTCTTGAGTTTGGCACCATTTGTCGGTACATGACAGTTAAGTTTCTGTTAATTATCTGATCAGAGGGTGTGCTGGGGTCGGAGCCGCTGAAGTTCAAGTCCAGCACCGTCGGCGGCTGATGCGCGCCATCGCGAAGCCGGTCATACAATGCCGAGTTCGGGTTCGCGTAAATCGATGGGAGACTCATTCCGCCCGGAGCATCCCAGTTCCAGAAGGGCATGGCAAAGGTTGGATCGTCGATTAATTTTCCCAAGATTCTTTCGAAGAAGTAGAGATAATATCTGTGGAACGGGAAAAACAACCATGAGTTGTGGACTTGCAGCTCGAGGTTGGGGAAGCCGACTTGATCGTACGCGCCGTCGCAGTAAGCGCAGTGGACGTTGGCTTGCTGCTTGAAGCTGCGGGGATCATCGTCGGGGAGAGCTCGCATGAGCTCGAGGGCTCTGTTGAACTTAGCAACGTATGCGTCGTCGGCTAAATGGGCGGCGGGGCGGATGCGCAGCCTGGTGGGCGGCGGAGGCGGCTTGAAGTCGATGATCTGAGCCGCTGGTGGGGGGCAGCAGTTGGTCGCCGGGGCGCCGGCTGGTAGGTCTGCGGGGCCGCATTTTGTGACGTCGGGGCCGGATATCGGGGCGGCGAAAGCAAATGGGGAGGTGGCGAGAGTGGTGGCGCCGTACAGTCCGCCGAGCCCGATTAGCACATTTCTCCTGTCGAGCTTGCTGGGTGGTACTGCAGGGGAAGATTCTTGATCCTTGTCTGTGGAATTGCATGATATCTTATGGAAGCGGGTGGGCTTTTTTATCGTCGGAAAATGTGGTGGCTTAGACAAAAAAGTTGTGGAGTGGGTGGCGGCGGCAGTAGCGGTGGCGGAAAGGGTGGCGACAGGCTGTGGTATAATGGAAGAAGCCATGTTCTTCGTAATATTATACTAGGGTTATGGAAATGTACTACCTGTGACTAGTATTTATAGGAAAATGTTTGGATTTAGAAATGAAACCAGGGACTTTTCTTAGCAGATTCATCCGGAATAATTGAATTGAAAATTTCTGAACTTCGTTACGATTATTTTATTTTTATTTTAATTAATTATAAATCTCCAATCCTTATGGGATATAATATTTTAATAGATCATATATTTAAAAAATTAAAATAAGAAATTAAAACAGATTAATCGCCTGGCATCTCTAGGTCTCACATTTTTTAAAAATAATTGTTAGACCTGTTGGATGGAGATGGTTTTATGTATTTATAAACATTATATTATCTAATTTATTTTGTATTTCAACTTTATTAATATAACTATCTAGTATTCTAAATTCAATTCCGACTCCTAAATTTCTCTTGTACTAAATTTTTTTTTTTTTTTTAAATTTACTAATATACATTGTGTCTATGGAAAGCTTAAATAGGCTTGCAAATGACAATTAACAGGCTTAAGTAATGTCAAGAAAATGATAGAGAGTGCCCACACATGGAGCAGGTAAAAGGAAGGGGATTAAGTATACAAAATAAGATGAGTTGAAACCCCTAATCTTATCCTTAATGGAAGCAAACCAAAAGTCAATTAATTTAAAATATAATTATTTAATAATATATTACAGAGCTCTAAAATAATGTAATATATGCAGATCCTTTTGTCTACCAACTACAATCTAGATAAGAGGCGGCCAATAGCTGTCGGCGTAGCCAAGTGTCATTTCTTAATTTTTTTTTTTTTTGTACAAATGATTAGATGTGGAAATAATAAACAATTAAACCAAAAAAAATAAAAAAAATAGCGTAACAATTGTTCATGTCCGATATATAGTATTACTTGTTTATTTATAAAATATTATTATTGATTTGTTGTCTTAAAAAATAATAATTTTTTTTAAATAAAAAATAATAATTTTTTTTAAATAAAAAATTAATATTTTTTAGTTAAAGTAATATTGTAGATTGGATGCACGGCGCATTCAGTGCACAAGAGACTCGTTTAAAAATAAATTTAAACACTTTGTGTGTTTGATTGTAACTAAGACAAAATTTTGAAAACCAAACAATGAATTAAAGTGAATTTTACACTTTACAGCATATTTAAAGCAATTATCATTACTTATCATATTATATTTATAGGGCCAAGTAATTAAATAAATATTTGAAAAAAAAATTAATTTATATCCGTTAACTTTGACAGTTTTCAATATATATTTTTATAATGATTAATCATTTGTAATTTGTTTAATGTATATTTCGTTTTCGAATTTCTAAAATTTTGATAAAATCACAAATAAATTCAACAAAATAAAAAAATTAAAGCTTGTTATAGAATTTTGTAAAACTAAAAATTATATATTGAATATTATTGAATTTAAAAATGAAATTTCTCTTCTCCATTTTTGCGTATGCTCTTTCTAAATCTAGTAATGTATCAACTTACAATTTAAGATTAGTCTTTTTTTCTCACCAACTAATAGCTCAATATCCAATAAAGGATATAAGAGGAAGTGACCAATTCATCAGCATCATTAAAATGACAACGATTTTATTCCCAAAAAAAAAAAAAAAAAAACACACACACACACACACAAACTTTTTTTAATTTCAAAATCTCATAAGTGTAGAAGTGGACAAAAATACCAAATTTAGAGATGAAGATTGTATTCAATTCGATCTTGTCACAAATTTGTTCTTTTAGGGTACCCGCAAAGATTTTTATTATATTTTATATTTTATCTTGCAGTCTAAAATAATCGACACATATCAAGTGTATCAAAAAATAATTAATTAACTCATTATTTATATTAAATATAATAAAATATTATATAAAATATAAAATTAAATATAGGATCCAAAACCCTAATTGAAGAAGGATGGATCTTGAATAAGGAAAACGAACAAGCTTTCTGTAGCTAGGTCAAAGAATTTGTATATGTTACACAAGATATCATATTATATTTTTGTATCGTGATATATGTTAGCATATTCACTAATTAAAAAGTATTATAATTCTGTAGAATGATGATATTTTATTTATTTAAAATTTTTACATATAATTTTAACTCATAAACAATTTATATATTAACACATGTCCGACTTTTATGTATGTTAATAATATATATATATATATATATATATATAATTGATTACTACACCTCTAATACCACTGTATTATCATTTTCGATTATGTTAGATTTGTCAAAGTTTATTACCGCTGCATCGAGGAAGACGAGGAAAATCAAAGTTTGAAATGCTGAATTGGACAGAAACCACGTCTGCCACCCTGGCAACTTGCTACTGGTTGAATTGTCACATTAAAATAAAGGCATGTGACTTATTTTCAAATTGCAACTGCTGATACAAGATTGCGTGCATTGTTATGTTAAGTTATATTATAAGGTCAACTCTCTTTTTCATTTCTTATTTTATTTAATATTTTAATTTTAAAACTTAAGAATATAGGAGTTTTTCTTAAGAAATGCATAATATTATCATAGTAATAATACATACGTATTTAATCTAACTAAGATCGGATTTATCATTATTTGGATCTGAATTAAAATTTTAGAACGAACCTCTATTATTACATACTTAATTATTATTATCTTTTGAAGAATTTGTAATACTCTAATATTTGTATTATCATATATAAAAAAGAAGACCAACAAATTACAAATAATTAATTCAATATAATTCATTTCACATATTAATTAATAAATTAGTAAAAAATTATAAGTTAAAAATAATAATTATTTAAATACTTCTACAAGTCATCCCAGATAGCCAACAAACCCAGTAACAACATTCTTTACTCAAAAATTTAAATTAAAGGTTCAAAATTTGAAAAAAATTGAAGACGACCTTCTCAATAGAAACAAGCAAAAATTATCATATAACGACCCTAGATATTTATGATAATTATATATATATATATATAGCTACAAGAAATAATTATAGATTCTTAAAAAGATCAAAAGTTTTAAGTTCGAGGCACGGTCTCTTTCGGCTAAAAGAAGATCCGACCTTGATTACTTAACATAACTTTAAATATCAAATTATATCATTAACAAGGTGATGGATGAAAGGGTACGTAACTCGTAAGATGGTATCACACGAAATAAGTTTTGAAAACGTGAATTAAATGACGACGACTTGTACGAGGAATTCAACCCTTGGTTTTTGTGAAAACACCTCATAAAATTTATTCACGTTGCATGTGAAATGTAAGAATTTAGAATTAATGAATTTCAAAATTATCGTTTTTTTTTAATTATAAAAATTTAATTGCATAAAAAATTACAATTTTTTTATAAAATTTGTATTTTAATTGCGACCTGTTAATCTTTTACAATGACAAACACTATCTTTTTTATTTTTACAATTCAAAGTATATAATAGTTTTGTGATGAAATTTCTTTATATATGTGTGTGTATAAATATATTTAAATATTATTATATTATACTTGAATATTTAAAAAAAAAACTATATATAAGATAATATGCTTTGTATATTATGTATCTTTGTTACGTATGAAATGATAGTAACAATACAATATATGATTTATTAGTTACATAGAATATTTATAAATTTATGCATAATTAATTATCTATTTTATGAACTTAATATTTGTAGTTAAGAATAGAACTAGATTAAAAGATATTCATTTTACCTTTAATTATAACAAATATTTTAATGTAATATATTAATTTATTTATTGATTACGTGATCTAACATTTAATTAAATCAAAATTATAAACACATATTATCTTTTGTGACAAAAATTAACTGTTGCGGTGGTACAATATCACCTTAAATTCATCAAAATAAATATTGCATGTTTTGAATTGTAAAAATTCAAAAGATGATGTTTGATATTGTAAAAATTAAAAGATAAAAATTAAAATATAAATTTCAAATTTTTTATGTAATTAACCCAATTATAAATTATAAATTTCAAATTAATTTTCAATTCTTTGTTTTTTTCTTTTTTCTTTTTTCTTTTTTCTTTTTTCTTTTTTCTTTTTTCGGCTGGATTATACGCCCTATTCAATATCCATATTTATCATTAATGGGCCTCTCAGAAGATAGGAGTTTTGGGCTTTAGTTCGAATGACGTCCGACTTTTCGGTTTTACTATGTTTTTTTCAATTTGTTTTGTATAGACGTCTCCTTTTTTCCCTTTCTAGAAACAAATGCAGTAAGAAATAATTTACTATTTTTGTTTATACATAGTAAATGTCCGCAGGGCACATAAAATTATATTATTATTATTATTTATGTCAATTATATTTATATTAATATTATGTGATTTAATTTTTATATATTATATTGCATTGTTATGTTTTAAAAATTATCTTTATTAAATAATAAAGTGCACGGAGGGAGCTTCACTTACCGAAAGGGATGAATTCGAGTAGACGCCAGACGATATTTTAAAATAAATTTTAGAGTGTTCGAACTCAATACAAAGTTATTCAATTCACTAAAATTTATTAAGTTGAAATAATAAATTATAATATATATAAATTAATATTATAGTACTTATATTTTTATAAAATCATTTATATATTTTAATGAAATCCATATTAAAATTAATATATTATTTATTCAAATCCAACACATATGTCAAAATAAAAATAAATTACTCAATTCATAAAAAATCTATATTATATATTATATCCATAAAAAAATATACACCATACTTTAAATATTATTATTTATATTAAAATGTGCAATATTGGTATAATATTAAAGATTACAAAAAGAGGATTAATTTGATATGTCATACATCAAAAATAAATTTAAAATAAAAAAATTATTCTAGTTTTTTTTTTGAATCTTAATAAAAATAAAAAATAAAATAGAGAAGAAAATATACACGTTAATAAATAGTAAAAACATATGTCAAATAAAAGTATTATTATCATAAAAATAATGGCAGCGAACATAACAATAGCATAATTTCCGCCATTCTTTTTCCATTTTTCTTTAGATAAAAAATTGATTTAATTCCTGATCTAAATGCGGCACAACAAAAATAGGAGTGAGTCTCCTATGAAACGGTTGCACGTGTGACAACTGACACGATTTAAGGTACTACTTATTTAATTATAAAGTATTACTTGTTTAACTATAAAATATCACTGTGATACTTTATAATTAAATAAGTAATACCTTAAATCGTGTCAAACGTTCAACCGTTTCACAGGAGTTTTTGCGCAAAAATATATGTGGTATAGATTTCGTTAAAAAAAATGTAGAACTTTTGTATAAGCATATACATGTGGGTTCGGATCTTTTATTTCATTTCGTATCTCATATTATATTCCAAAATAATCACTAATTAACACATAATATGTACATAAAACAATAGAATATAAAATGAAGCATATAATGAAAAAGATGATCCAAACTCATGCATGGCCAAAATAACCCAACAATTCCAATTTTTCCAGGTTCTTGCTAGTTTGGACTGTTCATTTAGTATTTTTTTTACTTTATTCACAATTGTTTTTGCCAGAAATTACATATTTTAAAATTTTAGTACTTTTCTCTAATTGTATTGGAATACATTTCTAAACTTATATTTGACATAAATAATTAAATTGACGTTAATTTTATATATAAAAGACAAAAAATCTAAAAATATAATGTTCTTCGTATATAAAGATTTTTTACAACAAAATATACTGAAAGTGGGTAAAGTCCTAAAAGACCTTAAACTTTGGCATCCTTGACAAATAATAATAATAACTACAAAATCAAAACAAGTATCTGGTGGTTGTTGTCAATTTTTTTTTTTTTATTATGTAAAAAAATATTGAATTTGTAAAATAAATGTATAAATAATACTCTTTTTTGACAACTTAAACTTTTAGATAATATGATTCTTTAACATGATATCAAATCAAGCCAAATAATTTCCACGTGAGGAAATATGTTGAACATGTTAAAATAAATGTACAAGTCACATTAATTTTATGTTTGGACACGTCTTTGCATAACCGGTTGTGGGTTGTGGTTGTTCCATCCACAACCCTACCCACTCTTCACCTCTTTTTTCTCTCTCTTCTCTCATCATTCCCAAGAAAACTATTCAATATATATTTTTTCACCCAAAATTTTTATAATTTTTTTATTTCAAATTCATTTTTTATAAAAATTATATCATATTATTTCTCTTCTTAAGATCTTTATTTTGACATCCATTTAGCATATATATATAATAATTCATCACCAATTATTAAATCCACAAATATTTATCTCTCATAATATAATAATACAAACAAAACTCTACTAAACTTATTGATTTGATATATCAATAACAATCTACCTTATTACAACCCAAAACAAACACTACCTTTTACTATGCATTTGATTGTGATACAACCTTACAACCCACAACCGGTTGTGTTACGGAGGCCTCCAGTCTAATCCAAACATCCTAGTGTGTAAACTTTTAGATGAGGTGATTATTTAACAACTAATTTCTCTTTAATTTTTTTGGTTAAAAGTAAAAAAAAAAAAAAAAAAAGGCTAAAATACATTGTTTGTCACATATAGAGGATTTATAGCCAAACAATCGTTGAAAATGGATAAAGTGTCAAGGCAGATTCAACGAACTTAAATGGTGCAACAAATAAAGTAAACTTTGATGATAATGTGAAAAACGGGAATAGTTAAGTGGGTAGGTGTTAGCCCCTTGAGATGCTGAAACCCTTGGCACGGCGCATCCCGCGTGCCAAGGCATAAAAGGGTGCTGGCACATTGCAGCGCCCGACGGGATGTGGGAGCCCGGCGCACAACACTTGGCAAGAGAGTGGTCGGGACCCCGGTGAGTTGCGGATATGAGCAGGAAGGTCGGGAATAGGCGGGCACGGCAAGTTGGCGCCGTACGCACGCAAGACTGGGCAAGGTGGCAATGGCGCGCGCACGCTGGCCGGGCGCGCGCATGATGGCCGAGCGCGCGCACGATGGCCGAGAGACATGCGCGCTGGCCGGGCGCGCGCGTACGCGGGGCGCCCGAGAGACGGAGGCCACATTCCGCGCGCAGGCATGGGCGCGCGGGACTAAGAGCGGGTAAAGGCCAGGCGCGCGCCGGGCACGCGCGGGGGCGCGCGGGCGCGCGCGCGCACAAGATTCCGTTGGCTGTTACACGGCAGTTGACCGAACTCCTGAAATCCAGGGAAGGCTGTTAACAACTGCCTTGCGGTGTGGACATGCTGTGCACGGTGCACTGGACCCGGTGCCATCTGCCGGAAGCTAATTGGCCATATTTCCTAGTGGTGGGGGATGTCCACCACACTAGATCAAGATGCCTTGCTTATTTAAGTCCGTGGCTGGAGTTGCACAAGAGAGAGAAATTTTGTGTGCAAGCCTAAGCCAAGTCCTTTGTATGAATTGTTGGAAGTAATACAAGGTTGGGAATTGTCCCGTATATTGCGTGTGCCTTATTATTGCTACGTATTGGTTGATTACTTGCAGAAACACATCACAAACACGAGAGTTTGATAAGGGAGTGAAAGGCTGACTAATTGTTGAGGCAATTAGGCCGCACAGTGGGCGAAAAATTCTGAGTCTTGAATTACCCCTGTGACAAGTGGTATCAGAGCCTGATTACGGGTCCAAGGTGTTGGTTGTTACGATGGCTGAGATAAGTCGCTGGCAAGAACGAGTGGTGGCCCTGGAGGCCCGGGTCCAAAGGATGGAAAATTTCTTTGGACAACCCCCTGAATCTTCCACAACAGCGGGTATTTTCCAGCGAATTCTGGATGTCGAAAAATTTATGACAGACCTTCGGAAGGCGGTGGACAACCTACCCGAGTTTGTGGAGGGACGAGTTGCATCCTGTCAAGAAGACATTAGTATATGGACGGATGCAATAGACCTCCGGATGGATGCGGTGAAGGACGACCTCAAAGTCCTAAAGAAGGCTGTGGGTGCTAACCATAGCGATGACCGACCCACATCCAGAGTAAAGGTCCCGGACCCCAAGCCTTTTGGGGGTGCTCGAAACGCTAAGGAACTCGAAAATTTCCTATGGGACATGGAAACATACTTCCAGGCGTCTCATGTCCCAGATTCAGAAAAAGTGTCCATAACTAGCATGTACCTTTCCGGTGATGCGAAATTATGGTGGCGGTCACGCCTCTCGGACGATGCCAGTGCTAATCGTGACCCTATTGAGACGTGGGAGGTACTGAAAAAGGAACTAAAAGACCAGTTCCTGCCTTGCAATACTTCTTGGCTTGCAAGGGACTCATTGCGAAAATTAAAGCACAATGGGTCCGTTCGTGAGTATGTCAAGGAATTTAGTTCCTTGATGTTGGATATAAGGGATATGTCAGAGGAAGACAAACTATTCAACTTCATGGTGGGATTGCAGACATGGGCCCAAGCCGAACTTCGAAGGCAGGGGGTCAAAGATTTGCCCTCGGCCATTGCCGCTGCCGACCGGTTGGTGGATTTTAAGACGGTTGGCAACCTGGAGGGGAAAAAGAAAGAATCCGGGAAAGAAAAAGGGAAATCTGGCAAGTTCGGGAATGATTGGAGAAATAAGAAAAAGAAAAATAGGGAAGGCCCATCGGCAAGCAATGAGAACAAGTCTAGGGATGGCCAACAACATCACACGTTGGACAGATCCCAGAAGGGCTGTTTTCTTTGCGGCGGTGACCACCGGATGCGAGACTGCCCAAAGCGGGGGAAGTTGAATGCACTCGTAGCCGAGGAGAAGGAGGGAACCCATGAGCAGGGACCCCCTCATCGAGTGAACCCTTTGCAGTTGCTTACTGCAATCCAAACAAAACCCTTAAGACATAAGGGCTTGATGTATGTTCCGGCATGGGTCAATGGAGTGGATACGATGGTGATGGTTGACACCGGAGCCACTCACAACTTTGTGGCCGGCCGGATGGTCCAGAAGTTGGGACTGAACTTGATTCCACATGATAGTCGAATCAAGGCTGCAAATTCAGAGGCCCAACCCATAAATGGGGTGGCCACGGTCGAAATGGCTGTTGGTTCGTGGAAGGGAAAGTGTTCCCTTATGGCGGTGTCCCTCGACGATTTTGATATCATCCTCGGAATGGAATTCCTTGTTGCGGCCAAAGTTGCTGTCATACCTCACTTAGGCGGGCTACTCATATCTGATGATGTTTGCCCCGGATTTGTGCATGGCCGGTACATGGAGGAGGAACCCAAGGATGCTGGGAACAAATCGGGATTGCTCTCAGCCTTGCAAGTCAATGATGGGCTGAAGCAGGGCCAAATCACATACCTGGCCGCGTTGGTGGAGATCAAGCCCGATGTACACCAAGAAGTACCGGATCGTGTGGCAGACTTGTTGTTGGAATTTGGGGACGTGATGTCTCCCGAGTTACCAAAAGGTTTACCACCTAGGCGTGCATGTGACCATCAAATTGAATTGGAACCAGGGGCGAAGCCTCCGGCCCAAGCCCCATACCGAATGCCACCTTCACAGTTGGTGGAATTGAGGAAGCAACTAGATGAGTTGTTGGAGGGTGGGCTGATCCAGCCTTCAAAAGCTCCATATGGCTCCCCTGTCTTGTTCCAAAAGAAGGCAGATGGCTCAATGCGGATGTGTGTGGACTACAGGGCCTTGAATAAGATCACTATCAAAAATAAGTATCCTATTCCAAATGCCCTTGATCTATTTGACAAGCTGACACGGGCTCGGTTTTACACCAAACTCGATCTAAGGTCGGGATATTGGCAAGTTCGTATAGCACCAGGAGATGAAGCAAAGACGACATGTGTAACGAGATACGGGTCGTTTGAATTTCTGGTAATGCCTTTTGGCTTGACGAATGCCCCTGCTACATTTTGCAACATGATGAATGAAGTACTGTATGAGTTCTTGGATCGGTTTGTGGTGGTATACTTAGATGACATAGTCATCTATTCGGAATCGTTGGAAGACCATTTGTTGCATTTGAGAGCTGTTTTTCAGAAGCTGAGGGAAAACAGGTTGTACGCAAAGAAAGAAAAGTGTGAATTCTGTCGGGAGGAAATCACATTCCTAGGTCACATCATTGGCCAAGGAAAGATCAAGATGGATCAAAGGAAGGTGAAGGCCGTCTTGGACTGGTCGGCGCCTGTGAAAGTAGCTGAATTACGGTCATTTTTGGGACTGGCCAATTATTATAGGCGGTTCATCCGAGGGTATTCTAAAATTGTTAGCCCCTTGACGGACTTGCTGAAGAAGGATCAGAAGTGGGAATGGACTACTTCCTGCGAGAAGGCCTTTGAAACCTTAAAACAGGCCATCTCGTCGGAACCCATCCTCAAGCTCCCGGAGTTTGACAAACCTTTTGAAGTACAGGTTGATGCCTCTGATCGTGCGCTTGGTGGGGTGTTGGTGCAAGACAGGCATCCCGTTGCCTTTGAAAGCCGGAAATTGAAGGACACCGAAGTGCGGTACAGCACCCATGAGAAGGAAATGACGGCAGTGATTCATTGCCTGGAGGCCTGGAAACATTATTTACTCGGCACAAAATTTATTGTTGTCACTGATAATGTTGCTAATACTTATTTCCGGACTCAAAAGAAGTTATCCCCAAAACAGGCCCGTTGGCAGGAGTATTTGGGCGAATATGACTTTGAGTGGGTGCACCGACCGGGCCGGCACAATGAGGTGGCTGATGCCTTGAGTCGAAAGGTGGTGGGAGAATATGTGGCTGCCTTAAGCTTGATTGAGTCAGACTTCTTGAGTAAGATCCGAGATACGGCTCACAATGATGCTGTTTACTTAAAGTTGGTGGAAGAGGTGAAAGCTGGTCACCTTCGAAAATATTGGCTAGATGACGGGCTACTCTATGCGAAGGGTGGTCGGGCCTATGTACCGGGCAGTGTATTAAGGAGGCAACTCTTGAGGGAAACTCACGACCCTCAATGGGCTGGACATCCGGGAATAGAAAGGATGCTAGCATTGCTGTCCCGACGGTATTATTGGCCAAAGATGGAGAACGATGTTGAAGCATACGTTCGCACTTGTCTTGTATGCCAACAAGACAAACTTGAGAGGAAAAGGGAAGCCGGATTGTTGCAGCCTCTACCCATTCCCGAAAGACCATTCCAGTCCGTGTCAATGGACTTCATTTCGGGATTCCCAAAGGTGGAGGGTAAGGCATCCATTTTTGTGGTGGTTGATCGGTTTTCCAAGTATGGTATTTTTATGGCTGTGCCTAATGCTTGCCCTGCTGAAGTTGCTGCGGACTTATTCTTTCGGAATGTCATCAAATATTTTGGGATTCCGGAGGACATAATCAGTGACAGGGACTCCCGTTTCACGGGACGTTTTTGGACGACCCTATTCAAAATGATGGGGACGGAGTTGAAATTCTCCACAGCCAATCATCCGCAGACAGACGGGCAAACAGAACGCATGAACCAATTATTGGAGGAATATTTGAGACACTACGTCTCGGCGAGCCAAAAAGATTGGGCGGGCCTGCTGGACATGGCACAGTTTTGTTACAATTTGCACAAGGCATCGGCCACTGGGATGAGTCCGTTTGAGATTGTGTATGGGCAGCAACCCATGACTCCCCACGAGATTGCGGTCCAGCGGACGGGTGGCAATTGCCCGGCTGCCTATCGCTTTGCTCGTTCGCAGCAGGAGCTGTTTGATGAAGCCAAAGATAGCTTGGGGAAAGCTCAAAGACGGATGAAGAAATATGCTGACAAAGGCCGAAGGCATGTGGAGTTTGCCGTTGGGGAGCAAGTCTTGTTGAAACTAACTCCACAAATTTGGAAGAAAATCTCTTCCAAAACAGTGCACCGGGGATTGATTCCAAAGTATGACGGACCCTTTGAAATCATCAAGAAAGTGGGGAACGTGGCATACCGGTTGAAGCTGCCGGATAGGCTGAAGGTTCATCCAACATTTCACGTGTCATTCTTGAAGAAATATCACGAGGACCTGCTGGATTCCTCAAGAAAACAAGCCAGGCGTGCCCCACCTGTTATTAGACAACAATTTTCCAAAGAAGTGTGCAAAATCTTGGATCACCGGACCCAAGGCCAAAGCAAGAAAAATCGAAGGACTGATTATTTGGTGCATTGGAAGGGAGGATCCGAGGTAGATGCTACATGGGAAAGGGATGTTAATTTGTGGCAATTTGAAAAACATATTGCAGGTTATTGGAAGAAACAGGGCGGAGGTCCATCCTCGACGAGGACGTCGAGTAGCTCCGGCGGGGGTGGTTTGTTAGCCCCTTGAGATGCTGAAACCCTTGGCACGGCGCATCCCGCGTGCCAAGGCATAAAAGGGTGCTGGCACATTGCAGCGCCCGACGGGATGTGGGAGCCCGGCGCACAACACTTGGCAAGAGAGTGGTCGGGACCCCGGTGAGTTGCGGATATGAGCAGGAAGGTCGGGAATAGGCGGGCACGGCAAGTTGGCGCCGTACGCACGCAAGACTGGGCAAGGTGGCAATGGCGCGCGCACGCTGGCCGGGCGCGCGCATGATGGCCGAGCGCGCGCACGCTGGCCGGGCGCGCGCATGATGGCCGAGCGCGCGCACGATGGCCGAGAGACATGCGCGCTGGCCGGGCGCGCGCGTACGCGGGGCGCCCGAGAGACGGAGGCCACATTCCGCGCGCAGGCATGGGCGCGCGGGACTAAGAGCGGGTAAAGGCCAGGCGCGCGCCGGGCACGCGCGGGGGCGCGCGGGCGCGCGCGCGCACAAGATTCCGTTGGCTGTTACACGGCAGTTGACCGAACTCCTGAAATCCAGGGAAAGCTGTTAACAACTGCCTTGCGGTGTGGACATGCTGTGCACGGTGCACTGGACCCGGTGCCATCTGCCGGAAGCTAATTGGCCCTATTTCCTAGTGGTGGGGGATGTCCACCACACTAGATCAAGATGCCTTGCTTATTTAAGTCCGTGGCTGGAGTTGCACAAGAGAGAGAAATTTTGTGTGCAAGCCTAAGCCAAGTCCTTTGTATGAATTGTTGGAAGTAATACAAGGTTGGGAATTGTCCCGTATATTGCGTGTGCCTTATTATTGCTACGTATTGGTTGATTACTTGCAGAAACACATCACAAACACGAGAGTTTGATAAGGGAGTGAAAGGCTGACTAATTGTTGAGGCAATTAGGCCGCACAGTGGGCGAAAAATTCTGAGTCTTGAATTACCCCTGTGACAGTAGGTATAGTGCAATAAAATGTAAATGAAACAAATTGGAACTATAAAATCCACACCATATTTTCTATTATATTTGTATTTCATCCAATGATATAATTTAACTAACAAATATCATATAAATTAGTACAAAATATATATTGATGAAATTAAAATTTAAAATAAATTAAAAAATTCGAACCATTACATATATCAGTTCTTAACGCTCTATTGCTCACTTTCTCTCCCAAATATAAAGTTAGGCAAAAGAGATAGCATACATTTAAACGCAAAATAGTTAATTAATTTGAAATTGTTAAATTGATAGACAAATGTAATACTTTCAAGCTAAGAAATAATATTTTCTAGATTGTTAAAATAACATTACTCTTTATGAAGAAAATATTATATGTTTTCAATAAAAGTATATTATTTTTATTTGATTGATTACAAAAAAAAAAAAAAAAAGTTGAAAATAATTTATAATAGTATTGCTTTTACCCAAAAAATATTACATTTTCTTAAAAAAATATCATGGCATATATGCCGCGCTAAAAAGGGCGCATGTACTGCGGTTGCCGACTCAGTTATAACACAAATTTGTTATTTTAAGGTAAGTTTCAACTTGTTGCATTCAAGGAGAGATCCACATATTTGATGTATTTAATTTTTTTATCTTAAGTGGATATTAAAATTTAAATTCAATTTATAAATCTCACCAAATATGATTTTACTATGTAGGTATTAAGATTTATAGGGTAAAAATCAATTTTCTTGAAAAATAACTTTTCATGTGTTTCAACCACAGGAAATAAGAAGACAATTCCTATAAAAATAAATAAATATGGTTTAATTTTGAAAAAAAAAGGTTATACTACATAATTGAGTGAATCATTTAACTTTGAAAAACTTACCAATATTTTATAGAATTATGTTCTTTTGTGAATGAACTTTGATATTGAAATATAATCGACCGTGAAAGAATTCAAAAATTAAAATGAAGAGAATTTACAAAAGTTGAGTAAAATAGAATTATGTTCTTTTGTTAATTTTTATACAATCTTAGATGATATATAATAAAAATTAAAATAGAAAAATATTTCCAATCAAAAGGGGAATTATGCAGCCCAGATAGGTTTTAGTTCAAAAACAAAAATAGCCGTTTAATTATTGGGAATTTAAACTGCCGGCAAAGGAAACAAAAAATATAAAACCACGTTTTCTCAAGAAAAAAGATATAAAATCATGCTGGTTGTGAAAGGAAATTATTCTCAAAGATCAAGTGCGCCGATCCTACCATTTCTTGTATGCATAGCCCAACGTTCATCTGACAGCTCAGATTGCCAAATGCGCGACCCAACGGTCAAAGCACCGCGCAGAATAATTGGCGTGGATCTTCTCGCAGGCAAAAACTCCTCCCTTACTTAATGTAACCCACTCCGCATAATTTGAATTGCAAATAGCCAAATATTTTACAAGACCTTTGGCTTCTCTCCGCTCCCCACAGTGGGCCTCGCTCAGTCCCCTTCAAATTACACCGCTCAACCACAACAGATGAACAAACTCGCACCCACGCGCCCTGCGGAAGCCTAATTGAACGCGCCGTACAGCTCGTTAGATGGAATACGTGTACTGTCTCGATTAAGTCGGCTTTCGCACGCGGTTGTACATTAATAGTGGTCTCGCCTGCCCCGAAACGTAAAACATAAATTTAGCCCTCTCTGTCTCTCACCTGTGTTTTGTTCTTCTCTTTTTTTGAATGTGAGAGAGAGAGAAAAAAGATATAGTAGATTTATATTTTTTATCACACCCACCCTCACTCAACCCTCAATTTCAGAGTTGCCGGCACTCGGCTGAGTGGATACAGAGAATAATTGGAACGGCGAAAATTCAAACGGAGAAAGTGCTCAGACGAAGTTTTCTGTTTTCCCTCTCTCGTAAATATTCGCATCGCTAGATTTGGAAGTAGGTATTTTATCGACGTGAAAATAGGAAATGTCGGAGGATGAGAAGTTATTGAAGGAGGCGAAGAAATTGCCGTGGGAGGATCGATTGACTCACAAGAATTGGAAAGTGAGAAATGATGCGAATATCGATTTGGCCGCCGTTTGCGAGGGCATCTCGGATCCCAAGGACCCGCGACTGCGTGAATTTGGTGAGAATTTAGTGTGTTTATTGAGATAGATCTGGCTTCATGTGCTTCTTGTTCGGGGTCTAGTTGATCTGTCAAAGAAGATGAGGAATGCGAAAGCATTGAAGTGTGTCGATCCTGGTGTTTCTAAATTATTTTAGTTTTTTTTTTTTCCTTCTATTTTTGATCTTGGAGATTTTGGCTAGGTCCGTTTTTCAGGAAGACAGTGGCGGATTCCAATGCGCCCGTGCAGGAGAAATCTCTAGATGCACTCATTGCGTATTTAAGAGCTGCGGATGCTGATGCTGGAAGGTGAGTTTGTGAAAAGTTATTGTCATTGTATTTTATCTGATAAATTCACTTTTATTCAAATTGGTTTTGCACAATTTGATATCATTGGATTTGTGTTTCATTTGATTTGTTTTTGCTTTATTGCCGTTTTAGATATGCTAAAGAGGTATGCGATGCAATAGTGGCAAAATGCCTAACCGGGAGGCCCAAAACAGTGGAGAAGGCACAGATGGCATTTATGCTATGGGTAGAGTTGGAGGCTGTTGAAGCTTTCCTGGTATGTATCAAATTCACGATGCTATGCATGAGTAGCGTTGCTTAGTTTGCTGATGCAATAATACTGAAGAACATCATTGGCTCAAAGCACATTAGTTTCTCAACTAGTCCCACTACACATTCTTGTATGTCCATCTTAGGGGGTAGAAGTGAAATTGATTATATTAAGGTGTATAATGATGCAGTAGAAGCTGGGCTGTGATATGTTATTATCTAAAAAATTAGGTTCACCATTTATCTATAGGCACTTTATCTGAAAATTGCTACGGCTTTTGACTTCAAGGTCAAAATTTATGAGTGGGCTTTTGTTCGCTAAAGATGACACGTGGATATTGGCTACATAATCTCCCAAAGCTACATATATGGAGTAAATGAACCACCCTTTTTTTATTGCTCTAGGAGAAAATTGATTTGAGAATTAGGTCCGTCCTCTGGTAAGCTTCTTTGTCCATTAGTCGTATATGAGAATTTCCATTTTCTGTCTGGTATTTTTATGACGCACAAATGACTTTTTCCGTAAGCTAAATTTATTATAAAGTGTGAAAGGTGTTGCTGCCTGGATTTTGTGTGCTTCCCATTTGATCTGGATAGCTCTTGTTCACTTTGAAGGCTTGATTTGCTTGATCTTTTAAGGCAGTTGTTCATTTGTTGTGGGCACATTCATATTCATTGCCTTTAGAAGTTGGATTTGTCATTGTAATTGATGCAAGCAATGTTTTACTTTGTAGGATGCTATGGAGAAGGCAATAAAAAATAAAGTTGCTAAAGCAGTTGTCCCTGCAATAGATGTCATGTTTCAGGCATTAAGGTTGATTAATTGCTGTTATCTATCATTTCTTAACCTTTTGCCTTTCCTGTTCTGCATTACAATGACATTCTGGTGGATAATGAATGAACCAGTGAATTTGGGTCAAAGATAATTCCACCAAAAAGAATATTGAAGATGCTTCCCGAACTATTTGATCATCAAGATCAGAATGTTCGTGCCTCTTCAAAGGGGCTGACACTAGAGCTTTGTCGTTGGATAGGAAAGGATCCTGTGAAGTCTATATTGTTTGAAAAGATGCGAGACACGATGGTATGCCAAATTCAATTTTATATTGGATTGTTCTACCTTACTATTTTGTGCGTGTGTGAGTGTGTGCAAAGTAATCATTCTTTCTTGTTCCATGTTATATTTAAGAAAAAAGAGCTGGAGGCTGAGGTTGCCAATGTCACTGGAACTGCAAAACCAACTCGCAAAATTAGGTGACTCCCCTCCCTGCCCCCCACACCCCCACAACTGTTGAGCTAAATTAGGTGTTTGTTTTTTATATTTAATTGTTAATTTGACCAAGCACTAGTCACTGGTGGTTTCTGATTCTGTTTGGCTTTGTTTTATATGATTGAATGAATGGTAAAAGCTAGCTCTCAATATTTGTTAAAAGTGCAACTTACTTACAAATTTTATTCTTACATCTGAGATCAGCCTTTAGTGTGAATCACTTCCATTTTGAGAACTTTTTACATACCCTTTGCATTTGTTATATGTCAGGGCTGAGCAGGATAAGGAGCCCGAACCAGAAGCTGTTTCCCAAACTGTGGGCACTGCCCCTGCTGAGGAAAGTGTGGCTGATGGTATGTATGTGTGCTGAGCTAGTGACAGTTTAAACCTGGCATTGGAACTAATGACAGTGCTATTATACCTATTTTTGGCCTAGTTTTCTTGGCCATCATTACCTTTTTTGACACTTGTTCCCTGTCAGTTCCTCAGGAGATTGATGAATATGAACTTGTTGATCCGGTTGATATATTGACACCTTTGGAGAAGTCTGGGTTTTGGGAAGGAGTTGTAAGTGACCTCTCTTCTACCATATATAATTGAGCGGATATTAAGGGGATTATTTGTTGATAGTGTATTGTTAGCTAAGTGTTCCTTATGTTGTTCTTTTTAATTTTATTTGTATTTCAGAAAGCTACCAAATGGTCCGAGCGAAAAGATGCTGTTGCTGAATTAACCAAACTTGCATCTACTAAAAGGATTGCTCCTGGAGATTTTTCAGAAGTTTGTCGACTGCTAAAGAAGGTTTGATATTTTTTTTTTTTACATGTGCATAATATTTATCCAATTTTTTGTGTGTGGATAAATATGAAGGAATAAAGAAGAATGGCGAGATGACTATCAAGTGAGATGGTGGTAAAACAAGTAAAGGATAAATAATGATTGTGATTGTGATGATGACTGACGTAATTAATGTTGTGATTGTGAGGAATACTGAAGTTACACTGCAGGAGTGAGAAAGAAATATCAATAATTTGCTTTTGCATGCCTCTAAATTGCCATGAATTTCTGTTCTGAGGGCATTATCTGAATAATGAATGCAGTAATTTTCTTTTTGATATGGATTGGACTTATTCTTGAAATTCCAAAATCACCGTAGTGTTTCTCGTTAACTGCTTTTAAAAAGCCTATGGGTTTCTGATGCTATGGACATACATTTTGCAGTCCTATTAATTTAAAGATGACACTACATTAAGTTGATATGCCTATTGATTGCACTGTGTTTGAACTTTGCAGCTTATTACAGATGTCAACATTGCTGTTGCAGTTGAAGCTATCCAAGCATTGGGCAATCTGGCAAGGGGTTTGAGAACTCATTTCTCAGGCAGTTCTCGCTTCCTTTTGCCTGTACTACTGGTAAGTACGTTACTTTGCTTTGACTTTTAAAGAAGGTCTTGCAGCTATTATGGCCATACTCTCGAGAATATTCTGAAAGTACTTTTGCTACAATGATTGCCGTAAGAACATGATACAAGATGTGTATGAGAACTAAGTGATGGCCGACTAAAAACTTATAATCTGCCTTCAGCTATGTGCTTTAAGCTTTGTAAGTTCTGTTGCGTTGTGTGGTTGGGTCCAGCAAGCACGGACATTTATTTTTTAGAACATTTTCTTTATACCTAATCTTATGTTGTTTATCTTTGCTTATGTGTGAGCTTGGTATTTGATGATGTATAGGAAAAATTGAAGGAGAAGAAGCCTACTATAACGGAGGCACTCACTCAAACTCTTCAAGCAATGAACAAGTCAGGATGCTTGAATTTAACTGACATAGTTGAAGGCAAGATTCATATTTACTTCTATTCTGAACTGGTGGATATAATTATATCTGAATTACTTGTGTTTCTCGCAATCCATTAAATCGTACTTTACTTTTGCTGAGACTTCTTCTTGGTATGAATTCTAGGTGAGCTTGTTTTGGGCGCTCTTGTCTTGCTTCTTCTTCGTCTTTTATTATTATTATTATTATTATTATTATTTTTACTTCTATTTCTTTTTCTATAGTTATTCTACTTACTCCTCGTACATCACCATGGGCTTTACTTTCTTAGGAATTCATTGTGTTTCTACAAGCTTGCTATGTTCATGCTTATAATCAGTGAGATGTCTTATAATTCTCTTTGGCAATGTGTTGTAGGAATTGCTGATTTTGAGTTTCTGATGAATAAGAATATATCTTTTAAAAATCTCAGTAAATTGCTGTGAAGTATATTTCTATTTTCTTTATCTTCAATTTCCTAACATGGATTGCTGATCTCCTTTCCTTGTCACAACATGCATGGCTGCGGAAAGTAGGATAAAACAAAGATGGGTGTTGGTATTTGGTTGTTTAATTAGCGAGCTCCTTTGCGATTTGAAGCCTACTGAATTACTTGTTTTATTGCAGATGTTAAGACGGCCGTGAAAAATAAAGTTCCTCTTGTAAGGTCAATGACATTGAGCTGGGTTACATTTTGTATTGAAACAAGTAACAAAGCTACTATACTTAAAGTGCACAAGGAATATGTTCCAATATGCATGGAGGTTAGTTCGTGGCAAAATTTGTTTGTCTCACAACAGACAGCTTTATACTGATTTTAGTAATTTTCAGTCAATTGTTTTTCGCACGTTTGCTATTAGCTCATGTCCAATATGAGTGAGAAATGTCATGGTTAAATTGGTTTTTTTAATGGCAAATAATCTTTATCATAATAACTCATGAAAACAAACATGGTCACTGGTTAGTTAATATCCATTAATATTGACTGCCATGTATCTATATGAGCAAAATTTGAAGTTTTGAGGAATCAAATCTCGTTTTTTCATTCTTCATTATATATTTGTTTGTAGTTGTTTTAACAGCAATTTTGTTTTTTAGTTCCTGGAAACTTGTGTATGTTTTTATCGGGCATTAGGGATTTCCTTGTCTATCCTCACATTGAACTCTATGGATTATGCAGTGCCTTCAGGATGGAACACCTGAAGTGAGGGATGCAGCTTTCTCTGCTTTGGCAGCTATTGCCAAGGTACCCTTGTCTGGATATTCATCTTTACCTGTTGATTAGTCATTTGTGAATTCCTCTCATCACATTCTCTTTTGACGCAAAATTTTACTATTGACACTTCTTCTGTTAGATGGTTGGCATGAGACCTTTGGAGAAGTCGCTGGAGAAGCTGGATGATGTCAGGAAAAAAAAGCTGTCTGAAATGATTGGGGGTTCGACCGGGGACCCCTCCAATCTTCCGAACTCAGGTTTTGGAATTTAGTAGTCATCCACTATGTGATTCAGTTAAATATTGTTGATTTTATTTATATGTTCTAACATTTTTATCCTATACAATTATGTCAGCTGCTTCTGGAGGAAGTGTGGCTTGCAATGAGGTCAGTTCATTTATATATCCGAATTAGTTTTTCTTGTTTATATTGTTGTTGTAATGAAATGATTCACTTAAAAATAGAGATAAATGAATCTGGGGTGGAGAAGAATCTTTAAATTTGACTTCTATTTTTCAATTACTTAAATCTGTTTGGCTACAATTAAAATGAGATTTGTGCATGTATTTTGAGATGAAGAGGGAGAGGTGCTCTGGAGAAATTGGGTTTTATCCCACATTGATATTGGGACACGTATGTTGGACATAGTGTTTTTAGTTCAAAAAGGCCGATACTCAGTACCCATTCCAGGATTTAGAAAGAGGGCGACTCTGATGCTGCGCTTCCAATTAAAAAAAACAGTGCTGCCAGATAGTCTGCATCTAGGTGCTAGGTGGCTATGCACTTGAGGGCAGTCTAGTGATTTCTGTGACTGTGGTCACCTCTAGAAATTAATTGTAAAAAGGATTTTAAATATCCCCGTCAATGGAGAAGGAAATAGAAGTTAGCTGTATCTTAACGCATAGGACTATTCTTAATTAGAAGATACAGGTAATAGCAGAGAAACTTTTCCTCTGGGCTGTGCATGACGTACCTTCATGGGTCTGGCTTATACTCTCTTTCTCTCTCATTTTTTCCCCATTTCTCAGTAGCATAAATAATCTTTTCTGTGTCAACTTAAAACCAACAAAATAAAAAGTTTCTTCTGAATAACCTCAATGGCATCACTATTCATTATTAGCAGAGCACGAAATTATCTCATTATTCTCTGTTGTGCTTTTGTATTGGTTGAGTCCATTTCTAATTAATTCACATGCTTATTATTAATAAAAGAACTGCCAGATGCAATTTGCTTTGATCATTGGTGATCAAATTATTTTATTTGTTGTTATTTCCTAACTGCATCAATTATTTGTCAATATGAAGTATGCTATGCATTGGCTTTCATTTTGAATGTTTTCTACTTTCTATTTTCTCGGTGCAGACCTCTGATGTATCATTTGTTAGAAGATCAGCAGCTAGCATGCTTAGTGGAAAGAAGCCTATTAATGCAGCTGTAAGTTAATTAATCCATTCTCACTTCCTGCTGATTTTTGACAGCATTTCCTGCCAAAATTGTAGTAAAACATGGAGTACTGATCTAGATGCATTTTTACTCACTGATGCACACATGGAATGACTGTTGGCTCTCCTATTTGACTGTCTATGCTTCTGATGTTTTAGCCATCTGTCACCAAAAAAGCTACCTCTGGGAAATCTTCTACCAGCAAGAAAGGTGATGGAGGAGGACAAACAAAAGTAGCTAAGCCTGTGGAACAGGAAGATATTGAGGTAGAAGTTGAGACCTTTTGATCCTAGCTCTTGAGTGATGGTTTAGTACATTAATGGGAACTCCAGGATGCCATTATGAATTGGTCCACTTGCTTTTGCAGCCATCAGAAATGAGTTTGGAAGAGATTGAGAACAGATTAGGATCACTTATACAGGCAGATACAATACCTCAACTAAAGAGCGCTGTATGGAAAGAACGGCTTGAAGGTTACATCCTTAAATTACAGCTTTGTGTTAGCTTAATTAGTTCACAATTGAATGACTTTTCCCCCTTCATTTGTTGGGCTCCTTTTGGGTATTTTTGGGCAAACCTTGTTGCTTATTTTGGTATGGATGCATGTGAAACCTCATTGGAACCTGCGCTCTTTAATTTTCACAGTTTTGTGTGGGTCAGGAGAAGGATACTTTAGGGCTTGGCTAGAACCTTCTTTTCTGCAGGCTGTACATTGCAGTGACTTTTCTGGAAGGGACTTTATTATTTTGTATCATGCTTAATTGAGACTTTGCAAATATATATATCCTGTTAAAATAAAACAATTGAGATTCTGGTGTTTAACTTTGTGAAATGTTTGTTTCAGCTATTGTGTCTTTCAAAGAGCAGGTTGAAGCATTAACCAACCTTGATCCATCTGTTGAGGTGTTGATCCGTTTACTATGTGTTGTTCCTGGCTGGAATGAGAAAAATGTTCAGGTATTGTAATCTTTAACTTATTCTAATTGCTTTTTTGTCATTTGTTTCTTGGATTAAACTCATCCTCTGTGAGATGTTGCCGAGCAGGTCCAGCAACAGGTTATTGAAATTATTACACACATTGCTTCAACTGCTTCAAAGTTTCCGAAAAAATGTGTTGTCCTTTGCCTTTTAGGTCAGAAACTTAAATTTCTACTGCCCTTAGCAACTTGATAGTGTAGTTTGGATTCCTCTTGTTTTTCTTGTTGATCTCTTCTATCTTGCAGCGGTAGCTGGATTTATTTACTTGGTGTTTCTGAGATCTATTTGCTCATTGTTGCTTCCTCATGTTCTCTTGTTGAAATTTACTTCCTTTCTGTATTTTCTTATATGTACATTTTTGCCTTGTTGTAGGTATTACTGAAAGAGTTGCTGACATAAAGACTCGCGCTCAGGCCATGAAGTGCCTTTCTACTTTCTGTGAAGCTGTAGGCCCTGGTTTTATTTTTGATAGGGTAAGTCCTATGGCCCCTAGATATGTATCATTGATGATGTGTTGGCTGCATAAGGGGTTGTAGTTATTTGTGTAAGTCTGGCTGACATCTTTGCTTCTTTTGTTTTATGGGTTGTTGCATTTTGCTTTGTTTATTTTCCGACTACAATAAATGTTTTGTTTGGCTTCAATAAAATGGAAGATGAAATACTCACACTCAGTACTTTGCTATTTGTTTTCCTCATATCTATCCTGTTATTATAATAAAATATTTCTGGAATACTTTTCTCCTGCAACACTACATGCACTTTTCTTTGCTTGTTGATGCTAGTAACTCAGTGACATGTTAACCACCAGTCTTATCTCCTGAGCTTTCTTCTGGGCATCATAATTATTATGTAAAATTAGTGACCCTGGGAGATGGGTTTCCGATCCCTGAGATTTATATTCAAGCCCTAAGAGATAAATCAAATACATGCTAGATTGGACTTTCAAACACTGTGATTCATGGTCCACTCTTCCAATTCTGCTGTAGATTGGACTAGTTTGGGTTAAGCAGTTGGTGGTTGGTTACTGAGATATGAACACTGCTGTAACACTGAGCAGTGGAACCCTTATGATGAAAGAGTCAGGCACTTAGTAATTATAGATGTATAGAGAGAGAGAGAGAGAGAGAGAGAGAATAATGTTAAGTGTGTTTAAACATGAAGTTATTATGATTGATCTCCTAACCATGTCTGATTATCTCGAGAAAAGGTAAAAAGGAAGATTAAAAGAAAAACAAAGACTTAGGCAAGGAGAAGTGCATCAAATAAGAACTTGATCATCAAGAATATGTTGAAGAAGAAGAATTGGGAAATCCTCAACTTTGATGATGATGATGATGATATTGATCTTGATGATATGATTAATTGACTAAAAGTGTGTTGATGTTTGATAAATGTGTTAGGAATGTTACTAGTTAGAACTACTGTGTTCAGGATTTAAATTTTAAAACCTTCATTGATTTTTTTTTCCTTTCTGTTTCTTGTTTTTCTTTTGAGTGTTGATAGTTGTATAAGCTTGCTAGTAGCCTAAGAACAAAATTTGTCATTATATATTTTTATTTTTAGTTTTCATGGAAATGTATGTGGTTAAATTTTGTCATTTGCCCTTTTTCAGATTTTTGTTTTCTTTTCATATACACGTAGGTGGTTAATTTATTTATTAATTTTTTTTTCCCAATTGACCCGGTTTAGATGTATAAAATCATGAAAGAACACAAGAATCCAAAGGTACTGAGTGAAGGCCTATCATGGATGGTTTCTGCAGTGGAGGACTTTGGTACTTCACATATTAAAATGAAGGTTCTTGAAGCTCCTTTTACAATTTTTTATCATTTATATAAAAAGTTGCATCCTGAATATAATTTGAACTGAGTCATATTTGTTGTTGCAGGATTTAATTGACTTTTGCAAGGATATTGGTTTACAATCTAGTGCTGCTGCGACTAGAAACGCTACTGTTAAACTGATTGGTGTTCTACACAAGTTTGTTGGGCCAGGTGATAAGAGTTTTTTTTGTTATTTGTTCATGCTGTTCAGATGTTATCAGGGACTGACTGCGTCTATTCTCCATGTAGATATTAAGGGGTTCCTCTCAGATGTTAAACCTGCTCTTCTAAGTGCCCTGGATGCTGAGTATGAAAAAAATCCGTATGAGGTGATTTTTGTTCCATGCCTAACTTGAATTTTCCTTGATAATCTATTTGGTTTGTCCTTCAGTACTATAATTATTATTTGCAGGCATCTGCAGCACCAAAGAAGACTGTGAAAGTAGCTGATTCTACATCTGTGGCTACTGGTGGTGGAGATGGTCTTCCACGTGAAGATATTAGTGAAAAGATCACCCCAACGTTGTTGAAGGGCCTTGAGAGTTCTGACTGGAAGGTATTGTTATGTATATGTGAGATAGAGATGAAATCTGTGAACCATTTAAGATGCATGTTGGTGGTATACTGATGTTTTTTTTTATCCTAGATTCGCTTGGAGTCTATTGAAAGCGTGAATAAAATCCTGGAAGAGGCAAACAAGCGTGTTCAATCTGTTGGAACTGGTATTGCATTATGTTGAACTTGAATATCATCAGAATTCTATATAATTTACTCACTTTTGTTTTTCTTGCTTCAGGAGATTTATTTGGTGCTCTAAAAAGCCGTTTACATGATAGCAACAAAAATTTGATCATGGCAACCTTGTCCGCACTTGGTGCTCTTGCATCTGCAATGGGACAGCCAGTTGAGAAGGCAAGCAAGGTACAGTCTTACAGTTCTGGGTATGGAAAAATGTTTTCCCAGTCCAAACCAAATGTGCGCATTCCAAACCCCTCCTCCATCTGGACTAGATGAGGCATCCCCATTTTGTTAAAGATATCGGACCAAATAGCAATTATGAACCCAGTTTTATTCATATGGTGAACATCTACTCTGTCATGCCCCTTTAAAGGTTGGATAATTTACATTAACGTGGTTCATGCAGGGTGTTCTTTCTGATATCTTGAAATGCCTCAGCGACAACAAGAAGAACATGCGAGAATGCACTTTGAGCACCTTAGACTCTTGGCTTAGTGCTGCTCATCTTGATAAGATGGTCTATACTTGTCCACTTTTGCAAATTTTGTTGTTTATCTATCTTATGTACCATTAACCTTATTTTCCCTCTTCTTTAGGTCCCTTATATTACAGCTGCTCTGACAGATGCTAAGCTTGGTGCAGAAGGGCGCAAGGATCTTTTTGATTGGTTGTCACGACAACTTGTTGGATTGGCTGGATTTCCTGATGCTATACAACTTCTCAAACCCGCAGCATCTGCCATGACGGTATCTTTTTAAGCAAAGCAGTTGTTCTTTGAATGTGTATATATATATGATATTGATTGGTTAACTTTACAGGATAAATCTGTAGATGTTCGTAAAGCTGCTGAAACATGCTTCAATGAAATATTGAGGATTTGTGGACAAGAAATGGTATGAATGTTCTGAACCCATTTTCTGATGTTTATTTAGGTATTTTTAATCCCTGCAGGAATAATTGTTTGATCCACTCTTTTTTCTCATGTAGGTGACCAAAAATCTGAAAGATATTCAAGGTTCTGCTCTAGCTATTGTTGTCGAACGGCTGAAGCCATATGGGGGTTTTCAAGGTATTCTGTTTCATGTCTTAAACTCACCACCCACTTACTACCATATGGTAGGGTTTTTTCTATCCTAAAGATCACTATATTGAATTATTTTCTGCTGGTTATTGGATTGCAGATGGTTTTGAATCTGGTAGATCAATATCATCAAGCATAACATCCAAAAGCAGCTTAAAAACAGCAAAATCCAATGGTGCATCACGGCATGGAAACAGAGCGGTACCCTCAGTATGTTTTTGATTGTTAATTTGTCTAATGAACAAGCTTACATGTATACTTTCATTATTTGCTAACATTTTGCTTTTACAGAGAACTGTTCCTACCAAAGGATCAAGGCAAGAGTCCATCATGTCTGTTCAAGACATCAACATTCAGTCACAAGCTTTGCTTAATGTGAAGGATTCAAACAAGGTACAGCTATTTTTGATTTAGAAGTAGCACAGCTCTGTAGACGCTGTAGATGTGAAATTAGTGGTACTCATGCAGGATGATAGAGAGAGAATGGTTGTTCGCAGATTCAAGTTTGAGGAATTACGTCTAGAGCAAATTCAAGATCTCGAGGTTTGTGTTTCTTGAGCATTTATTGCTTTGCTTATGCTGCTGTAATGTTGCACATATCTAAATATTTAAAGTGCAAGATGAATTCTCTATCTTTTGATTATAATTAATGGGACATGCACATCTATCAAAACAGAAATGTATTATAAGTCACTGAAGGTGTTGATTTATTACTAACATCAATGGATAAGTTGGAGGCACATCATTAGATCCCCCCCCCCCCCTCCTGAATTTTTATTTTTCAGATGTGTTAGTGACTGCTTAAGTTTATGTTCAACAGAATGATGTCATGAAATATTTTAGAGAGGATATGCATCGGAGGCTCTTAAGTACTGACTTTAAAAAGCAAGTGGATGCTATTGAGATGCTGCAGAAGGTTCTTTTGATTTAAGTCTAAGTTTTTCTAACATGATACCTGAATGTTCTTGTTTTAACCTTGCTTTTACTGTTCGGCATTTTTCAGGCTCTTCCATCCATTAAGAGGGAGGTCATGGAAGTCTTAGATATAGTCCTGAGGTGGTTTGTGTTGAGGTTCTGTGAATCCAATACATCATGCTTGTTAAAGGTATGTATCTCTTATTGATTTGTTTATTAGGTTTGCCAATGTGCTTTCTAAACTGAAGACTGAGACTGCACTTATAAAATTAATTAGGTGAAAATGGATTTTTTTTGTTTTTTAATGTTTTAGTTATAAATATTTGGAGTAGTTTCTAAATATTCTAAATTTACAATACGATCAAATGTTATAATATCTAGCTCAGCCATTGCTGATGCTGCATCGATTTCTATTTTTGGCTCTTGATATATTTGCTTTACTTATATGTCACATTAAACTAACTGGCACTTATTTGTTCTTCTGAAACATTGATAAGGTGCTAGAATTTCTTCCTGAGCTTCTGGACATGTTGAGAAATGAGGGCTACACAATGACTGAAGCAGAGGCAGCCATATTTCTTCCTTGCTTGATTGAAAAGGTAATTACTAATTTTTATGTTAACCATCTATTTGATTGATTTTATTACTTTCAATTTGGTGACCATAGTGACTGTAATTGCTTAAAGGGGGCTTATATTATATATGCATTTGAGTGATTTGCGCATACATGTTATTTTATCTGTGCATATTTGATATGTTATTGATCTGGTATCCATTATATATTATTTTGTGTTGTAGTCTGGACATAATATTGAAAAAGTGAGGGAAAAGATGCGGGAACTGATGAAGCAACTTATCCACACATATTCTGCCGCAAAAACTTTTCCTTATATTTTGGAGGGATTGCGTTCTAGAAACAACAGAACAAGAATAGAGTGTGCTGATTTAGTTGGATTCTTATTGGATAATTTTGGAGCTGAGGTAACCTTCTGTGTTCCACTCCATTTTCTAATAAACATTTTATTCCTTTGCAGTTCTGAGTTAATATATTTGCTTGTTATCCTCTTGCCAGATAAGTGGGCAGTTAAAATCCTTGCAAATTGTTGCAAGCTTAACTTCGGAACGAGATGGTGAAACTAGGAAAGCTGCTTTAAATACTTTGGCTACTGGATATAAAATTCTTGGTGAGTTTTGTATCTATACAACTGCATGTGTTGATGGATTGGATTCTTTTATGGTATGAGTATCCAGTGTCTTGATCTCCAGAACTTTACAAGTTCCTGAAAGTTGGACTGTGAGTGAGGAAATGACTATTTCATGTTTTTATACTTTTCCTCCATGATCATTATGCAACTTATATAGGTGATGACATTTGGAGATATGTTGGCAAACTTACTGAGGCACAAAGAAGTATGTTAGATGATAGATTTAAGTGGAAGGTCAGTATATTCTTTTACCGACCTGTTTACCCCCTACTTCTCCCCAGGATTAATCACATATTTATAATATCTCAGGCTCGAGAGATGGAGAAGAGGAAGGAAGGGAGGCCAGGGGAAGCTAGAGCTGCCCTGAGACGATCAGTGAGGGATAATGTGTACGTAATCTTTAGTTTTCCCTTTAATTGTTAATGGTAATAATTTTTTTTTTCTTCCAATTAACTTTGTTTTTAAATGACCCACAGGTCTGACCCAGCCGAGCAAAGTGGGGAAGTTTCACGGTCCATAAACGTCCCTACATTCAACAGGTACCCTGATCTTTTACCTTATTTATTATCTTTCTTCAGGGACCTGCTACTTTTGTTCGCTCCATTTAATTATAATTCAGAGACCAGCTTGCTTTCTACTTATTGCCATTATTTTCTCTTAGGGAAAGCTTTGTTCATCCTGAAGTTCCTATGGATAGACTTCCAATGCCTCGGTCTTATTCTGGTGTTGGCATCACAGACTGGAATGAAGCTTTGGATATAATATCATATGGTTCTCCTGAGCAGGTTTGTTTTAAGTGGGAGTTATTGGAGAAACTCATGGATTTAATGGTCTAGAGGGAGTTATAACTAGTCTGTGATGGGGGAAGATGAAGACTACTTTTATATCATAAATATCATTTTTGTTATAGTGTGAAGACAAAATTGCTAATATCCCAGTATTTTACAAATAAATTTTCAAAAGCTAAATTCATGAAATTTGAGGGGTTTCTAGTCCTCCCTAACCCTATGTTACCTTTGATTTATAGTTCTGAAATTTAAATTTTCCCATGGTAAAGCTTGTGTGCATACCCCTGCATTTCTCATAGTCTTTAATGAACTCCTTAGTTTGGACCAAATAAGCCGGGTATTTTGATCATTAAAAATTAATAGACGGCATTCTTTTCATTTCCATGAAGAGATCTCATGAGAAGCTTCAACTTTTAATAGGCATCACCTGATAGATTGTCATATCAAGTAGTTGCATTTTAGTCTTTCACTGAAAATATTGCTGCATACCTCCCAAGGGGCCACCTGTGCTAATGCCAAAGAAATTTCCATCATTTCTTTTGCCCCTTTTTCTCCCATGTGAAGGTTCTCTCAGATGCTTTATAATTGTTTTACATGAAAGAATTAAAATTGTGAACTGTATCAAAAAGCGATGTCCTTTTTCATTAACCATGCCTAATAGAAGATGTGTCTTGTACTAATTTTTTCCAGATATCACTCCAGCATTTATTTACAAAGTGGAAAATATGAGTTGTGTTATATATCAATTGAGTCCTTGTTGCCTGCAGTCTGTTGAAGGGATGAAAGTAGTGTGCCATGAATTGGCGCAAGCAACTGCTGATCCTGATGGTAGCACAATGGATGATATAGTCAAAGATGCTGATAGACTTGTTTCATGCTTGGCAAATAAGGCAATTATTATATTTTTCTCCTTGTTCTGCTTTCCCTCCTAGTTATATTATTACATGGACTTCTCACAATTGTTAGTTGTAGCAGGTTGCAAAGACTTTTGACTTTAGTCTCACTGGTGCCTCTTCAAGGTCCTGTAAATATGTTCTGAACACTCTGATGCAGGTTCGGCCCTACTCAAATTTCACATTATTCATTAAATTTTGTTCCTACATTAGCTCTACTTCAACAAGAAATATAGGCTGGCTCGAATTTTATAATTCTTGTATTGGAGAAGCATAGCATGATCCTAGTCAGTTGTGTCCTGAGGAAAAATACATCATCATTACTTTGTGTGCAGATTTTTCAGAACAAGAGACTTGCTTGTGCAGTCAAGGAGAGTACACTTGACATTCTCATTACAGAACTGTTGCTTTGGCTTTTGGATGAAAGGGTGCCACTTATGGATGACGGCAGTCAACTTTTGAGGGCTTTGAATGTTCTCATGTTGAAGATTCTGGTAACTTCTGTTCAATATTATTTGTGAAGCATGATGAAAGTGCTGGTTGCTCCTTTCGACAATTACTATGTTTGTGTCTTTGCACAGGATAACGCTGATCGTACGTCATCATTTTCTGTGCTTATAAATCTCTTACGACCTCTCGATCCATCAAGGTGGCCAGCTCCAGCTACAAATGAATCTCTTGTTATTAGAAATCAGAAATTCTCTGATTTGGTTGTTAAATGTTTGATCAAGCTTACAAAGGTAGTGTTTCCAGTTTCATTAAGTGATTTTCTGTATCTCTGTAAATCACTTGCATTTGTTCTTGTTGAATGTTGTTCTCTCTTTTTTCCTTAATATGTGTTCTCCTTTTAATGGCTTATCTTGTATAAATTTGAAATATTTGATCTTTCCAACATGCATGTGATATATAGGTTCTGCAAAATACAATATACGATGTAGACCTTGATCGTATTCTTCAGAGTATCCATGTATATTTGCAAGAATTAGGAATGGATGAAATACGGAAGAGGTACTCACCTAATTCTAATTTTAATTTAACAATTTGTTCCATATTTGTTCCTGGTTTCAATTAACTTCATTATGAATTTATGAAGAGCGGGAGCTGATGACAAGCCACTTCGGATGGTTAAAACTGTTCTCCATGAGCTCGTGAAACTTCGTGGAACTGCCATAAAGGGTCATCTTTCCATGGTCCCAATAGACATGCAACCTCAACCTATCATTCTGGCCTATATCGATCTTAATCTTCAGGTATTTGTGGTGTGCCCTTGATAATGTGGTTATTTTTTATTATTATTTGAGGACTCATATTACTTTTCCTCAAAAAAAAAAAAAAAAAAAAAAACTTGTGCAGACCTTGGCAGCTGCAAGAATGTTGACTCCATCTGGGCCCGTTGGGCAAACTCACTGGAGTGACTCGGCTGCCAACAACCCAGCACCTGCCGCACAGTCTGCTGATGCTCAATTGAAGGTGTTATATGGTCTTGTTAGTTCCTGCCTTCCCTTTATGCTTTTCTGCTATTTTGAAACTTACTTTTTTTTTTTTAAATCTCTGTATGACAGCAAGAACTGGCTGCAATATTTAAGAAAATTGGTGACAAGCAAACTTGCTCGATTGGTTTGTATGAACTTTATCGAATAACACAATTATATCCCCAGGTAATTAAGTGATTTACGGCATCTGGGGTAAACTTGATGTCCACTGGATTTATTTTTGGTCTTCGGTTTGCAATGAATGTCCATATCTTGAGCAATTGTTATGGCTTTCAGTATATCTTATTTGTTTAATGTTTTCCTAGGTTGATATTTTTGCTCAGTTGCAAAATGCCAGCGAAGCATTTCGAACGTACATTAGAGATGGTTTGGCCCAGGTATGATCTAATTTATATTGTCTACTTACATTTCAATTTATGCTAGTCTCTTCTTTTGCACACATTTTATCTAATTTCACTCGTCTGGCAGATGGAGAGAAATGCGGCAGCAGGAAGGACACCTTCAAGTGTTCCCCTGTCCACTCCTCCACCAGCGGCACTCAACCTTTCCCCAAGATTCGGCCCTCTATCCCCGGTGAATGCTGCAAACCCTTTGAATGACTCAAGAAATTTGCATACAGGAGGTGAACCAACAAATTTTACTCTACCGCCATCATCATATGCTGAAGAAGATCGGCATGTTAATGCCATTGCTCCAAAGTTGTCTAGTTACGATCTGTCAAGTTTACCACAGAACTTGGAGGAGTCAAGAAGTGACAGATTACCATCTGGTGGTTAGTTAATTTCATCAATTCTGGGGCTAATTGTAAAAACTACCCTTGAGGTTTGGTCTGTTCACCAAAATTAAAAAAAAAAAAAAAAAAGGTAGTATTTATGTTTTTTAATTACAAATCACCCCCCGAAACTTAGTTTTCTCATAAATACGACCATCAACAGGTACATTTTTTTGTGTAATCAGGCTAAACCTCAAGGAAACTACTGTAGTTATATCGCAATTGTGTTTACTCATGTGGTTGTTACCTTTTTTTTTTTTTTGGGACGTTACCTAATTATTTACTTGAATTGCAGTGACAAACGGAACATTGGATGCGATTAGGGAAAGGATGAAGAGCATCCAATTAGCAGCTGCTTCAGTGAATCCGGACAATAGAAGCCGGCCATTAATACAAGTAAATGGGAATGTTGCTGAAGGAGGAGGTCAAGGGACAGGTAATCATATGCAGGGTGGGATACTTCCAATGGATGAGAAGGCATTATCGGGCCTCCAAGCCCGTATGGAGAGGCTAAAGAGTGGGTCGTTTGATTCTATGTAGGTACACTAGGCTCTGAAGATGTTTTAATTCTTTTGTTTATTGCGGTAGAAGTATCCCCATCATCTCATGGGATGCTCAATCTTGTAAATGGCGAGCATGTAACTGACTATTGGGCACTACCTACTTTTGTTTATGTACGTTCCTTGTTATTTCGAGGCTGCAGGTGTCGAGAGCAATGTCTCGTGTATTTTTGTTTGAGGCTTTGATTTAAGATGAATGAATGACTAAAGGCCTACTTGTGTTGGCAGTATTTATGTTGTAGTAGGTGCTCTGGATGTGATGCTTGTTCTAATGTGTCATCTTTTTTTAATTCTTAGATGTAGAATTCATTGATCGAAGAAATTTTTTATTATTTAAATTGGGTATATGAAGTTGATTTATTGATGTGCATAAAGCATAGTATACCAAGGGGAAAAGCAATTGCTTCAAATAGGCGTAGACCAGAAGCTTTCTGTGTAAATAGGTTGATGGAAGGGAAAGAGAATCTTGAATGTGCATTTTGGGTGGACGACCTAAATCGCACTTAAATGGGACAATGCACACTGGTTAAATTGACATGGGCCAGACTGAATCTTCTTCTACGTTGGGACTGCTTGATGTTGTCTATCAAGAACCGATAACAGTGCTCAGGGCAATAATGTTTCCAAATAGGTTGCCCACGATATGCCATTTGGATTCAGGAATTCATACGCGGAAAAGGAAGAGGCAGAACACCTCCCGCAACCCCGCACTCAATGATAATTGTCGAGAGATGCCAATAAAAATGTTTGTACCCAAAGAACGCATCATATGAGTTTTTATATTAAAATTGTTATTATTGACGTGTACTGCATGATACTATCTGTTGACATACCATATTAAGCATCATTTGTATAAAAAATCTAACTATAAACATGCTGAAACTATGCTTAACTAGGTCATGCGGCAAGTTGTGTGAGGTGGGTATAATCAGTTTTCAATTTTTCTCCAACCCACTTTTGCAGCGGACCTTTGCAATTTTGATGAAGGTACAATTTTTTAATTATTATAAATTTGTAATTATACAATTTTTTTATTTGCTGATCTTATCTATTCAATTATATATAACTTATTTTTCAAATAAAAAATTTTAACTTTTAACTTTGACTAATAAAATGAGATCTTATAATCGAAACATGACTTTTTTGAGACATTTATTTTAATCAACACTCTTTCTATTGGGACGAAGAGTGTACTTATTTTTCCCACCTATTTATAGTGGACTGGACTAGATCTTATATTTGAGAAGATATATTGAGACTGTTTAAAATATATTGACTTGATAAAAATTCGCTTATAGCTTTGTAATATGAACTTCATCCCTCAGCAATATTTTACAATTCTGATGCTGTGTCTATTTTCCCCTATTTCCACTTCCGATGCCCTTTGGTGGACTATTTAATTAGAATATGTTGACAAATGACAACACTATCTGGCATAGGTTGTAAATGATGGCATCTCATGAGTCCCATTGTTTCTGATTGGTATTGTTTTCCCTTCTTGATCAAAATTTATTCTGGTAATAATGTACACTCAGTTGCCTCCAAGAAGAGGAGAAAATTATTCTGCCAAAATATGATCAGAACAAAATCCTGACAAAACACAGTTTAACATATATAGATATATATACAATATACAATTCATGTATCATGTGCAAACATACATATCCTCAAGAATCTTCCATCACATATCTAGTCACCCCACCCAGCTGTAAGGCCCCATTTGCCTCTCTCTCTCTCTCTCTCTCTCCCCCTCTCTCTCAGTCAAGATCCACACCTCCATTCCTACAAACCAACTTTCACATGATTAATTTTTTTCTTCATGAAAGAGTGAAAAATGCGATCAAACACAAATTGGACACATAGTATACGTCTACTACGTACGTACCTTGAAGCTGATACTAAAAGGACAGCTTCCACAAACCTATGATAGTTACACATTTCACTGTTATTACAACTGCACAAACAGATTTTATAACTCGTTTAAGATTAGCTCAAACCTAAACGGATTAAAGATTGATCAAGCCCCAAGTCCTTTTCATCCACAAAATTACTCAAATACTCTTTATCCATCTATGGTAATAATCAAGATCATCAAAATCTTGAAACTGTTTTTAGGGTTTGATCTCTGCATTGTCCTCATCATCCCATGATATATTGAGATCAGCTGAGTTTAAGACATCGATGTCATTCCAGCTCCAATAGTTTGGCAAGTCCAGAGTACTGCTGCTATTCGGGCCGGGCCACGGCACGCTGCTGCTACTGCTTGGGATGTTGACACTAGTAATGGTTGATTCTTCCATGGAATCAAGATTCACCGCGTAGGGATCGAATGCGTTTAACGACTGATATGAAGTGGGATCCAAAGAAGCATTCATATCGAATGTGTTTAAGCTTGAGAACTGAAATTCTGTTGTTGGATTTTCCGGCGCCGACGCCTTCAAACCTATCGAAGTCGTCGTGTTTAAGCCCATCAAACTCTTCCCTGGAATGGAAAGGTTCATAGCCTTTGTTGTTTCATGCAATAGGGGAGACGAAGATTTGAGCATGGCCTGGTAAAAAATATTGGACATGCTTTTCTGATCGCCAGTATTAGCACTCAACGGAAATTCTGGTAATTCTTGCCGGCGTGGGGCGGTGGCGGCTGCTTTTGAAATCTTGGGGCGCTTGTTTTTACGCCCGCCGCCAACGGGAACGTTGCGGAGGGTGCCGCCTTTGGTCCAGTGCCTCTTGCAGGATTTACAGAAATGGCGAGGCTGAGTTTTGTTATAATTATTGTAATAACAAAACTTTGTGTTTGTTGAGCTACACCTTGGGCACTTTAACTGCTCAGATTGTTGGTGAAGTGGCGGTTGCCGCCGTATGGACGGTGGTTTTGACAGCTCCGCCACCGCTCCTGGCTGAAGCAAAGTCCGGCCCCAGTCACTACCTTCGTCCCCGGAAACCTGTTTACTACTCAGACCCATGCCTGGATTCAAATATCAATCAGAAAAACCAAACAGCAGAATCAAGATTGTAGCTTTATGAGAGAGGGAGAGAGAGAGAGAGAGAGAAAGAGAGAAGGTACGAGGAGTATTAAAGTCTCTTGATCAAGATAAACAGTAGACAGAATTGTTGTCAGGTAATTATAATAAGAGATCGATGAGAATGTATGTCCAAGTGTGGAACGGAATTTCTAGGAAGGTGGTGGGAAATTAAATGAAGATGGCTGTCTGAGATTCTATGTCTACAGTCTATTTCTAATATACCAGTTATGGCTATCACTGTCCATATATCTATCTGTAAAACAATAATAATTCCAGGGGTAGGGTTGGGGGGGGGGGGGGGTCATAATCACTCAAGGTTCTGTGGTCCAGACATCAGAGCGTTTTAATTGATATATGTGGGGTGCACCATTGTTGTCAACTATATCAAATTATAAACTATTACCTCCTAAAAACACTCGCACAAATGTGCATTCATATATGCACATGTCACCATCATATACGCCATGAATAAACACACACACACACACACACATATATTTCTTACATGAAGTTCCTGATTGGATTTTCATAGAAAAAAATGCAATTTTGGTGTTATAATTAAATTTCGACCTCAACTCAGATTGAACTCAAACTAGCTTTTTAAGACATAACATTGAATCGAGTTTTTTTGCCGTATATCACATCGGATGCACTAGAAAAAAATAATGCAACTCAATCGATTGAATTGAAATAAATTTATGAGCTCGAATTGATGTAAAGTGGCTTATTAATTTTACTGCATACAAAAGGTGTCGATAGAATACTAACAAATCTCAATATGGTGTAGTTTGAGGACCAATTTAATGAAATGTTGAACTTTTCTATTGGAAATTCCGCTGGAACTCGAAAGAGTTAATCAAGGGGAAGTATGCAAATTTCTCGAGATGGGTCTCAGCATAAAGGGGGTGGTTGTACTACTTAGACCCGCTCTGTCTCGTTGTGGGTCATGAAATGAGGCGATCCAAATATCTTGAATTAGAATATATTAAAAATATTAATAAAGATGTATGAATCAAACGTTTATATTCCTTACTTGTTAATGTAGAAACTATGAATGATATTAAAAAGAAGGCAGAATGAGTCACTAATATTAAATCATACAAATGTTGCAATCCTTGTCGGTATTCATAAAGCCAATTACTTCATTTCTAAGTTAAAACCGGAACACACACACACACACACACGTGGATCCTTCACGCAAACTACTAATTAGCACATCAAAATAACTATATTTTTATTTTTGACACTATGAAAATAAATAAATATACATGTAATATATTATATATATATATATATATTAGAGGAATGCATGGAAGAATTAAGAAAGAAAAGAAAGGTGATTGGAGTACTACGGTCTAATAAGATTCCTTGGATTTATGTGAGTTGATGTGTTTGGTCGGTCCGATATATGTAAATCATGTCTGCTGCCAATTTGCATGTTGGTGGAAATCCTAATGTAGGTAAGTACCACAAACTTTGTCAAACTATAAATGAAAATTAATTATAAAAGAAAACTATAAAAAGAAAGTTAGATGTATATATATATATATATAGACATTGACACACTTCCATTTAAAATCGAAATCAACAATTGAAGGTGTAGGTTAACTGTTTGATTTGATTTTGATTTGAAATCAAATTGAAATCAGAAAGTAATTGATTTGATTTCAATTTTGAGGTAGCCAGTTTTAAAAATCGATGGTTTCATATGTGAAATTTTAAAAAATAATAAAATAAAAATCAAAACAACATAATAGATAATTTCAGAATCAAAACTAGCAAAACCGTGACTATATGTGTGTGGGTGTGTGTGTATATATATACACACACACGTAGTGATGGGGTTAAGAAACAGTTGTCAACACATGGTTCCTCGTGATATACAAGCCTTTTTATTTATTTTAAAATTGATAGTAGATTGGGATCATTCTATGGCCCATTCTTGCCTTAGATTTATGCATGTTATCACATGCATAGCTTGGGCCTTGGGGTGTGTATTCATTCAGTTTTCTCGCTTTAGCTCTGAATTATGATGCCTTTTTCTGTGATGGAGATACACTTTCTCTCTCTAGGTTGGGTCTACATAACTCGAATCTAGTGAGTTGAAATCTACATGCACAAATTCTTTAATATTTAATAAGATTAATTATTAGTACTCATATTACGAATGGTGATGGTTCTTGCAGGTGATTTTAATGGATTTGTTTTTAGCCTTAGTCTTTTATTTTATTAACTAAAAATAATAAAGTTAGACTGAGAGGACGACTCCAATACTTTCTTCGATTCTTTTTACTTGAAGTTCTCGAGTTTGAAGGAAAAGTTGAGAATTTTAGAAAATGGATAAAAAGAGGAATGAGAAAATGATAATATTGAAGGCAAAGGTGGGAGTAGAGGTAGTCACCCAAGGAATGATGGTAAATCACAGCCCTTTAGACACCATTTCTTGATTTGATCTTAAGTGTTAGAGCTAGCTACCACTATACGACGTCATTTTGGCACTTCCTCAAACTTTAATATACAGCCTATAGACACGATTTCTTGATTTGATCATAAGTGCTAGAGCTAGCTTACCACTATACGACGTCATTTGGCACTTTCCCAAACTTTGAATTGTTGTGGCCAAAGTAATGGTTTTTTAAAACTAATTGCACCGTTGGATTGAGAAAGGTTAAAAATGGAGGATAGCCGGAGCATCGTCAACCCAAACAACCTAGAAGGTAGACGTGGGCATGATTGTTTGGGAACGGCCGATTTTTAGAATTCTCGAGGGTGGAATTAAAATCAAATTGACATATAGACAATTTTAATTTTGCAACAAGTCCTTCTCGGAGTCTCAGCTCTTTATTTCTTTGTTTATTTATTTATTTTATATTATAGATTTAAAACTGACGACTATGCTAGAACCAAAATCAAACTGTTAGCTTTAAATTTGATTCGAAATCAAATCAACAGTTTAGTTGATCATCAGTACAAAACATCAGTTTTCATTTAGAATCAAAATCGTGCAATGTCTACACATCTGGATTGATGCAACTGAGTCGTTTGACAACTAAGTCATGCGTACATGCTAACATCAGTATATGTGGACGAATCAGATAGTGCCACATAGGCACACAGGCAACAACAATGTGGAACCACACTTGGCACCAACCTTAGCAAACGTGGGTGAATGAAATTGCAACAGGTTAACTATCATGTTTGGGGCGTTGCTGTGAAAGGAGCCATTTGTGATTCTTCCCTTTCAAAATAAAATTCTTTAAATCATTCAATATTTTAAAATGAGTCATAAAATATTTTATTTTATTAATTAAATTTTAACATAGAATATTTACATCACAAAATATAACTAAATAGGTTAAATTATCAAATTAACAAATAAATAATATCATATAAATAATAATTTTATAATTTTTAAAAATTGCACTTTAATTTAATTGACAAAGGGTATACCTTAAAAAATATTACTCAAATTTCGAAATCAACTACTCCTTTCTATTCACCATAAATGCCGTTTTAGAAATTTTTACACATATTAAAAAATAAATTAAGTTTATATTCTATCATTAATTAATAGAGAAGAAATATTAATAATTAGTGGTAGAATGACACATAATGTGAACATTTACAAGAAAAATTAAAAATAAATTAGAAAAATAATATAAATTTCCATCTTAAAAATTGTAAAACGTTGTTTGTTCTACAAAAATTATTAAGTGAATCGGAGGTAGTATTTAATAACGAACCTAAACTTATCCAAAAATTAAAAAAAGAAAAACTAACATTCTCCGGTCACATTCACATCCGAACTCAAATTATTCCTTCCAAAATAATTTATAAAAATAGGGAATGAAGTAAATGAGGGTTGTTTGGTCGGTTAGGTAGCGCCGCTGTAAGGGGGTGTTTGGTCACAAGAAGTCCTGGAACCGAATATATGTCGGATAGGATGGGGACCACTCTTAGGTATATTTAATATAATAATTAAGCATGATGACATACTATTTAATTAACCAAATTATTCGTATAATCCCATTCCCATTCCCATTCCCACCCCCAATCTATGCTCCAATTAACTAAACCAGGAATATTGAAGTGTAGAAAAAAGACGCACTGTACTAATTTGACTGCACCACGTGTTTCCATTATTTGGTGCCTCCTTTTGATTAATTAGCATCTCTTTATTATTTATTTATTTATTATTTTATAATAATCGCACGCCGAATTATTAATGTACGAAATATTGAGTTGTTAGGATTAGAATTTGGTGGAGTTATTATCAAAAATTGCGACTGCACGTGTAACTGCATCAGGGGGCCGCTGCCACCAAATTTGTGTGACCAGAGTCTTCGCAGCATCGTACTGCTGCTATAAAAAAATATTAATTAAAATTAAATAATTAGACATAAATATTGTGTATAAGATATGTTGAATTTGATGTAACACACATGATTATATTGGAATTTTAAGAAATATATTTTTATATGGTATATTATCTTATTAAAGATTATGAGAGCTCAGTTCTTTTAATAAAATTTGTTCCTTATTTTTTATAACTTCATTCGTTAAATCATTGAGTGAATCATAATACACATAGATCGATGAATTTATTTATTTAGTCTTCACTTGCCTGAATGTGTTAGTGTTTTTAAACTAGCTATTCTTAATTCCATGCATTTTCAATTGGACTATTGAAAATGTACTTGATGTGTACAAAAATAAAAAATTTGAAGACTTAATGTGTTCAAATAAAAATATAATAGTTCAAGAACTTAATAATACATTTTGAATAGTGTAATATATGCATGTGTATCACTCCCGGTATGAAGTTCATCGAACTCAATATGTGAAAAGACACAAAAAATTTATTTAATTTATTATATTATCTTATCTTATTTTTAAGATTATACAATTATGTGCTTATAAAATAGGACAAGGATTGACAAAGTATTTGACAAAGTAACAAGAAGTAATGAAGAAAATGTAGAAAGGAAGAAGGGGACAAAAGCCTATGATCCAGGGAGATCACCGCCCATTTGGCGCTTTCCCATTTTAACTTGGTAAACAAGCTATTCCACGCCACCATTACAATGATTCTGTGTAACCAAGAAAAACGTACCTTAGTTGGGCTTTTTTGGATTTTAATTGCTTATTTTATTATGTATTTCGTCTTATATTTTTATTATTTTAAATGCACATAATATATTAATTAATGATGTTATACATGTAATGTATGATAATTATTTTATAAGAAAGATAAAATATAAAATAATATAAAATATTCAAATCTACTTTTTCCAAAGCACACAGTTATACAGAAAATTCTATGCTTTTCATCCTAAAGCAAATGATTTTTATTTTTTCCCAAAATTTGATAGAAGTTACACATTATGTTAAGAGGAAACACTACACAAATGAGTAGCATAAAATTGGCTCAATTGCACCAAATTCAATAGAAGAGATTAGACTACTATCAACATGAAAACATTAGAATTAGAGCTCAAGTTAACAAAAACATGTCCTCAAACTCACAAAATATTTTCACCGTCTCCTTCTGTTCCCTAATGAATATGCCACCATAATTTTTAATTTATTTTCAAATAAATATCCCTTTGGAAATTTCAATAAGAAACAAATAATATTTCTACCTTCCGTTAAATGATATTCAACGAAGAGTGGGATTGAATGATAGAAACAAGTCTAATAAAATTTCCAGTCACTACACAATGCTAACAGTAAAACAGCTTTACATTTCAATTGGTAATCGCTGTAAAGGAAAATGGAGCTACTTGAATAGTGATCGGTGTAAGATTAATGGGCTTACTTGTGCATAATATCTTCAATATTCAGTAAGAACGGGCAAATAGCTTGTACAAATTCCTACATGTAATTCTGTATAACCAATCAATTTTATAATTTGTATAATTAACCACTCATTAATCATTTTCTCAATTTGTTCTCACTCACAACCAAAAACTTTAATTTCAGGAAACAAGTAATAATCTATTCATCCAAATATCTTTTTATATAAATATTTTTGTAATAAAACAAAGGAGCTACCCTTAAAAGTATCTGGAACCACCTGCCACATATTAGGAGCTAAACAATGTGGGTTTTTATTTTTCTTTTTAAATATTATTTCTTTATAAAGTAGTACTTCTTGATTTTCAAAAAGTGAAAAGGAGGAAGAGACATTGGACCAGAGAAAATATGAAAAGCATGTTGTGATAATAGAGGATACACATGCAAAAATACTACTTAGCAAGAAGAGAACCATAGGTGCACCCAAATTAGGGAAGGACAGTGGTTCCAAAACACAAAATCAAATACCATAGAACATACATTACTCATTACATATAGCAACAACAACCAATTCCACAGAGTAAGGGAAGAACCACAGCCATAACATCTCCAAAAAGGTTGCAAGGCAAATTTTATTAGAACTTGAAATCCTTCTTCTTTGATTTGCTCTCCTTCTCCTGCATCTTTCGTTTCCTTTTGTTCGCATTCTGCACCATTTTCAACGGTCAGAAGTTCATTGAGAAAGGGCTAACAGGGAGGGGGGGAAGAGCATTGGGATAGAAATTTTAAATACTGCATTTACCTCAGCAACCATGTCACTGAAATCCTCTCGTTGAGTGCGCAATTTCTCTTCTTCTCTTGCTTCCTCATACCTGGGGGGTAACAGTGCAGGAAAAAGCTTTATCGTACATGAATAATCCAGTTAATAACAAGAATAGAAAAATGTCCTTGACATACTTGGCAGGCAAAACATTCTCCATGACATCCAGCTCCTCAGGTGCCAATGTGATGTCAACTTTATCCGATTTCTGGCCTCTAAGCAAATCAACCTGATATAATAATAAATATTTAAAAGTGCAATCAGCAAGAGGAAAGTCATTAATAATATACAGCCGTGGAATTCTGAAGTTAAAAAAACATCATGGATTCAGTCAAAACTACTTTCTGCACCAAATTAGAGAGAGAGAGAGAGAGAGAGACAGAGAGATTTCCTTACCCTTTTAGCACCAGTTTTCTCCTGTGTCCCCGTGTTGATAACATACCTGTATGGAAGATGTAATTTCAAATAAATGATAAAAATTCAAGATACAACTTATGTTTCAACTGTAAGTGTCATAGAAGATGATGACATACGTGTGACTTGGGGCAAGCAAAGTTCCAGGAGCTATTTTCTCTTCTTTTTCTTCAAGCACCTTCACCAAACAATGAAAAAAAAAGTGTCATTTGATCCATACCAAAAAAAGAGGGGGAAAACCAAGGAAATCAAAAGGCTATTACCTGATAGAGAGGCCTATCAGGTTCCTTCCTCTGTTGCTTTCGAAGATCAATAACATCAGGAGTTTCCACGCCAGTTGGAGTGCTGCAAAACATCCAGCCAGATAAATAAGTCAAGAGCAATTCAAGATAAATACACCAAACCTCTTCACACGGCATACCATCTAATGGTCACCACACACATACTGCTACTACTACAAGTTAACACAGACGAAACCTAACTAACAAGAAAAGCATGCATAATACCTTGAAAGACTGTCAACCGACTGAATGCCATCTTCAAGTTCCTCTTCCTCCATCTGTTCTTGCTCTTCCTCTTCTTCTTCCTCCTCCTCCTCCTCCTCCTCCTCTTCCTCCAAGTCACCCCAATGCTTAGTCTTATCAACTGGTTCCTCCTGAAAATCATCCCAGCATGAGATAATGTACCAAAAGTAATGGGCAAATGCTCAAACGAAAAGATGTGAGCAAGCCATGGAGCACAAATGGAATAGTCATCATATTGTGCTATAACTTACCTCGTAATTAGGCTGATCTTGTTGCAGAACACCAAAAACATCTCCATAGAGAGGGCGCCCGTACTAATTCATAAGAGAAAATACAATATGTAAGAAAGCGAGTAAAACAGATTGAGAAAACAACCAAAAGAATATGAAGATGAACCATACTTCATCAACAGGTGGCTTGCCCCAGTCTCCATGTCCATACCCAAACTTAGCACCAGGGGGAATAGGTGCATTAAGCCCCGGAATTTTAAGATGAGGATAAGAAGGTGGAGGGCCATATCTCTGTCATGCAAAAAAAAAAAAAGTGAAGTACTGATTGCAAGTTCCAATATAACAGCATGAATGAAACAATCTGAAAAAGGTAAGCAAAGTACTATTGTTTAACCTGCATATTGATGAGCCATGGAGGAGGGGCACCTTCAGGCATTCCAAGAGCCTCTTTTAACTCCTGTGACAGCATCCCTGGCTTCATTTCTCGAAGTTTTACCTGATAGCAGCCAAGTAAGGCGAAAATAGCTCAGAGAAATATCAACTTGTACTCTATTTTAACAGAATTTTTACAATGTCGACCTTTCAGCACTATAGACATAATCTAGCACTACCACGTATCATAGATGATAAAATTCAAATGAAATTGAATATTAAATGACATGGCAACTTGAGGAAACACCTCCAATGAACTTCATACCTCAAATTCCTTTCCCTCATAATACAAATCACCATGATTTGTCAGTTTAGGTTTAGTCTGGTGCTTGAAGAAGGCGTCATGGAGAACCTACGCCAGTTGAAATAGAAAATTGTTCATCAATAATTAGGAAAAGCAAAAAAAATAAAAATAAAAATAAAAAAACTTGTTCAACAACTAACGCAAACCTCCACACTACTATCCAAAAAAGTAATATAAAGAGTTATCAAGAATCACAACTTAAATGCTTAAAGAACCTGATAATCAATGTCCATTTTTCCCATTTTAGGCTGCATCCTCTCGCGTTGCTTTTGTTTCAACTTTTTGCTATCCTCCTTCTCTATATACGCCTGCCATATATAAACGACAATAAAGACGCAAACTCAGAAGATTGAACTAAGAAATAGATTCAATGCATAACAAATCCAAGAAAAAAAAGTAATTGTTGAGTTATTTGCAATTTAAGAGACCACAAAACACAACAAAACAGCATGAAGAAATCTTCCTGTAGCAAAGATTTACAATATGAGACACAAGATAACAACCATAGCCTCATCTAAGTTCTGAAAGTCTGAACAACCAAATGTAAATCAGCTACAGAAAGCTTGTAACAAAGCTATATTCTAATCTTCGTGAGGTGTGCTAGATTAGAATTTTATTTAAAAGATGCACAGCACCATTGCATCAATACAACTTTTGTTATAGGACTTTATTCTATTTATATGTCAATGATTGAATAGTTAAATTTGTCTAAGATGTATTTATTCTACTTCAATGTTAGGGATTGATAGTTACAAGATATTTAATATTGAAAATTATTCGACGTGCAGGTTGGAAATGACATTTATTATGCATCATTCAGTTCTGTACTGCTATTGCTATAAAGGCATGCTTAGGGATGATAAACATATGAGAAAATAGAAGAAAAGGCTCACCTGTCTAATTTTCTCAATTCCTGTGGCAGCAATAAAGTCAGGAAGTTGAAAAGGCTGCTTTTCAATACCTCTCTTGCCCTGCAAGTCAATTCAAAAAGTATTGAGATTGATGTTTAATAAGCTTGGAAGTTCTATTCATAACATACAAGCAATTAAATCAACAAAAATATTCCACAGCAAGATCATATCATTCTTCCCAAACTTATTATTTTTCTTTTTTAGGACATGAACAAATATCTTCGAAATTTTGAATATTATAGAATAGTCATCTTCTACTCAAAAGTCACTTGTATGATAGATGGTACACAGCCATTTATGATACTACACCACTAATTCCCCACCAGATCTTATGGGGCAAGAATTATACAGACGTTCCAATTTACCATTCCTAGTAACACTTAAAATATCATTTTAATTAAAAATGTCACACTCAACAGTGAAGATAGTCAACAAATCTACATCCATAAAAGATATTAAAAAGAACCACAGCATTCTGATATAAAAAATTAATGCTAAGTCCCCAGATGAGGTTCTTTTAAATGACATTTAAGAAGTGTCAACCCAACCCACACTAGTCAGCACATTGAATATAATTCATGCAAGGTTCCCCTTGCAAACACCTACATGTCAAGGCTCCACAAGTGCCACCGCAGCTCCCCTGCAAGAACCACATATACATATAAGACAAACCTCATTGACTTATCGTCCCCCACAGTCTTCCCTAGCCCACTATTTAATCATACCCATTCATGCCCGTTTTAGACATTTTAACATCATATAACAAACAAAAATAACCTATTAAGAATGAAAAGCTATACCTAATCCATGTGCAACTCATCCACATGACTAACCTGCAAAAACTTCCTTTTCTGGCACCAATGACGTGGCACTGCAACAGTATTCCTATATGACTTCAGATATACCAACAGCTTTGGATCAGCAGAAGTTGCATCCCATACCTAAAAATACACAAAAATGGGCGTCAAATTCTACTATAAATGGTCAAAAATCATGTATTGTACTTACAGAATGCTGTTCTCAAGCAACTTATAGATATTCTCATCTTAGAAGAAGAAACCAGTGAACACAGATTGATTCTGGAAGACTTTATATTATTCACTAACAGCCCAAATTTCTATGTCTTAATGAAAGAAAATCAATGAGAATATCATGAAGTAAACCAATCCAATTTTACAAGACATGCTCAATGTTGCATGATATACACTTGCAGTGCAGGTAGATAGGCAAAAGAATTCCAAAATAATGTAACAAAAATTACTAATTTCAAATCCAATACAAAATTGTGAAAGTTGTATGATGCATAATCCAATCCAATACTAAAGAGGGCATGGTGTCAATAAACCACCACAAACCAAACTCCATCTTCTTTTTGCATTCCTCTTGAGTCAACTCATCAAGACTTACAAGAGCAATATAGATTAAATAAGTAACAATAATGAAATACAAAGTCCTATCAGCAACACAGTCATTTTCATCCAACAGTTGCAATTTCAAAGGAAGTTGATTAATTTAAATAACCAGCTGATAATAAGAGCATAAACAAGTGTATATGCCCAACGTATCAACAGAACCATCGTTACCAGCCAATCCCCCGTGTTAACATTTGACCTCCGGGCAATAAAAAATTCTTTCATAACGACATGACATGCAAAGATTCTATTCCTTTTCTACTACTATCTTATTTTACATATAACTGTCAGTAACTGAGTATGTCAAAGTTTGATGGACAAATTGTGCACATATTTCTCCATGTCAGATGAATCTGAGGTCACGACACAGTCAAAATGGTTAGGTGGATGCAAGACTGACAAGTTTAAGGAGAAACTAGCCATAACAAAACAAAGAAGGAACACGTACATAGTAACCATGAAAATTTGAAGACATCATCATAAATAACAGTTTGTCTCCTAGAGATGAATACTGAATCCACTATACAAGATAGCTCAACGAGACTCTGCAGAACATAAAGCAAACACCAAAATGACAGTAAAGAAAGCTGGTAGCTACCTCAACAACATCAGGCCTAGTAGAAATCTGCTTCAGTTCAGCAATCTTCATTCGTCGTTGAAGCTGCAAGAGTGCATGATTATTTTAGTAGAAAGTCAAACAGGAAAAGACATGCATAACTAATGTGAATTACACAAGCAGTTTTCAATAAAGTGCAAATGGTAACCTTTTTCTTTTTATTGGAGATTCCTTTTTCTTTCTGCTGCGTATCCTGTTCTTCCTCTTCTGAATCTGAGTCAGCCTTCTTTTTCGACACTGCATCAGGGGCAGTCTCATCCTTTCCATCATTCTCCTAACAAAAGAGTAACAAAATAGAGCTGAAAAAAGATGTGAAAAGTAATAAAAGAACCAACTGGGACAGGTAGCACAAGGAAACAAGATTTGATAACAAGTCAACAAATGGTTTCCATGTTCTTACCTCACCAGCACCATTTTCCAGGAAATTGAATTTCTCAAAGACCTTCCTGAATTCCTCATCAAACAAACCATCCAATTCTGCCTTTTCTGGTACATACTCAACCTCTACTGCTTCTAAAGCCTGGAGAAACAAAAAAGAGAAGGAGGGAAAGACTGGTCAGCTCTATGAAAATTATTAACTTTACAAACCATTCTAGAATATTGCCTCCCCTCAACATAAAGATAAGACCTTAGACGGTGTTTGGCTGAGCTTATGAGCTCTCAAACGTATTATTAGAGAGCTTACAAGCTCCTCAAAGTGCTTGATAAATGTTTTAAATAAGGTCTTATTTCATCTCAGAATAAGATTTAGGAGCTAATAAGTTGTTTTTAAAAATGTAAGGAGGCTCCAACTTATTTTTCAAATAAGATCTTATTTTGATTAGCTCCTTCAAATGTCATCATTTTAAGTACGAAACTGCCATTACTAACACCATATAAGCTCAATCATCTTATTTTAAGCAAACACTTCAACAACTTTATTTAAAATAAGATCTAGCATCTTATATGCTCTAGAAAAATCTTAGAAAATGTTAGACCTTATAAGACATTTTCACTAAGCTTAGCCAAAGTCCCTCTAAATCACATGCAATTCATGGCTGCTGTACGAAAAAAGATAAATCACAAACACCGTGCATCCACACACTAGAGGATAATATCAGGCGAGACCAAAATGCAAATATCTAATCCAGGTTTAGGATAGCAATAAAATAAGTGGGGAGGGGAAATCAGGTAAAATTCTTTATTCTAGTTTGTAAATCCAATATTTTTTTAAGACAGCAAAAACAATGGCCAGAGGAGTTTACCATCTGTAAAAGAGGCTAATGAACCCAAAACATGTATCAAGAGAACCACCCCCACCCCCCAAAAAATGAACCAAAAAAAAAAGCTTCATGATTCATCATCCATGCGGTGATTGCCAGAAAGAACCAAGCTCTTTCTTATCAAAGATCAATGTGTCATTGTATTTCATTTTACACACAGCTGGATTGTGGTTGAGTGATGGAATTTTATTGCCCTTACACACAAAAGTGCTTTAATAATTCAGGTTGGAAAGTGTAAAAACTGGTTGTAAAACAATATCACACATGGAAATGACAACCACACATCCAAAATGATGCACAAAAATTAGTGGAAATTCAGAGGTCTGAAGCTAATGGGAAGTCACAAATCGCTGGCAACTTCGTTGTAAGTGACTATTTTACAATTTTCACAGCTACAGAAAAGACACACGCAAAAAGCCAGAATCAAATCACTCATAGTTTTGTCACATTCCTTATTTTCACATCCTATGGAGACTAAGAAGTAAGCTTCAATTCATCTTATTTTAGATTTCGATTAACACACAAGGAAATAGATGCCTCAAAGTAAATTGTTATAATGCATAAATTAAACATGCCAAACCTAAAAAGGTAAAATGAAATAAGAAAGTGAACTCCGAAATTTCACATTCAACGCCCCCCATTGCCAAACAAAAAACTCCAAGAACTTCAAACTACCTTCTGAGGATCGGAGTTTTCCTTGGAACTGTCATCAGCTGCGCCGTTGGCGTCCTCCGCAGCAGTATCGCTGTCATCTCCGGCAGCTGCGTTCTTCTTGTTCTTCTTCTGCTTCCGCCGCCTCCTGCGACGCTCGGTGTCCCGCAATTTCTTTGAGTCGCCGTTAGGGTTTTGAGATTTCAAATCGCCATTGGGGAGCGAGACATTCTCTACGACGCGGTTCGCCACTTCCACCGGCATCCTAATTCTCTTACCAGTTAACTAATCTGATCAGAAACTCGCCGACGGGATTCCTCCCCTTTGATATCTGGATTTAAAAGCGAGGGAATGAAGCGGCTTCGATCGAGATGAAGATACCCTCTAATTTCTTTTGCGGTTCTAACGAATTGGGCTTTGAAAACAAACGACTTTAGATTTTAAGTAACCTGTCAGCGCCTGGAAACATCAGTTGGGCTTTTACTCAAAGTCGGTGCATCAATATGGGCCTAAGAATTTGGGCTATCTTTTCTCTGAATTTACTAAATGTAGCCCAATAAGTATGTAATGTGGGCTTTCTTGATAAATAACACCAACCCATATACCTTGTTATTCTAAATATAGTAATTCTGTAATATTAAGATAAAAATAAAAGAAACTTTATTAAAAAAATAAAAAATCCCTCCATAACAAGAAAAGATAAAACCAAAAGCCCTTGAAAATAAAAAGATTAAAACAAAATAATTTTTAATCAATTTACTCAATTGAAGGTAATACAAGAATTCAGTATGGTTGATTACTCAAAAGTAAAAATCAAAGGCTAATCAAGCATTAATGTTATTATCATTCACCATCTAATCAAACAACGTTTAAAGTATTTTTCACAACATATTTGATAAGACTTAATTATATTCTTTTAAGAAAACTATTTTATTTCAAATATATCCCAATATGCTCGTGCTTTTTAGAGTTAATTATAACGACTTTTACAATGTATTAATTTTTTTAAATGGCTTAAAAATTAATTTTCTATTAGTTAGATCTAAATAAGTAAAAAAAAGTTGTGGATCTTAAATTATTTTCTATATTCTTTTATTTGATAGATGTTAAAATGTATTATTATAAGATACTTGTGAGTATCTATAACAATGTGTTAAATAACTACTTAATCCATCTCGTTAACAAGATATTATCGTGTTCATTATAAAATACATTTATAGTTGGAATGATAGTTTTGTGAATTTGTCTTTAAAGGGAAAGTCTCTCTGCATGAACTTCAAGCATTGACCTGAATAAAATTTATTAAGTCAAATGGGAATCATTATTGACTTTATTAATAAATTTATAAACGACAATTATCCAATTGAAACTGCAGCAGGGAAGTCGCTCACTATTTTCTTACAAAAGTTATATCCTCGTACGGGCACCGTAAAATATAAATAATCCTCCTACGGGCACGTCGGGCAAATACCTGACCAATAATAAGAGCAATTTAGTATACGCTCCTACACGCGGTTTAAATCTTCGAATAGTATGGTTAATGACGAGATGTGATTGGCCCGCAGTTCTCTTGCCTAACTTCTGCACAATTCCTTTTTTTTTTTTTTTTTTTTCACTATTCCTTTCAGCGTCAACCAGTCAACAGATCTACCAAGAAAATGAATATACAAGAATTTGTGAAGATTTCATCCGTAAATTGTGAAGCATTCCTCGGAAAAATGAAAATCGAATGAGCCACATCCCACCAAAAAGATTATTCGGACAGATCATTCTCTCTCCCCATCTTCTTCCCGCGTTTTCGTCTGATAATGTAACATAATCCCAAAAATTTAGGAAGAGAAAGAAACGAATAGTCAACTATATTCCCTCTCCCCGATGGGTCTGCAAGAAAATGGGAATGGGGGTGCCCAAAAATACAGGAAAATGGAGCATTTGTCGGAAAACGAGGCTGTTTCTGTTGCGCATTCATTTCAAGAAAATGGAAGCACAAACAAAAGCAGCACATATGTTATGGCGTACGCCATTTTTGCCTCTCTCAATTCTGTGCTTCTTGGCTACGGTTTGTTCATCTGCTTTGGCCCTGATCTTTTGTTCAACATTCACCACTGATTAATGATTGAATTCTTTGTCGGTTTTGAGATTTCCTCCTTTTCTCGATTCTTTAACGTTGTTTTCTTAGTTGATCTTTGATTCACACAGCTTAATTGGTAGTTGAAGTGATAAGACTGATGAGCTAAATGAAAAGGCTGGTTTTCATTGCAGAAAGAAACAAAATTTCATGTTGAAAGTGAGAATTATAAATCCAAATTGTAAAATAGCCAAAGCAAGATTGTGAGATGATACTCTAGGCTGACCAGATCTGTGTGAATTAGGAACAGTCTGAACTAGTGTGACCACTAGATCATTACATCAATGTAGCATAATAACATTGGAAATTCGCTTAATCTTTTGAGCAAGAAATATTTTATAATTCTTTCTTGTGTAGAGAAAAAAAAAAGGACAATCTCGAAATAATATGTTTAGCTTTCTGAATCAGTATTCTTCCTCTTTATTTATCATAAGCAAACTGCAGGTTTCTTTCAACAGCTATGGTTGTTTCTTTTGATAAATATTTCAAGAAAGAGTTCTTTTTTCTTAGTATTGTTAGGTGTTAGCACCTTAGACATGGTAATTAAACTTGCATTTTGATGTATTGGATCCCGATTAATGAACTTTATGATAAAACACAAGTACACGACTTGATAATTTGCAGATGTGGGGGTAATGAGTGGAGCCATTTTATTTATTCAAGAGGACTTAAAAATCACTGAGGTCCAAGAAGAAATATTTGTTGGAATATTAAGCATTATCTCCCTATTCGGAAGTTTAGCAGGGGGCAAAACATCCGATGCCATTGGTCGAAAGTGGACAATGGCTTTTGCAGCCTTTATATTCCAATCAGGTGCTGCTGTAATGGCTCTTGCCACATCTTTCACAGTGTTGATGATCGGCAGGCTTTTGGCTGGAATTGGTATTGGCTTTGGAATCATGATTGCACCTGTGTATATAGCAGAAATAGCACCTACTGTTACAAGAGGTTCCTTCACTTCTTTTCCTGAAATTTTCATAAATTTAGGTATCCTTCTTGGTTACATATCAAATTACGCGTTTTCTGGATTACCCTCACACATAAGCTGGAGGATCATGCTTGCTGTTGGGATTCTTCCCTCTATTTTCATAGGCGGTTCCCTGTTTATTATTCCTGAATCACCTAGGTGGCTTGTTATGAAAAACCGTATTGATGAAGCCCGTTTGGTGCTGTATAAAACCACTGAAAACGTTAGTGAAGTTGAGGAGAAGCTGGCAGAAATACAAGAAGCTGCAAGATTTAAGAACGGTGACAAATCTGAGGAAAAAGCCGTGTGGCGTGAGATGCTGAATCCTACACCGGGTGTTAGAAGAATGCTGATAACAGGGTGCGGGATTCAAATATTCCAACAAATAACAGGGATTGATGCAACCGTATACTACAGCCCTACAGTCTTTAAGAATGCTGGGATCAAGGGAAACACTCAGCTTCTAGCAGCAACTGTAGCCGTTGGATTTACAAAAACGGTTTTCATTTTGGTCGCCATACTTCTCATAGACAAAGCTGGTAGGAAACCATTGCTCTACGTTAGCACCATTGGAATGACCATTTGTTTGTTCTCTTTAGGCCTCACTCTTTCTACAATGGGTGATAGTAATTTTGGTATTGCACTGGCGATTCTATGTGTGTGTGGGAATGTTGCTTTCTTCTCTGTTGGAATTGGCCCCATTTGTTGGGTTGTCTCTTCTGAGATTTTCCCGTTAAGACTTCGGGCCCAAGCATCTGCTATTGGATCGATCGGGAGTAGGGTAAGTAGCGGCCTTGTTGCAATGTCTTTCCTCTCTGTCACTCGTGCAATAACAGTTGGAGGAACGTTTTTAGCATTTGCTGCAATTTCAGCTGTTTCCATTGTTTTCGTTCACAAGTGTGTTCCAGAAACTAAGGGGAAATCATTGGAGCAAATCGAAATGTTGTTCCAGAATGACAGTTATTGGAAAGAAGGTGAAGTGGAGCTCGAAGATGTGAAGCATTTGATAGAAAACCAGTCATAGCAAAGCATTCTTGTTACAGTGAAAGATACAGATGAGAATTTTCTCAGACATATATAATATTTTTTTTTCTCATTTTTAATGATAGAAGATTATTTTTGCGTTTTCTTTTGAATCAGATTGTCGTCATTTCAAACGCACATACTTCTCTCCGTATAAAGATTCAGATACACTGGAATGAACAGATTGATACTCTCAATTTCTTGCAATGTACAAAGTACTGATGCCTAAAAGATTTCCATCTGTAAATTTTATTTATCTGTGTAAATCCAATCTGTTTTTTTACCGAATCTGCTTATGTACGGTGTTGCATACCTCACCTCTGTACAGATAATTATTTTCACAAGAAATTTGGAAAAGGTGACCTGAAAATGAAAGAGCACATGCAAGGAAATATACGAAATGGATAGCCTACGACAGTGGCTTCCTCCTACACATAATGCCAACCCCCAGTGGTTGGTATGTCTATAGAGGCAGTTGCTTCGATCTATAGACAATTAGGCAGTTGCTTCGATTTAAAGACAATTGTGAGTTAAAAATCAAACTCACCAAAAACAATAATGTGTGTGTGTGTGTGTGTTTGTTTTCACCAAACAAATATAGCAGTGATTGTTGGGAGCATACAGTAAAAATAAAGTGGTAAAACCTTTATCAGCCTATTAATTAAGATATAAAGCTTAACTGCCATTGTTACTTGCCAGGGATTTCAGGTACAAAAACTGTGATGATTCTGCTTTCTTTGGAATACATACCTGCAAGATTTCTCTTTTTTTTTTCTTTTTCTTTTAATTATATAACTTGGGAGGAAGCTAAGAATTTCTTTCAGTTTCTTAATCACTCTATCAGGGAATGCTGGTATCGTGTCCCAACTGAGTAGCAGCGTAAGATTTCCATGACTAATCTACCAGTATTTGTATGGAGAGAGAGAGAGAGAGAGAGAGAGAGAGAGAGCATTGTAAATCAAGATGTTCTGCAAGTTGCAACTGCTCTGTGCAATTTCCTATTCAAATGCAGACTCCATAAAACACATAAAGAACAGGAGGCAGTGTGACTATAATTGATCTAAAACTTGGGAATGAGAATTATTTTCTTCTATGTTCTTTTTTTCCCTACGCAGTTATTATAGTTTAAAAGGATGATAATTTTCGTACCATGAGGCCCTCATTATACACCGAAGACGAATTCCTGATGACACTGGAACTGAACATTATGTGCTGAATAACACTGCCTTTTTCAACCTTAAATTTTCGACTCTGCTTATTCCATAGATGAACCGCAAAGCTTTGGCTCCGAATTTGTCTGAGCTTTGCACCCAACCATTTCGAGTGGCTCAGACTTTTCGGCCCCTGAAAAAGCCTTCCAATTCTACTCCAATCCACCGGATAAAACGCCATTGGCGGCAAAACAGTATGGTTATATCCGGGCCTCCCACTCAGCCTAGAAACGACTCTTGAAACTAAGTAGGGCCCGTTATGGCCCCATTTATTTCCATCAAATGTGAGTGCAAATTCCTCGATAAATTTATGCAGCAACGGATGGCCTTTATCAAAGATCATGACAGCATTGTTCAACCTGCTCCAATTTCCTGTAGTAAAATCAATAGTCTGAGCCCCAATAGCATTCCTGAGCCCCGCAAAACTCTTCAAAACTATGATATCCGTGTCTAAATAAATCCCACCAAACCTGTACAGAAGGCCTATTCTAAGCAAATTCGAAAGGTTCTGGCCTATAGAAATTTCTCCAGGATTTACATCTCCACGCTTTAACTGGTTGTACCAAGCCTGAGCAGCAGTGTTCTTGAACAGATAATTGAAGTCGGGAGAAATTGCAGTCACTTTAAACCCTTTTGCTAAAAAGGCTCTCAAGATTTGCATCCCTTTTCTTGAATCCAATGAGTTGGAGACAATTATTAAGCAGCCATTTGGATGTGTTTTGAATAAACTTTCCACACATAACAGCTCTCTCTCTCCAAAAGACTCCACAGAAGAAATCCAAGTCATAAAAAACCGTAACTTACAAGAAGAATGAGATGAATCGGGTTTGAAGAACTTCATCACTCTAGCTTCGAACTGCTTTACATCCTCGGACTGCAGAATCTTTACAGCATTCCTGTACCTTTTCTTTCTTTTCGGATGATACATCGTGGTTCTGTTTGTTAAAACAACCAAGTTTTGATTTTGATGCAAGAGGGGCAAAAGGGTGTTCAAGTTTCCTCTTGGGCTTTTTTGTTTGACTGAATATTGTGCAGCAGGTACAGATGGCTGTTCTTTTGAAGAAGGAACCATTCTTGTTTCCCCGGCGACGTGTTCCGGCGAGAATCTTGCCGGCTCCGGCGGTATTTTTGCCGGGAAAGGGACGTGGACGCAGAATATAGTTGCGCCATTATAAGCTAAAAGACAAGTGAGAAGCAGAGAAACAAAAGCATAGAATGATTTGTTGCTTGTCTGTAAATGCAGAAAAAGCCTCGACAAGAAACTGGGAATGTTTTCCATGGATATTTCTCGTATAGAGAATGACTTCTGTAGTTTTCATGCAGCAGCCGTCAGGAGTAATATTAATCCTCCTTAGACACATATGACAAGACTGATGAGAATGCAGTTGGAAAGTGTGTGTTACTCTCTGTGTGTGTGTGTGTGTGTGAGAGTGAGAGAGAGAGAGAGAGAGAGAGAGACGTGGGAAGGAGTTTGGCGGTTCTGGTCCTTCTGAAGTTCTTGAAGACAGAAAAAATTCCAGAAAAGAAACTGTCGGTCTTTGTGCTTCCCTTTTGGGCTTGTGTAGTAATATTTGGTGGTGTTGAGGACTAACAGGAGTTGGAGATATGAACTCATAATGGGAGGAACATATTCTGTGTTCATCCTTTCTTCTTTATTCTTCTACGTCTCTTTGCCCACACTATGGGCTGTTGCAGACCGAGATCTCAATAGTCTCGTATTTATATGTGATCCCCAAAATAACACATCCACCTAATATATGATTGTCAAAACAAGTGTCCAAAAGCCAATTGTAAGTCATCGTGATACACGTCACTTGCATGGCAACGACTTTTGTTGTGTACGTTTATATAATCGACAATGGTACTATTAATTTCGACCCAACATAAATACTCAAGGTAAACAACAATCCACTTTTGTCTGTTTGGTCATTTTAAACATTTTTCAAAAATATTATGATATGATTCTGCACGTGGAGAAGTGTCACATTTCAGTTTTTTCTAGTGCAATCACGTAGCACGAGCTCCATGCAAGGTGCGTCAAATGGCAAGAAGAGTGGTGAGATACCATTTTATACTTAGTATCTGTAGCTAAAGTCGTTGAGTCACATCTTCTGTATTTCATCTTTTTTTTTTTCCTTCTTTTTAATGATAATAAATAACCATTGCACGAATCTGATTGGCAAATCTCATAGTATGATTAAATCAAATAAATAAGATCAGATGCTATATCTGGCATTGAACTCGAGACAAGCTTCCCATCTCGATCAACATAATTGAATTTTGAAAGCCCTAATCCAGCGGACGAGGCACTCGATTGAGTGTACCCCGGCGCCCCTACCTCAATCCAGCCCCGACCTCAGAAGGACCAAGGAGGGGTACCATGTACAGCAGAGAACATAATAAGAAATAATCTCTAGATGGAAAAACAGGCAGTTAGAACTCACAACTTTCCGGCATCATATGTAATGCATCATTTTTATAACACAAACACAGTTAAAGGTAGTTCAAAATTTTAACCAGTTCAGAGCCAAATGAATTCTAAGTCCATTAACCAAGACCAAAAAAGAGAGGTGGATAAAAATTAAGTGTTGGTGCACACTATCCACCACAAGCCAGGAGCAGGCTCACAGCAACCCCCTCCGCCTTTTGTAATCACTGACAGTCAAGGTCAGTGCATGTCTCCTCCCATCATTATCAGGCACTTTAACCCCATAAGTAGCTTCAATCATCTGTTTCCTAGCCATGTATCCCACCTGGGCTCCTTGGGACCCACCAAACTTCTGAAGAATGGCCAATGATATAGGCAATTCGAAATTGTGTAGCAGATTAGATTCAGTCCCTTGATCAACTGGAGCACTCGTGTCCACCAACTTACCTGCGCCAGCTGCAGCTTGCAGAGCAGCAACTGTAGCTGCCACTCCATTGGCAGCAGGCAAAGCAGCAATTGCATCACCATTCGCCTCACCAGCAGCCTCTCCTCCTGCACTGCTGTTTGCAACATAATAATTCCTCGATCTAGTCCATCTTCTAGAAAATGGATCATATCCAGCCTCACCAGCTTTCAAGCCGGTATTCACTGGCTTCAATTCCGATGCGTTTCTGAAATTCTCAACCCTGTTTTTTCTGTTCATTTCTGCCAGCTTAATCGCCTTGGAATCTTTCCCCTGGACTTGGCGAGATGCCTCCAGTTCTTGTAGCCTTGCCTGGATCCTCTCTACCTCTGCATCGTCATCATTCTCCTTGGCTACTTCCAAAGCCCTTCTCAGGCGATCTTTCTCTGCTGCAACATTTAGGGGCCTCCATGTGGCTGATTTCTTCTCCTGCAGCATTTGCTTCACAGTAGCTGCAGAGTAGATGAATGAATTTGTTTTCTGTATGGCGTCCTTCTTATCCAATACATCCTGTTTCGTAGGCATGTGCCCCCCACTGCGCTCTACCTCCTTAACCCACTGATCAAACTCCTCCTTTAAGGGAGGCGAATCCGAAATCATTGCCATCTGCCACCTGGCAGCAGAGCTTTCATTACCCCAGACCACATTCAGGTATTTGTAAGTGGTTTTGTTGTCAAGCTTATACTGTCGATCAGGGTCTGTGGCATCGACATTTCGGACCACGCAGAGCCTGTAAATGGGCCCAGATCTCGACTTCCCAATTCCAACCCGCACAAAACATCCAACAATTAGTTCATCGAAGAAGGGCTCCATGAACCATTTCGCCAGTTTTGACCTACGAATCGTAATTTCCTTGATGTCTTCAAATGTTGGCACCTTAGACTCAGATGACATCTTGTCATCATCGCTATCAGCCATTCCACCATCACCGGAGTCTCCGTCATCACTGTGGGACCCACTCTCACTCCTGCTAGGACTACTCAAGGTTGCAGAGGTGAAAGATCTCCTCTTGACAGGTGAATACCGGCTGCCAGATCCCCCTCTAGCTGCATCCCTTCTTCGTTTTACTAACTCATCCAGCGCACCTGCCCTTTCAGCTTTGGACCGTGTATTGCGAGTATGGGCTTTAGGAGGGCTTCCTTTTCTATCTTGGCCCTTCCTTTTTTTAAGCTTTTCAGTCAAATCTCGGTCACTTCTCTTTGTTGCACGGGATTCTAGTATCATTTCTCTTTGAAGTTCTGTAAGTTTTGAGAGTTTTTCCCGATCATCTTCATCCTTGTACAAATCACTCCCAACAGAATCATTGTCGCTATCACGCTCACGACCATAATCATTGTCCTCATCGCCCTCTTGGCTACTACGATCATCATCTCTATCTGTGGGGTCCAACCTTTTCTTGAGAGGCACTTGCGAGGCCGACGGCTTTCTATTTGAATAACCGCGGTCACCATCTGAATCATCATTTTTTGAGTCACTACCATCGTCAGAATATGAACCTTTTCGCCTCCTCCTTGATGGTGGAGATGAATGACGATTCCTTGCAGGCGTAGTTGTCCTCCCTGCTGCCTCCAGGAGCAATTTCTCTAAGTCCGCCATTAAAGCTTATTACCTATAATGGATTCAAGAGGTAATAGATATTAACTTTTACAAACTAGCACCAATTACCCAACAATAGAACTAATCCATACAAATTGCCAAAATTAAAGTATAAAAAGCTATAACCTATCTACACAGTGATAGTATCAAGCAAAGATGTTTCTGAGTCTATTTTCCAAGCGTTCATTGCCAGAACTAATCAACCAAATATCAACCTCGTGCAAAGTTGTGAAGAATTGATGTCTCAATATGATTGCCCACCATCTTCAGCAAGTATGAAGAATGTTTTATAGTGTAATACCTCACGTTCATTTATTTCAGCAATTTTACCTCATAAATCAATTATCGCTTCAATGGTCAAATTAAAGTTCCGAAACAATTTAACAACCACTTGATCTCGTTCAACTGATGCGAGCAATCAAAAGCGAATCACTCAATTATTACCACAAAATCACTCAATTATTAGACGTATTTCCAAATGCACTTCGCAACCGTGCATTGAGCTAGAACCAGTATTTTAACAAGGTCTCACATATTGGGAACGAATTCATAAAGCTGTATCTTTTCACAGAAGTGCCTTCAGATCACCAAATAGGATACAAAATTGAACTAAAATCTTAGTCGAATACGATAAACCCACAAACAAAAGCAATATGGATTTCTAACAAAAGCACAAATATACACCAACACATACCAAGTTCATTATTAAATATGTCAAACCCTAAAACATTATCAGAGAACAGCAGCACATACCTCAATACTTAGAAATATAGTATCTCTCAAATGAAATTATAGCACCCAATCGTCCAATTTCACCTTGCAATAACTCTTCTTTCGGGGGAGGGATGGGAATCAGACAACCCTCAACAGGAAACCTATCAACACGCGCAAATTACTGTTCTTGAAACGCAAAACCTAAAGAAGGTTCAGGTGAACCCAAGCAGAGCAAAAATATTCGACTATATTTACTCGATTGGTTCAACACGAGAAGATGTAAGGAAAGGATGGATTCGGGAGAGAGTATTGAGGCGGTGGTATGAAGAAGGCGGCCTTTGTACGCTATGCAGCTTCGCAAAATATTAAACTTTAGCCCCCACAGTTTATGAAGTCTTGAGAATCCGGTCCTATATAACTTGAAAAACATCCAGTTTTAGCGTTCTAGATATTAATAAGTGAGAATAGGTTCAACCGTTCAAATGACATTTTTCCTTTTTTTTTGTTTGTGTTTTTTGTCATTTTTTTGTTTGTCCAACTTTTATAAGTTTTTTGTCATTTTTTTGTTTTACCAATGTATTTTTTACTTTTTCTGTCTCACTCACTCATTTTCTCTTTCTATAGTTCTTATTCATTGTTTTTAAATTATTATTTACTATTATGTCTCAAATTTAAATACGATCGTTTTCATAAAAAAATATCAAAGTTAATAGAAACTTATTCGTTTAAACTACTAAGCCGTAACTTATCTCTTTCTCTTTTGCTGTTTTATTTATGATTTCTCTTTCTTTTTCATGTTTTAACTCATTAAGCTCTTTCTTCTTCTTCACCCCACCCCTCATTGTCCAATTTTATTTCCTACAAACTCGTTGGTATCTCCTACAAGAAGTGACCATTGACGAGCAAATGGAGTTCAGTAAACCTATGTGTTGTACTTGAAAAAATGGAAAGCTAAAGAAGAAAAGAAAAATATGAGTTATTCATGAAGTTTAGTCAATTGCATGGTTGGAACGATAAAAAATATCCAACGTGTATATAATAGAATAAGATGAAAATTTTCTTGAAAACCCTCCACTGATACAAATTCAACTAATGTTGTTGGTCGTCTTTCTCACCTCAAGTATGAACCAATACTAACTATAGAACCAATCGTAAATCCATGAAATTGAATGATCAATTATTCATGCGGAGAAAGGACACGTGTTCCAGAAAAGAATAAGTTTAAGACACGTGCTCAGAAACGAAATAGATTACACTGATATCTCAATCTTACAAATAAATTCCTACAAAAATGCGTAACATTTTCCACATTTCAATTAATGGGGAACTAATTAATGCCCAAATTTTAATTTTTTGGAGAAAATATTTCTTCTGAAATTTTGCAAGAGTTTTTGACAGTAAGAAAAATGAAACGGTGGAGAAATTATAAGATACGACAAGTGTCATAATAAGGATGGTAATATTCCCACGAGCATGACTTTAGGAGTTTTATAAGGTATAAATAGAGAATGGTAATTGAATTGTCAATGATGAATATGGTGTGTTATAACAAACTTGTGTGGCCTTACAAAGTTACACCCAAGAAAAAACAATAAAAGATTTATTAAGTTACAAAAAAAAAAAAAAATTAATAAAGAAATCTATTTATATAAATTGCTCCACTAATAACTATAAACCTTCTTTGTATTTTTTTTTTTTGATATTTTTTATAATATATATATATAACTTTTTAAATAACCATCGTGATAAATGATTTTAAATGTTATAATCTCAAGTTTTCTATAAGAAGAATATACATTACTCATTTTGGTGTGCCCAAAAGAGCAAGAGCTATGCCAAAAAAGGCGCATATGACAAAACTTTCAAAGAGTTTAAAGCCTCAAATCTATAGACTCCCTCGTTTTTATTTTTAAAAGTTTGTTTTGTTCTAGAAAAAGTAATATTCTGAGAGTTAATGTCCTATTTTATTTGTTAAAATAAATAAATTGAGATTTTATATTTTACTATTTTTTTATATAATTAAATAAGTTAAATTAACGAACAAACAATATTGTGCAAGTACAATTTATAATTTTTAGAAAGTTATATTTTTATTAAATTGACAAAAAAAATACATTTTTAAAAAATAAAAATTTTCTTTCGAACGAATAAACATTAACAAATAGAGTTGAAGCTCTCTTGTGTGAAACTTACGATATATATCTCTCAATATGTCATGTGACAAAATTCTCAAAGCTTAAAACTTATTTATATATTAAATAGAATAGTTAAAGCTCTTTTGTTGCGGTAAATGTGATCTCTAATAAACTATTAATCCATCATGTGTTATTTAGGAGTAAAAAATAGTAAAATATAAAAGTCGTTGGTAAGTTCTCAACATGGGACTCTCCAAACTTTCATGTAGAAGTTAGAAATTACGGCCCATTAAACTTCAGTTAATATTGTAACGTTGGATTTTAATATGAGTTAAAGGATTAACAAAACAAATGATTGATCGTTTCTCTGTATTCTAAAAGCAAATTTTGCTTGATTAAATGCATTCAACAACACTTATAGTCATACTACTCCACCTCAAAAATTTTATTATTTTTTAAGTACATCAACATCAAAACAACATCTAACGATTATAAGTGCAAAGCCAAAATAAATTCAAATATTTATTGATCCACTTAAAATTTGTCTACTAAAATGATCGAGAGAGGTCCGAAAGCTTTTATTACCTCGACAAAAGAATGCAAACTCTAACTTGTGATTTTTTTTATAAAGATTTTATAGTAGTATTTCAAATAGGTATAGAGAGAGATGAAAGACGGACATGAGCATGAGACAAATCAATAATCTTATGATTTTTTCGATTAAAAAAAGCTAATTATGACATATATAATTAACTAAGATTGAATTTGGTTGGTTTTGAGGGAGCATCATCAAATGTTGGTATATAAGAAAGAGTTCTCTACAACTTCATCTTTAATAGCTTGTGGCAAATTGTAGCATCACTTGAAGGGCTACATTTTCCCTCTTCTCAAAATGTAAGGTTTGAAGAGATATATCAAAACATCTTAGGTTGCATTTACTTTAAATGAATTGTATTAGGTTGAATAGGATAATGTTGTGTTATATATGGGATTATTGGCCTGATTATTTATCTTATCCTACGTTTACTTCGTGTGATTTGCATCGTGTCTTATCCATATCCTGTATTTACTTCATGGGATTGCATATAAAGGTAGATGAAAATTACTTAAATATTCTTGTTAATTACACAATATTTTCGGTAACTACTTCCCAGCGCCTTTAATTATTTCTACCTTTGCGACTTCGCCCCCTTTCTCCATCGGTCGCCGTTGTGGTATAGAGCTGTAACATTCGGAGTCCGTCTGAAGGGCGGACACTCTTCATTACACAAGGACATAATTTTCGGTAATCTCTTCCGACCGACTTCAATTATTATAGAATTTGTGACTCCTCCTTTTCTGTGTGAGTCACCGTCGTCGTCTCGAGCTATAATTTTTCATATTATTGACAATAAAAGTATGTTCTCTCTTTTCTAATTGATTCTCGTAACTGGCATACCAATCAAAATACGAGCATTCCTTTTGTACTGCATTCAACTTTGGATTTTTTTTTGTCGAAACCACAGAAATTAAATAAAATAAAAAAGTTGATAGTACACAATTACTCGGACATACCCAAAGAAAATAAAACTAGGCACAAAGCCCAGGGTGAGGATGGTTCAAGCTTCCTCAAAAACTATAAATAAGTGAAATTGCCTCAATATACAAAGGCCAACAATGATATTCAAGTTTGCTAAAATGTAGCAGCAAGATCAGCAACCAAGGAATAAGCAGCAGGAATAGCAGCAGCAAGTCCCCATGTCAAAAGCCAAAGGCAGCAGTGGACAAAGCATGGCTTCAACAACTAACAATCAGGAGGTACCAGTACGAACAGCCACAGGAACAGCAGCACATCAGTAGGAACAACAGCAGCAACAGCAGCTGCAAAATCACCAGGCACAGCAGCAGGAACAACAGCTGCAAAATCAGTAAGCACAGCAGCAGCAAAAACAGCAGGAACAGCAGCAGCAAAATCAGCAGGAACAGCAGCAGCAAGTCCACAGGTCAAAAGCCAAAGAAGCAGTGGACAGAGCATGGCATCAGCAACGAACAATCAAGAGGCATCAGCACGAACAACAGCAGAAACAGCATCAGCAACATCAGCAGGACCAACAGCAGCAATAACAGCAGCAACAGCAGCTGCAAAATCAGCAGGCACAGCAACAACAAAACAGCAGGAACAGCAGGCACAGCAACAGCAAAATCAGCAGGACAGGAAACAGCACCGAATCCAGCCATGACAAAAACATCGAATATGCAGGAGTAACAATAATAGGTATTTCCCAGCAAGTATAGCACACTCCAAAACCCATCCCATAAAAGATTTTCATTATACAAGAACCTATGGGTCGGCACAGGAAAATTTTAGCAGCTAATGGCACATAATCAGCAAGGCTTAGTAACAATAATAGCAGGCCAAAAATATCCATTATCCAGCAAAAATTGTGGGCTCAAGTGTTACAATATCAGCACGTCCCCATAGCTGGATTGCAGCTTCCAGTCCACGAGGGCCAAATCAGCCAATTTGCATCAAGGTCGGCAGGAAAACACATGCTGCATTCAGCAAATTTGCGAAAGTGGATAGATTTATGCAAAAACGAACAGCAGGCACCATCCAATATTATCATGCCCACCCAGCAATATTGCAGCAGCAAGTCTAAGGAACTTGCAGCAACAGCGAACAAACCCAATATCATCCCGTCCCCACAGCAGAATTTCAGCTACCCATCCACAAGGCCCAAATCAGCCAATTTGCAGCAAGGTCGGGAGGAAAAAACACATGCTCCATTCAGCAAATTTAGCCAATGTGGACAGATTTATGAAAGAACTAACAGCAGGAAACATCCAATATCAGCACGTCCACCCAGCTTGGTTGCAGCGTAGGACCAAAGGCCAAGGCAGCAAAGAACATAAAACAACGTGGCAGTGTCAGCACGTCCACAGAGCAGGATTGCAGCAACAGTCCAAACGGCCCAAAACATCCAATATGCAGCAAGGTCGACAGGAAAACACATGCTTCCATATGGCAAGTTTAGCAATTGTGGATAATTTAAAGCAACCGAACATCAGTGACCAGCAGTATTGCACACAATTTATGAATTATCAGCACATAAGCAGGGCGGCAGTTATGTGTTGGATTGGGTTCCCAATTATGTGGGTGAGCCCAATATCCAATAAATAAAAAGCCCAAGTAAGCCCACTACTTGGTGATATATCTATATATGCAGCCCTAGAAGGTCATAGAGGAGAGACATACCCACTTCTTCACAAGCATCAGCCGCAACAAGAAGAGAAAGAGAGTTGAAGAGAGAAAGAAACTCATCACGAGCAGAAATTTTTCAGAAGCCATATCCAGAGTTCTAACCGTTGGATCGAGCTGTAATTTTCACAGCACGTTTGGAACTTGTGAAACTTGATTCTGAACGGTGGAGATCGTATTTGGAGCTCTTTCTTGACGGGAATAGGCCAAGAACAGAAGGTCTGTTTTTGGGCGATTCACTTCTGCACAGTCACGGTGAAAGGGTCGTTTCTCACAAACCAACCGTTGGATCGAGCTGTAAATTGGACAGTACGTTCAGGACAAACAGAGGTTGATTCTGGACGGTGGAGATCAGGTTCTCAGATTCCGAGCGTCGGGAACAGTGAACAGAAGTTGGTGTTGTTGGGTGAGATCTTTCTAATCTCCTTGTTGTTGTCAAGTATTGATTGCATTGGCATATTTGTGATAGAATATGTATTGTTGTTGATTGTAATACTTGAATTCTGCTCATAGTGAAGTTTTTTGGCTGGACTCCGGTCCCGTGGTTTTTACTCCTCACGTTGAGGAGGTTTTCCACGTTAAAATTACTTGTGTTATTGTTTGGTGATTGAGTTGCATTATATTCTTGGTATTGTTTCCTACTAGATTCACACAAGAGAGGGATAATTGATCATTCCGCTGTGTAGACGAATAAGTTGTTTGTTGATTATTCGTGTGTTTATCCCAACAAAGTGGTATCAGAGCTAGGATTCTGTTGTGTGCCTTGTGGTGAATATGGAAACGAATACGAATAGAATGGTGAATCTAAATGGTTCAAATTATCATGTATGGAAAGGGAAGATGGAGGATCTTCTATATGTGAAAGATTTATATCTACCTGTATTTGAAACAAATAAGCCTGATGGTAAAACAGATGCTGAGTGGAATATAATGCATCGTCAAGTATGTGGCTACATTAGGCAATGGGTGGATGATAATGTGTTGAACCATGTTAGTGGAGAAACAAATGCACTGTCATTGTGGGAAAAATTGGACCAATTGTATGCTAGAAAAACTGGGAACAATAAATTGTTTCTAATCAAGCAATTGATGAATTTGAAATTCAAAGATGGCACTCCTATGACTGATCACTTGAATTCATTTCAGGGCATCATTAATCAATTGTCGGGAATGAATATTAAGTTTGAAGATGAAGTACAGGGCTTATGGCTTCTTGGTACATTGCCGGACTCGTGGGAGACGTTCAGAACATCTTTGTCTAATTCAGCCCCTGATGGTACCATCACCATGGATTTAGTAAAGAGCAGTGTTCTGAATGAGGAAATGAGAAGAAGATCGCAGGGCTCTTTTCAGCAATCAGAGGTCTTGGTCACAGAAAAGAGGGGGAGAAGTAAAAGTAGAGGTCCAAAAGGCAAACAAAAAGGCAGGAGCAAATCCAACAGATACAACAAGATTGAGTGTTGGAACTGTCACACTCCAGGACACATAGCGAAGCATTGCAGAAAACCCAAACAAGATGACAAGAAAGATAAAGGGAAAGAAAAGAAGAACGAAGAAGCAAAAGATGAAGATCGAGTATCCGCTGCTACAAGTGACTTTCTTATCTTTTGTGACTATGACGTTGTTAATCTTGCATACCGTGAGAGTAGTTGGGTGATTGACAGTGGTGCATCCATACATGCCACATCTCGCAGAGATATGTTCACATCCTACACGTCAGGTGACTATGGAAATAAGGTTTCAGCAGTTTGTTCTTCAATGGTCAGTGGAAGCTCACAAGAGGTTCTTTGGTTGTTGCTAGAGGCCAAAAGTACTCTTCATTGTACTTATTGCAAGCAAAGCTACTTGATTGCTCTATAAATGCAGTTGAGAATGAGGGGATAATCGAGTTGTGGCATAGCAGACTCGGCCACATTAGTGAGAAGGGATTGAAGATTTTGGAGAAGGAAAATCTCATTTCAGACTTGAAGAATGCATCTCTGAAGAAGTGCTCTCACTGTTTGGCAGGAAAGCAAACCCGAGTTGCTTTTAAGAGCTCAACTCCTTCCAGAGCATCAGGTATACTCGATTTAATTTATTCTGATGTTTGTGGCCCTATGAAAACAAGAACTCTTGGTGGTGCTTTATATTTTGTGACTTTTATAGATGATCACTCAAGAAAGACCTGGATCTACACATTGAAGACGAAAGATCAAGTGCTCGATGTGTTCAAGCAGTTTCATGCCTTAGTTGAGAGGCAAACTGGGAAGAAGCTGAAATGCATCAGATCGGATAATGGAGGGGAATACATCGGTCCTTTTGATGAGTATTGCAAGGAGCAAGGTATCCGACATCAAAAGACTCCTCCAAAGACTCCTCAGTTGAATGGGCTTGCAGAAAGGATGAACAGAACATTGGTCGAGAGAGTAAGATGTCTGCTATCGGAAGCAGGATTGTCTACATCGTTTTGGGGTGAGGCTCTGAGTACTGTTGTACATGTTTTGAATCTTACTCCATGTGTTCCTTTAGACTTTGATGTTCCAGATAGAGTTTGGTCGGGAAAAGATGTTTCCTATAATCATTTGCGGGTCTTTGGATGTAAAGCATTTGTCCATATTCCTAAAGATGAAAGGTCTAAGTTGGACATGAAGACTCGACAGTGTGTGTTTCTTGGTTATGGCCAAGATGAATTCGGTTACAGATTTTATGACCCCGTGGAGAAGAAGCTTGTCAGAAGTCGAGATGCTGTGTTTGTTGAGGATAAAACCATAAGAGATATCGAAAAGGTGGATAAATCAGCTTCTACATCCGATGGTGACTTGATTGACTTGGAATTAGTTCCTCATGGTCAAAGTCAAGTTGAAGCTGAAGAGGAGAATCAGGAACAACCTGATTTCAGTAATGATGATGGTCCTTTACAAGATGGAGCTGATACCAACCAACCACCACCACCTGAAGCTCCAGAACCAGAGGTTCAAGAACCACCTAGAAGATCCAGTAGAGCTCATGTACCTTCAAGGTTGTATCCTCCTGATCAGTATGTGCTAATGACTGATGGGGGAGAGCCTGAATGCTATGAAGAAGCAGTTCAAGGTGCAGACAAGAAAGAGTGGTTGGAAGCAATGCAAGATGAGATGAAGTCCTTGCATGAAAATGACACATTTGATCTGGTGAAACTACCAAAGGGGAACCATGCATTGAAGAACAAGTGGGTGTACAGGATAAAGCAAGAAGAGCACACCTCAAAGCCACGATTCAAAGCTAGATTGGTTGTCAAAGGTTTCAGCCAGAAAGCAGGAGTTGATTTTGAAGAGATTTTCTCTCCGGTTGTTAAAATGTCCTCAATCCGTTTTGTGCTTGGTTTGGCAGCTAGCCTTGATTTGGAGGTTGAGCAAATGGATGTCAAAACCGCTTTTCTTCATGGAGAGTTAGATAAAGAGATATACATGGTGCAACCTGAAGGCTTCAAGGTGAAGGGAAAAGAAGATCATGTGTGCAAACTGAAGAAAAGTCTATACGGTTTGAAACAAGCACCCAGATTGTGGTATGAGAAATTTGAGTCAGTTATGGGGAAGCAAGGCTACCAGAAGACCATTTCTGATCACTGTGTGTTTGTTCAGAGGTTCTCGGATAATGATTTCATCATATTGTTGTTGTATGTTGATGATATACTAATTATTGGCAAGAATGTTTCAAGAATTGACAGGTTGAAGAAACAGTTGAGCAAATCCTTTGCCATGAAGGATTTGGGGCCAGCAAAGAAAATTCTTGGTATCAACATCACCCGAGATAGAGCAAACAAGAAGCTACACTTATCGCAGGAGAAATACATTGAGAAAGTGCTTGATAGATTCAATATGAGCAAAGCTAAAGTGGTTAGTTCTCCTCTTGCCACTCACTTTAAGCTTGGTGCTCATCATTGTCCTTCAACCAATGAAGAGAAGGAAGCAATGAAGAGAGTCCCATATGCTTCAGCCGTGGGAAGTTTAATGTATGCAATGGTGTGTACGAGGCCAGACATAGCTCATGCAATTGGTGTTGTTAGCCGTTATTTGTCTAATCCGGGAAAGGAGCATTGGAATGCTGTGAAGTGGATAATGAGATATCTACGAGGTACATCTAGTTTGAGACTCACATTTAGATGTGGGAAGCCCGAGTTAGTTGGCTACACCGACTCAAATATGGCATCAGATATGGACACCAGAAAGTCGATTTCAGCCTATTTGGTAACATTTGCAGGTGGCGCTGTGTCGTGGCAGTCAAGACTGCAAAAGTGTGTTGCACTCTCCACAACAGAATCAGAGTATGTCGCTGCAACGGAAGCATGCAAAGAGGTGTTATGGTTTAAAAGGTTTATGGAGGAGATTGGACTGCAGCAAGAGAGATACATAGTATTTTGTGATAGTCAAAGTGCTATCCATCTCAGTAAGAATGCTGCGTTTCATTCAAGGTCGAAACATATTCATGTGAGATATCATTGGATGAGAGATGCTATCAATGATAAGTTGTTTCAGCTTGAGAAGATTCACACAAATGACAACGGTGCTGACATGATGACGAAAGCATTGTCTAGAGAGAAGCTCGAGGTGTGTCGTGTGATAGCCGGAATGGCTTGTCCCTCCACATAATCGGAAAGGGGGAGATTTGTTGGATTGGGTTCCCAATTATGTGGGTGAGCCCAATATCCAATAAATAAAAAGCCCAAGTAAGCCCACTACTTGGTGATACTTGGGCTTTTTATTTATTGGATATTGGGCTCACCCACATAATTGGGAACTCAATCCAACAAATCTCCCCCTTTCCGATTATGTGGAGGGACTAGCCATTCCGGCTATCACACGACACACCTCGAGCTTCTCTCTAGGCAATGCTTTCGTCATCATGTCAGCACCGTTGTCATTTGTGTGAATCTTCTCAAGCTGAAACAACTTATCATTGATGGCATCTCTCATCCAATGATATCTCACATGAATATGTTTCGACCTTGAATGAAACGCAGCATTCTTACTGAGATGGATAGCACTTTGACTATCACAAAATACTATGTATCTCTCTTGCTGCAGTCCAATCTCCTCCATAAACCTTTTAAACCATAACACCTCTTTGCATGCTTCCGTTGCAGCGACATACTCTGATTCTGTTGTGGAGAGTGCAACACACTTTTGCAGTCTTGACTGCCACGACACAGCGCCACCTGCAAATGTTACCAAATAGGCTGAAATCGACTTTCTGGTGTCCATATCTGATGCCATATCTGAGTTGGTGTTGTTAGCCGTTATTTGTCTAATCCGGGAAAGGAGCATTGGAATGCTGTGAAGTGGATAATGAGATATCTACGAGGTACATCTAGTTTGAGACTCACATTTAGATGTGGGAAGCCCGAGACAAACAACTTATTCGTCTACACAGCGGAATGATCAATTATCCCTCTCTTGTGTGAATCTAGTAGGAAACAATACCAAGAATATAATGCAACTCAATCATCAAACAATAACACAAGTAATTTTAACGTGGAAAACCTCCTCAACGTGAGGAGTAAAAACCACGGGACCGGAGTCCACCCAAAAAACTTCACTATGAGCAGAATTCAAGTATTACAATCAACAACATTATGCTGCAACAACTACCCAATTTGGCAAGCAGCAACGTCAATCATGGACGACTATGTTATCAAGAAACAGCAGCAGCACTGCTCAACGTGCTAAAAAGAAGCATCAACGAACGTCCAAACCATACAGCGTGCAACAATTCCTTTGAATCTTAGGAAGTGAAAGAATTCATGCCAAAACTGCTATATCCGATCCATTATCCCATCACGTCTCTCACAAGTGACACATGACTCCCATCCAAAATAAACGCTTTTACGCATATGTCAATCCGAGGATGAACGAAGAAATGGGTTAAGGAGAAAATCCTTCTACCCGTGCCCAAAGCTTGGGTTTTTCATGTCATGGATGTTCGTCTTACAAAAGGAAATAACACATGTTTCTGAAGTTTGCACTACTCTATGCTACTTTTCAACCCAACGCCACTCTTCAATACACACATTAATCCATAGCGGGTTTCTATCCCCACCACAATTTTTACTCTCCACACCACAACACATTTTTGGACAAAAATAGACATTTGTAAAATGACCAATATACCCTTAAAAAAACTAATTATAAAGCGTTTGGTCCGCAGAGGCCGAACACTGTGGAGTGTGTTCGGCCAGTGTTAGCCGAACGTCTTGCATTAGTTCGGCCCTTGGTGGCCGAACGCCCTGACAGTTTAGTTTTTATATTTTTTGGAAAGTTCTTTACTTAATATTTTGTTATTCTTATGTTGTGTATTTTACAATTAGATTAAAAAATTTAATTGTGTGTACATTATGTTAGAATATTGGTATTTGAATCGCACGACTGAATATTGACCAAACACTAAAATGAGTAAAATAAATCGAGAACACTCAATTAAGAAAACATTTCATCAAATGTTCAACATTCAAATCTAGAAAAGTTCAATCTAATTCATACATATTATAATCACTACTCATCCGAGTCATGTCCATCATCTAATGTGAGACCGTGGAGTACTCTTGCAGCTTGCTCAACCCTTGGCATAACGTAATCAAACGATAACTGTGGATCATGAGTTGTCCACATGCGAACTAGTGGGTCGAGAATGTTCCGGGCCTCAACGTTTCAAGTCCACAATTGACTGGGGTTCGCATCAATCGGAAAGTGTCGTGTTGCAGATGTACGATCGGGGTTTTGTACCTGTGGATGGAAAAATGTACGGTACCAATCCATATACTCTGGTACAGTCTCCCATATTGGCTCAGCAAGTCTCCCTCGTCGTTGCATGGACAAAATATGGCTGTCCCAGGACAGAAACATGGATCCGAGCACATCCCACGCAAGTACATACTGACCAGGATTGTTTCCTCTTCTTGCATAATCTGGATCCAATGGAGGCAATGGTATATGCTGGACATATCCAAATTACCTCAACACACGATCAGGATGGTATGGTTCGACAATGTCAAGAGCCCTTATGCAACTATGATAAAACGTCACTTCAGGACGTTGAAATCGATCACGCACCTGCTCGTAAGGATCCCAGTTTACCTACGTATTGAATTGTTCAAGTTATATATTTGAAAGATACATATATTTGAAAAACACATAATTAAAAAGACACACTTACTTCATGAGGTTGAAGTGAATCCAACCACTCCCTACAAGCCTTCAAGTCCAATGTATTGGCTCCACCTTGTCCATGTTGTGACCATCTCATAGTAAGTGGAAATCTAGGATCGTACTCAACATTGAATTGAGGTCGTGGGCTCATCGGAAAGTGCCCGTAAATCCATGCCTACATATATAGAAATACAATGGTACAACATATTAAAAATTGTAACATAATGTTAAAATAAATTATTTTCAAACAATGACTTACCTCTAATAATGTAAGATACCCAGCTATTTGCTTGACACCCGATCTTGATGCAGATCCTAGTTGCCTGTAAAGATAGGCAAGAGCTGCAGCACCCCATGCATATTCCCGAACAACACTTGTATCTTCTAGTATCTTCAAATAGCTAGCTGCAATTTGAGTACCACTTTTGCCGGAAAATATCGTACAGCCAAGAATATATAATATATATGCTCTCGTTGCCTTTTCTGCAACTGGTCTCTGAGAAATCTGACAGCTGTCCAAGAATGTGCTACGCAGCCACTCTAACTTCACTGATTGCCCCCTCTTGTCATTAAGTGTCAATATGGCATCCTCAACTGACACACCTAACAGTCGATGAATCAGAGCAGGCGAGAATTCTGAAGTATCGTCTGTCACATGCACTGGCTGCCCTACCACTGGAAGACCAAGTAGACACGATACATCATCTAATGTGATCGCCATCTCACCAAATGGTAAATGGAATGTGTTGGTCTCCGGCTGCCAACGTTCTACAAATGCAGAAATCAAGTTCTATTGGGAGCTCTATATGAAATTTTGCTCAAATTGTGAAGCCCAGACCGTTTGACATACGACCTCCAAACTCGTGTCGTCTCATCTTCCGGATATACCCATTTCAGAAGCTTAGAAGTGTGACAAAGGCATTTTAAAACGCCTCTCTCAATGTCATTCCAAACGTCGGCAGCTACATGTGTTTTGAAACTTCGTAACAATGACGGATCATAACGACCGCCAGGAAATGGGCCCATTAGGATCTCATCATGCTCGGCTTGTCTCTCTTGTTCTTGAAGCACATCAGCATATGCCTCTTGTTCTTCAGGCACATCAGAAGGACCTGCCACTTGCTCAGATTGTTGTGCAGCCTTTAATCGTCTGTTTGATGCTGTAGGTCGTCTTCTTCTTCTTTCATAAACTATAACACAAGAAAATCAAAATTTTAACATTCAGATAAACGTTCAAAATATAGCGTTCCGAACAACACTGTCAGGCTGTTCGGCCAAGGCACGCCGAACGCCTCGCAGGCTGTTCGGCCAAAGCACGCCGAACGCCTCGCAGGATGTTCGGCCAAGGCAGGTTGAATGCCTCGCAGGCTGTTCGGCCAAGGCACGCCGAACGCCTCGCAGGCTGTTCGGTAGACCAGCGCCGAACTTCTTTTGCTATGTTCGGCCTGTGCTCGCCGAACGCCCTGCAGACTGTTCGGTGAACCAACGCCGAACGCGTTGCGGTTATGAACGGAAAAAGAAACAGCGAGAGATTACCTGGACTCGACACATTTTCACCTGCATCCATGATCTTCATGTGATGATGGGTGGAGAGAAAGGGAAGGGATGGAGAGGGTTCGGCGTGCCTTCATATGGACGAGAGTTCGGCGCTGCAAGCAGAAGGGCTTGGGGGGAGAATCGGCGCGCAAGGTTTGGGGGGGGAGAGAGTTCGGCAGAAGGGGAGAAGGGTTTGGGGGTGATTTTTCAAATTTTTAATTTTTTTAAGGGTATAATAGGTATTTTGGGGGTGGGGTTAGTAAATTTAAAATTTTTAATGTATTTTTGTGTGGTGTAGATAGTAAATGTGGTGTAAAAAGAAAAAATTGGGGTGTATATAGAAACTCCCTAATTCATAATGAAACAAAATCTTCTTTCTAATATAATGAGGACATTGACAAACAACACACAACACACCCAGTAGCGATGTGTGTGAATATACAGTCCAGATGTTAGCATCTACAAGACCACATTACGACCACTTCCACCTTTAGAAATCCAAAAAAATAATATACTGAGATGCAAAAAAAAAAATCAAGAGATAGACCTGCATTAAGGAGGAGGTTGTAGGCGGATTGATAGCCATTTTCCATGGCAAAATCTCCACCAGAGACATTGGTAGGAGATAGAGCATTCCACGGAGCACCGCTATCGAGGAGCGCTTTCACCACTTCCGCGCAGACAGGGAAGGAACACGTATTGATGTGCAGCGGCGCAGGGCTAGGGTTCGCGAAGAATATGTGCAGTTGTAAGACTTGATTCACGAAGAGTCGAAGAGAATGAGAGCCAAATTATCACACCGGACTGTGAGGGATTAATTATCAGCCCAACCTAAGTCGGATCTGAAATCCTACATTTTTCACTTGGTATCTTAACCAATCCCAGAGCTCGGAATTTAAACATCATTTTCGACCCACAAAGTAAAGAACAAATAAGGTCAGATAACATGTCCTAATCCCATATTATCCCTTCAAATTAACGCAGCCTTATTGTAAATTGATACATATAGAGATTTTATATAAATTAGTAATATTTATTTATTTACAAAGTTTTAGGAGCTTCTATCGAGAAGGGGTTGATGTTAATTTGTGGAGGTTTTGCAATTTTTTTTTTCTATTTCTGGTGATTATTATTGTTGTTTCATTTGTAGTTTTTGTGAATTTATTGCCAAAATCTTGGTTTTATTTTATTTTATTTTAAGCATAAAACCAAAATCTGTGTTTCTTAAATGTTAAATTATATATTTTTATTTTTTTTAATTAATTAGCCAAACTGAACAGTATTCTCTGAAGTTCAGATGGAAGAAATTGAGCACAAGTACATTGATGTCAACGGCTTGAAGCTTCACATGGCGGAAAGCGGGAATGGGTCATCGCCGGCGGTGATATTCTTACACGGATTCCCAGAAATATGGTACTCGTGGCGGCACCAGATGACCGCCGTCGCCAAGGCTGGGTTCAGGGCAATTGCACCCGATTACAGAGGATACGGACTATCCGACCCACCGCCGCAACCCGAGAAAGCCACGTTCGCGGACCTCATAGTTGACCTCCTTGCGGTCCTTGACGCTCTTACCCTTTCCAAGGTGCATAATCATAACCCGAGATTTTGGGATTTGCAGTTTCTTTTATTCAATTTTATTAGTTCTTCTTAGTTCATGTCATTTGATTGTTCGAAGCCGTAGATGATTCCTCAAGGCTCAAACTCAGGGGAAATTTCCAAGGAGGCGATTCATGAGGAGAAAATAAAATTCCACTGTATCTATACTTCTAGACAATTATTTATGCTGTATAAAAACAGAGAAACCGGAAACTTTGCTGCAGCCTGCAGTGTACTGTAGTTTAATCTAGTTACAATCGATGAAAGTATATGCGATCAAAGCTACTTAAAAGGTGAATTTACTCGAATGATTTTCACTTTTCTGCATTTCCTTTTCTGAATTCTAAGACGCTTGCCCCTATATAAGTTAATTTTTAGATTTCTAAACACTATTCCTTCAGAATGATGATCTGTGATTTTTTTCTAAAAGGATTTCTGCAAAAAAATTATGCTCTTCGAACTCTCATTTTCGTTACATAAGGCATAATCTTGTGATCATATTAAATTTTCTAGTATTATGCGAGTTACAATGGTTTCGATTATCTCTTCTTCCATTGCATTCGGTTTCTACAGTTGATAAATATGTATTGCAATTCAGAAACTCAACATCTTCAACTACATCTTGTTCTGGACTATATCCAGTCTTTCCATTTTATGCAGGTTTTTCTAATTGGTAAAGATTTTGGATCGCGTATCGCTTACTTATTTTCACTGCTCCATTCTGAGAGAGTATCAGGAATTATTACATTAGGAGCACCTTTTGTTCCTCCAATTCGTCCAAAAATTCCAAAGCATCTTCCCAAAGGTTCCTATATCTCAAGGTGGCAGGTGCATATCTTTTGTCGTTGTGATTCAGTGATTCATCTTCTTCTTCCTTTGTGTATGTGCGTTTATATTAAGTTCGAAATCTTTTTACAAATTGGGAAGTGGGGGTGTGTGAGGATCTAACTCCAGACCTCCTCTCCAATAAAAGGAGGCTTTGTATCACATCACCAAGTGTGAGTTGATGGTTATTCTTCTGTTAAGACTTCACTAACTGGCATCTCCCAGAACGTCGCCATATTTGACAACCTTCATTTTAGGAATGTGGAAGAGCTGAGGCTGATTTCAGCCGATTTGATTGTAGAACAGTGGTGCGTAATATCTACATTCTTTTCTTAAGAAATGAAGTGCCAACAGCCCTTGAGAACCAGGAGATAATGGATATGGTGGATTCATCAACTCCTTTACCCCCTTGGCTTACTGAGCAAGATCTTGATGTATACGCTTCTCTGTATGAGAAATCGGGATTTCAAACTGCATTGCAAGTCCCATATAGGTAATGTGGAGACAGCCACTTTCATTGTTATCAAGCTTGACTGGTTTGTCACTGAAGCATTTAAGAATGGAGTTGATATCCATTATGACAAATCCATCAATAGTTGTTGGATTGAAGGATTTAAGTAGTGGATTTGAAATCCATCACACTCAGTTTGATCTATCTTGTGAGATTTGTTTGAACTTGAAATCCACTCTGATTTGAATGGATTCCAAATCATTGAATATCAAATCATTCAATCCAAACAACACCTAAGTTCATTGGATTTATCTGCAGATCACTTGCTGAAGAATTCAACATAGCAAATCTGAGAGTTGAAGTTCCAGCATTGGTTATCATGGGTGGAAAGGACTACTCGCTAAAATTTCCAGGCATCCAAGACCACATCAAAAGTGGAGCAGCAAAGATATATGTACCTAAGTGCGAGACTGCATTCTTGCCAGAAGGGTCCCACTTTATGCAGGAACAGTTCCCAGAACAAGTAAATCAGCTGATACTTGAATTTCTCTGCAATCACAGTTGTTGATTTACCACATTCTGCACTGCAGTAGAAATTGTTTTCAAGAATGGCATACTATTTACATACACAAACACACATAGATATATCTTGTACTCGTTGGGCACGTTTACTTTAGCAGAAATGAAGGGATAAGACTAAATAGTCCGCAACTGTTCAGAGTTTACTTTAAGGGCTCGTTTGTTGTGAGAGATGGGATTATGTGTTATTAGTATGCTAGGGATACCTATGATCAGTTTATGTATCAATTTTATTGTTTGTTATGCATGACTATGTCCTTCTTCACTATGTCCTTCTTCACAAATAATATTGTGTTTGGTGTGCTTGATTGTTATACCATTATTGATTCAAAATATCTTGATAAGTGTGCCGGTATTATCCCCAAGCCCAGATTATTTTGAATTTTGGTGACAAAATAGGTGATTGATATCCCTCCTCACGAGGTGGTAGTATTGAATTTATCTACAGGAACAAGAAAACTGAATGAGGGCGCGTAATTACTACATTAGTGATAAATAGGAGATTGTGCATAATTTTAATTGATAAAATTGTATTTGATACAATTAATTCTTGTGCACTCTCTATTTCATACTTATTTAATGTTTCGAAAAAAACTACTTCCTTTTTGTTTTTGTAGATACTTGCTGCATTTTTGGATAATTTTATACAATAATTCACATAAGCACGTGGTCATTCTTAGCTCATCCATGGAATGAAGATTACAAAGAAGTTTATGGGCTGAAATAGTTTTGGACTTAATTAATTAATTAAGCCCAAAACTTAATTAAAGTTCATAAAGGGAATTAGGGCAAAATGGCATGAGGGTATGAACAAAGAAAGAGAGAGAGAGAGAGACACTGGAGAGAAGGAGAGAGAGGCCACGAGAGAGGGAGAGAGCAACATCAAGCCTCCATGGTGTGAACGCAGCAAAGGAACAGATTCGCAGAGGAACTCATCTTTTGTGGATTTAGGTATATTCCTCCCTTCTTATCTTTATTTTAATGTCTTTCATTTGGATTATTTTAATTTTTAGACATGTGATGTGTAACTAAATTTTATATTCCGGTTTAGGGAATGTTTGAACCCTATTTCAATATTATGTGATTTATTATGTGATTTATATTTTCGTGACACCATATTGATTTAATATGTGCGAATTTATTATATTGATGGGTTGAATTGATTTATAATATATATTGTTAATTGTGACTGATCACCCCAATTGATAGTTTATATATTTAGGGCTATGGTTGAAATTGCAATCCGTAATTGTTGTGATCTTGAACACGTCTGTAGCAACTAATAATTTATATTATTAGAATCAACATAATTCAGGATTAATTGAATCGAGCATGTGAATTCAATAACCTGCCTACCCTATTATCCTAATTGATAATGAATTTATCAATTAAATTCAAAGAGCGTATTGTGGACTCTTCGATTAAATAGATTAATTAGAGAGTTTATTATAATTAATTATACTTAAGGGATAAAGCGAATTAACAGAGCTTGTTGTTAGTTTAGGGGTAGGAATTCCACAATTAAATTAATAATGTATCCCATAATCATATGATTTTAAATAGGGGGAAAACTGAACCATGAACCGGAATTTATTCTTATTAATGTCCGATTTCTGTTGATTTGCTTGATTTTTATTTATTTGAGTAGATTTTATTTTATTAGTTTAGTAGACAAAATTCATCAACAACCTCCATTTTTATTTGCATTCGTAAATTAGCACAAAAAAATATACAAATAATTCAACCGTTTTTTATGGGATCGATCTTTACTTTCCACTACTACAAAATAGTAGAGAAAAATAAGGTAAAATAATAAAGTTAATTTTGACATGGCCACGATCAATTAATCCAAGTTTCTTGCCCCTATTAGTTGACCTCCAATAACCCCAAAGTCTTTTTTTTTTCTTTTTTCTTTTTTAATTATTAAATATGAAAATAGAAACCATTGTTCTCTTTTTTTTGTTTTGTAGAAAAACAAAAATATGATAGGTTTTGTGCACAAATTATTTACTACTTGATTCTCATTTTAGTATAGAGTCCAGTGGTGGGCCTGCAGGGTAGCTTATTCATACACACATTATTACTTGACAATGAAAATTTGATAAGCGCTTGTCACCACTAAATCTCTCACAAATTGGGTATAATTCAAAATAATCGAGATAAAAATAATTATAAGATTTTGTTATATAATAAATTTTATAATTAGATAATACATTGATACTAATATATTAATACTAAATCTTAATTATTTAATAGATTTATTATTCAAGATTGTCAATGACAATGCATATTTCATATTTGGATGGATGCAAGTCTGGTCAAATTGTAGCAAGCATATATGGCTGCAAAGTGATATCACATGCTAGAAATGTTGATATATCATTTTCTTGAGGTATTTTATTTTATTTTATTTATTTATTGTTAGTTGTGCAAAATATATCATTGTATATTTTTATGCGGCAAATGATATAAAATTTAATATTGGCGCCCTTACAGGGCCCAATTAATGATATGACATAGATATTAGTAAATAAATAGAGTATCATTCAGAAATTTTGCTTTCTATCGGAGATTGCAACCCGAACCTCATTAATTTGGATCGAAGTAGTTAGTTGGTCAACATTGAAATAGCTTGAAGTATTGTACCTTTTGCCTCCGCGATTGACTCTATTTTCATTAAACAATATATATATATATATATATATATATAATAAATTGAAGATTTGTTATTATTATCTTTTCTCTCCATTTTTTTAAAACAGATTGGTTTTTACAAAATATTGTTATATTGCTAAAAAATAAACATTCATTTTAAATTTTTATAATTTTACTTGTTAATATTGATAATGTTACTAATTTTATCAAAACTAATAAAAAATTCATATATCTTCATAATTACTTGATTTTAACAAATCAATTATGAATTTGTGTCAGATTTGATGCTATACATAATAATAATAAAATGTTCACATTGATATAATAAAATTAATTAATATTCACATATAATTTTATATATAATATTTATATCCTTATTATAATTATATTACATATATAAATTATTGAATGTAATTATCTATATATTTTAAAAATATTAATTTTATGTATTTTAGAATTTTAATAATATTATATTATAAAAATGTCCGTGCATTGCACGGAAAAACATACTAGTCTATATATATAAAAACAGGACCAAAGTTAAAAATAGAAAACAATAATTTTTTTGTCTAAATCAAATTTCTATTTTCAGAAAGTTTGATATCCAATCAAATTCTTTTTATTCTAATTTTTAAAAACTTATAGTATTTCATCTCAACTCCATTTTTATGAAAATATATTAAATTTAATCATCGACTTCAATTTGATATCTATATTGCATTTATAAAATATTAATTTTTTAAATATAAAATATTTTTTATAGATTAATTATGATGTATTTTAATTTTAATATATTTTAAACATTTTTTATTAAAAACATATTTTATAACAAAATAAAAATTAAAAATCAAAGTTACAAAAAAAAATTATATTTACACCACAATAACTACTCACAACACCACATTTACTCTACTTACCACAATCTTTTATAAAAAGATATTCTATTTGCTAAACACACCACTCAATTTACCAATTTTACCCCTAAATACAAATACCATAATCCTCCTTTTCCATCTTCCCCGTTCTTCTTCATCCTCTTTCTTCTACAATCCAAATTATTCAAATTTCCTTTCCCATCTTCCGTCCTTCTTCTTCCTCTTTTTTCTACAAATCCAAATTATTCAAAGTTCTATATGTGTAAAATTGTTTAACTCATTTAATGAACTTTTGAATTCAGAATGTATTCTTCTCGGTGAATTCAAATTTGAAGAAAGTTTATCTAAAAAGAAAAAAAAATTGAACAATAAACTTGAAAAACAATTTTCGTGCAAAAAATTAAAGAAAAAAACAAAAACTTAACAAAGAAGGTAGAGCAGTGTTCGATAATTGAGTCATCGAACAATTTTAAAAATGTTCCGACACATATCGACCCAGTCGAAAGAAAAATATTTATCTTGTTGATTCTTTTAATTTCAAAATTTATAGCAACAGGTAAAAGAAAATAAATTCAGATTTACAAGTTGGGATATGGGACCAGATGAGTTTTTCGTAAAAGAACTTATTTTCAATTTTTTGTGTTTTTTAAGGATGAGATGCAGTTTTACTATAATCACTTTTATGCAGTTGGATACTTTTTTTGTTTATGTTTCTTGTTCTTATTAATTTACGGTAATTTTTTGTTGAGAGCTGTTTCTAGCTTCATAATGTGTGATGATGATAATGCTATCTGCAAATTTGGGCAGAAAATTATTGATGAAAAAAATATTGAATAGTTGTTGGGTGAAAAAGAAGGCTGATCAGAAAATGGTGAATTTTTCTTGATTCATAAATTATATATTTGATATTAGGACATTTTTGTTCATTTTTTTTTTTTTTTTTTATCTTATATCTCAAACCTGCAAAGACTCACACTCTAATGCGACAAAAACCGGCCCCCTCGAAAGATTCCGCCTGTCCTCGGAGTGATTACGGCTCTCAACTACATAAATAAGTGTACCAAAATAATTTATCCCAAGGTCTCAGGATGTTGACCATGGAGCAAATTGAGCACAAGTACATCAACGTCAACGGGCTGAAGCTTCACGTGGCCGAGATCGGGAATGAGGCGTCGCCGGCGGTGCTGTTCTTGCACGGATTCCCGGAAATATGGTACTCATGGCGCCACCAGATGATCGCCGTCGCCGACGCTGGATTCAGAGCTGTAACACCCGATTGCAGAGGGTACGGGCTGTCCGACCCGCCGCCCGAACCCGAGAAAGCCACATTCGCGGACATTGTAGCTGATCTCCTAGCGCTTCTCGACGCTCTTTCTATAACAAAGGTGCAGTTTCAGTCCTCTGCGTCTTAGTTATCTTTCTTCTCTGTTTGGATCAGAAAACTCTGCAAAAATCAGATTAATATGTAATGGGGCAAAACTGTCTTCTGCAAAGCCTTTTGTAATTTATTAAGTTGTTTTGTAGTTTTTTTGGAATTGAGGATGCATGTATCGGTCAGAAACTTTAATACGTATTGTGAAATGAAATTTCGAGTTTCGAAATTATATATGGACTTCAACTATGCCGCACAAAATCCTCTATTCTAAATAAGCATTGATCTGATCTCTAACATAGTATGCACATATATTATAATTCATATCGTGTTAATTTTGAATTAATGATTTATTGTGATGAATGTTACGAATGTACATATTACATTCATACTACTATATACATCGGAAAAATAGGAATTTAATATACCTCATGTATTAACATAAAGAAATACAGATAATATTCAGTCTTGGAAGAATAAATACCTAAGTTTTTCTCATCATATGTTTTCATGTCTTGGTTGGTTAGACTGCTTGGCACATATAGTAGAAATTGGGTTACTTTGTCCAGCTTTGGATCAGGATTTGTGTTTAAGAGAGTCTTGTTTGTATATTAAGATTAGTCTGAAGTGTTTTGAGGAGATAAATGCAGTTGGATAGATTCATAAGAGATGTGCACCAGGTGTTTTTAACCACACATCGACATCCACACACTCTCATATACACACTCATGTGGGTTTGTGTAAATATTTGGATAAAAATATCCAACACAGAATATTTGTGTAGTTTACTAGCTAGCCTCCAGTTACCTTTAATCCCACTATATTTTGTAAATTCTATCTCTTATCTCTTCTAAATATTTTGCACACAGGCTTTTCTTGTTTCTAAAGATTTTGGAGCACGGGTTGCTTACTTATTCGCACTTCTCCACCCTGAGAAAGTATCTGGAATCATTTCCCTCGGCATACCTTATCTCCCACCAACTCCTTTAAATTTTCTTGAGCATCTTCCCGAGGGTTTCTACGTTGCAAGATGGCAGGTTTGATAAAAAAAAAGCTTATATATGTGTTTTTTTTTTTTTTTTGGGTGGTATGTTCTTGAACCCAACTTCAAATTTTTTTTTCCCATTCCAGAAACCTGGGAGAGCTGAGGCTGATTTTGGCCGTCTTGATAGGAAAACAGTAGTGCGGAACATCTACATACTGTTTTCCCGAAGTGAAATACCAATTGCACACGAAAACCAGGAGATTATGGATATGGTTGATTCCTCAACTCCTTTACCACCTTGGTTCACAGACGAAGATCTTGAAAACTATGGTTCTCTATACGAAAAATCTGGCTTCCAAACTGCTTTGAGAGTTCCATACAGGTAAAATGTTGGGAAATGATTTATAATTCAAATTTAAAAAAGACATAGCCCGATTTCTTTTCTTTATAATGTTTATAGATATAATGAGAACGTTGAGATGGATTCACGAATACTTTAGAGAAATATGCTTCAAATGGTTTGGACATGTGTACATGAGACCAGTAGGTGTCCCAATTACCCATTTAGAAAGTAGAGATTTATCAACTCATTAAGATGCAAAGGGAAATACCATAAGGACTTGGAAAGAAACTATTAAAAGGGATATGCTGTACTTTAACATAAATAGAAAAGACAGGCATATTGACCGATAACAATGACAAGCTATGATTCATATAGCCGACCACACATAGTGGGATGAAGTGTTTTTGTGGTCATCACTCAGAAAACATACGATGTGCTCGTTCTACCCCCATCCAAGCTTTTTATAACATAGACAGGTCACTCACATGTTTCTTGGCTCTAACTTGATTCATTGTATTAACATAGGTCAATGTCTGAAGAGTTCAACATAACAAATGTTAATGTTGAAGCTCCAGCATTGTTCATCATGGGTGAGAAGGATTATTTCTTCAAATTTCCTGGCATGGAGGATTACATAAAGGGTGAACAGGCGAAGATGTTTGTTCCTAAGATGGAGACAGTATACGTGCCAGAAGGTAGCCATTTTGTGCAGGAGCAATTCCCCGAACAAGTGAATCAACTTGTAGTCAACTTTCTAAAAAACAATATTTGAAGGTAAGTATGAAGAGCTTGTCTCTGTGCTGTCATATCTTGGGTGTTTGTATCAATATAGAACAATATTATCTCTGTTTCTACATTTGAAGAGACTGAATTCTCTTTGTTTGATTTATTATGCAAGGAATATTAATGAATCAAAGTTGATCATCAAAGAGTAATATTTCACTTACCAAGTCAAATGTTTGTTTTTAGAGTATGTTGTGTTGGGATGTAGCGCTCGTAATACATTTAGTTGGCAATGAAAAAGTGTTTATATCCAAATAAATGATTAAAATATATATTTGTATTGTGATTAAGCAGTTTAGAATGAAAACGATAGATGTCAAATGAATAACCTTTTATTTGTTAGTAGAGTAAGATTTGAATAGGCCCCATCTCCCGAGTCCAAGTCCAAAAGATAACCTTACAGTTGTTCAAAGAGCCATCTAGTTTCTTATTTTGTCGATTTAAAGTTCGATTGACAAGGTATGATAACATCAACCTTAACGTATGAGGATAAATAAGCTCAAATTGAACATTTTCTTTTTAACAAGAACTTCAGCTGCAAGACGTTACAGAGTCGGTTGAAAACATTTTCCCAATTTTATAGACTTATTCTTCTACAAATATTTATTTATCGATCTTGGGCTATTTTATTTATTTTACTTCTTTATTTTTTATTTATTGTGCGAAATTTCACACTTTATATTATGTGAGGAATTATAAAAACTTCACGTTGGCTTCTTTATAAGGTACAATTAAAAATAAGTGAGATGCATTAAGAAAAAACATGAACTGTAAATAATTACGGCCTAAAATTTATACTACTCGTATCCACCTAAACCCGCTTATTAAAATTCATTGGATACACTAATCCCACTAATATCCATTTAAATTTCGTACAATATTATGTTTTATAAATATCTAAATAAATATTTAATTTTCTTCCCCAAACTTATTTAAACACACCTACCTCCTTTCCATTAAATTTTGAATACATTTGTACTAATAAATACACACCCTACTGACATCCCTAGCAGCAACAAATATGTCACATTTTTTTCAAGCTACAACTTGAGAGAGACGATTTGCAATTAAGACATGGGCATGTTTGAACACGTCTTTGCACAATTGGTTGTGAGTTGTGCCACAACCCAGCCCGTATTTATTTACGAAATTATGGGTTGTGGTTGTTCTATCTACAACCCTATCCACTCTACACTTTTTTTTTCTCACTCTTCTCTCATCATTCTCAAGAAAACTATTCAATATATATATTTTAACCCAAAATTTTTATAACTTTTTTATTTTAAATTCATTTTTTATAAAAATTATATCATATTAATTCTCTTCTTAAGATCTTTATTTTGACATCCATTTAGCATATATATATATATAATAATTCATCACCAATTATTAAATCCACAAATATTTATCTCTCATAATATAATAATACAAACAAAACTCTACTAAACTTATTGATTTGACATATCAATAACAATCTACCATATCACAACTCAAAACAAACACTACCTTTTACTATGCATTTGATTGTGACACAACCTTACAACCCACAACCGGTTGTGCTACGAACCCTAGTCCAAACATCAATGACTTCATTGAAAGATGTATAAATATTATTTTTTTTTTTTTTTTTTGTGTGGAAGGTAAATATTGCCGGTGACCCCCCACCAATTTACCTACAAAATATCTTCAATTATTGTTAGGAGAATTTTGTGCAGTTTGCAACCGAGAATGGAAAAGATAGAGCACAAGTACGTACAAATCAACAACCTGAAGCTCCACATCGCAGAAATAGGAAACGAGTCGTCGCCGGCGGTGGTGTTCCTGCACGGATTCCCGGAAATATGGTACTCTTGGCGCCACCAGATGATCGCCGTCGCTGAGGCCGGGTTCAGAGCTATCGCACCCGATTACAGAGGTTACGGGCTATCCGACCCGCCGCCCGAACCCGAGAAGGCCACGCTCTTGGATCTCGTGGCTGACCTCCTTGCACTTCTTGATGCTCTCTCTCTCCCCAAGGTACATTCCAGTGATTATCATCCAACATATAACAAGTTGATTTTCTTTTCTTTTTTCGCGAATTTATTTTCTTCTAATGTTGGTATCAGATTTATGTTTGTTAATTTGTTCTTTCTCGATTTTTCCGTTCTGTCCTCTCCTTATTATACAGAGATTTTGCATTTCAAAAATCTTGAGTCTTGTGCAATTTCCTATTTATTTATTCATCTTAATTTCACCAAATCTCATAGTAGTAAAAATCTACTCATTATGAATATATTACTAACACAACTCAATTAAACAAATATGTGAGCCGATTTTTGTAAAGAAAAGAAAAATTCAAACCTATTTTTTTCGTTTTTTTCTATTAGAAAAAATGATGTTTTGATAAATTAGAATTTTAATGCATATATATATATATATATATCTTTTATATTATACTTTAAAAGACATTACAAATAATAATTTAACCATAGATCGAGCATAGAGATACATAGACAAAATATATCAAGACAGCCCATAAACGGAATGATTACAACAAAGAACAACGTCGCAAATAGACAATTAAGAATGTAAAGTATCGAAATATGTAAGGCATATTTCCTTGGGTTCGCGATCTCATAAATTATTTCCACTGAATTTTTATTCCACCAATTATTATTACCATAAATGAAAGAAACTGTGAGAAAAACCAATCGCTGACGAGGGAAAAAATACAACAAATTAAGTGGTCAAGGAGTAAAATAAACATAATTTGAATAAAATTGCATCTCCGGAGAAGTGACATTTTCGTAAATATTTATTCTACCCTCTGATGAATTGATTCCATTCATTTACGCAGGTTTTTCTCATAGGTAAAGATTTTGGGGCTTTTGTGCTTTCCATATTTACCCTTCTCCATCAAGACAGGGTTTTGGGCTTTGTGACCATAGGTGTGCCTTTCATGCTGCCTAGCCCCGTCTCTCACCACCGGGTGCTCCCTGAGGGCTTCTACGTTTCAAGATGGAAGGTTTTTCTCTTACGATCTCGCTTTCCTTTCACTTCATATTCCATATTTAGCTTTCCTTAATTGTTCTTACAGGAGCCAGGGCGTGCCGAGGCTGATTTTGGTCGCCTCGATGCCAAGACGGTGGTGAGGAATATTTATATAATGTTCTCCAAGAGCGAAATACCGACTGCAGACGAGAACCAGGAGATCATGGACTTGGTCAAACCATCGGACCCTCTACCTTATTGGTTCACTGAGGAAGATCTTGCAACCTATGGAGCCTTGTACGAGAAATCAGGTTTCAGAACTGCATTGCAGGTTCCTTACAGGTATTATAATCTTTTGGACTAACAGCCCCAAAATCCTTATCTATGAGCATATAAATGATTTTATTTATTTTTAATTTGATTTATGCATTTTAAATGTAGTTGCACGCGTAAGTCAACTTTCACCAGTCTAACAAGATTGCCCAAAATAGCAAATCTTGGTTAAATTGACTAATTTGAAGACACAAAAAGTTAAACAACATATGGCAAAAATCGGATTTAAAAGAAATTACAAAGCAAGATCTTTAATCTGAATTCACAATCAGAACTGAAGCCGAATAGGTTGGCTTACAAGGGCTGTTTAGGGTTGTATGAGAAGTTGTCCTACATAGGCTCAAAATATCAAGCAATTGCAAGAGTGAGAATGCGTTTGTGAAATTAATCTGCTGTGTTAAATAGATGTGCATTTTCTTGTAGGTCAATGAACAATCAATTGGACATATCAGATCCTAAAAAAGTTGATGTTCCTGCGCTGCTGATAATGGGGGAGAAGGACTATGTGCTAAAATTTCCAGGAATCGAGGACTACATTATGAATGGAACGGCAAAATCATGTGCGCCTAATTTGGAGATCACTTTCATGCCTGAAGGTTGTCATTTTGTACAAGAGCAATCACCTGATGAGGTTAACAACATCATACTTAACTTCCTCAAAAGCCATAAATGATCATCAACATCATACTTAACTTCCTCAAAAGCCATAAATGATCATCTGTACGAGGTGGAACTCCTGATTGTCCAATCCTATGTCATAACTAGCTGTATGAGAAACTCATGTTGCAAGATCCAGGCCAACAAATAAACAAGAAGACAATTTCTATCATTGTGTTTTTTCATGGTGTATGGATTCATGTAATATGAAATCACTGAATATAATAAGTTAACGGGAACAAAGTTCAAGATTTGGAGAAACAAGACTAAGGTACAAGAAATACTACGATGTCTGAAACATTTTCTTATCTCATGTTACCCTCACGGAGAACATCAATCATATTGTATATACGCTTATCAGCATTTGATTTGACCTGCATTTTCCGAAAGGTGTTTAATCAAATTACCATTGTAGCAAGACTAATATCAGGGACAAAAATGAATCAATTATAGTAGTGCCCAAGTAACTACATCCCAATCATGCAGTTATTTTCTCAAAACCAAATATTACTGGTAAGAGTATATATTTAAAGGTTGTTACCTTCTTAGCAAGGAAAAGTACAGCATCTACAGTACCCTCCGCATAGATCGATCTACCACAAACATTGTGCTGAAACTCAAAGGAGACACTTTGCAAACACAAACAAGAGAGGGTTAGAAAATCTGGCCCTTGCAATTAACTTTAATCAAAAGACTCCATAAATAAAATATAAACAAATATCTTACGTTCCATCGGGGGATGTTAGGTGATACATGTGGAATGCATGACCAGACAAATGCTCTTCTGGGACACCTACCATCTCAACTTGTAACCTAGGGTCCCGGATTAGTTGCACCTGATTGAATTCATTGAGAGAACATCCCAGAAAACCAGGAATTAATTGGACATAATTTACCCCAATGTCAAATAAAGTTTAAAATGAGGACATCAAGTGACTTAAGAGAACCACCTTGGAGTAGTTTTAGCAGCAACAAATTGACAAAGAAAATATGATAGGCGACAGGCAAGACCACAAAAGAGAGTAACCTCGACTTAATTATATTTGATGATCTATTGCATTATAAACTCATGGATCTTATTTTTTTGAGCTTATTTTCATTTTGTTCATTTACCTTACACTTGTTTTCGCTAGGCTATTCGACACACCAAAGGTAGACCAAAATAAAAATGAATTGTAAGTAAATGACAAAAATTGAAAAAGAAATGGCTGGTTACCAAAATGTAAACAAGTGCAAAGATAGAGGACCATTTAACTAAATTATCCTGAATTTCCACGTGAGGAGGCAAATCTTATATCCTAGAACTATGAACATGAATACATAACAAAAGCAAGCACTCACAGATTAAAAGATAAAAGAATGTCCTGTGCTATTTGCAACTGAGATAAATCTGCTACTACTTTCGACATATAACATAACATGGTACATGTTACAGATGCTTGCATCCTAAAGGTGCATGGAAAAGAAAATAATTATTTGTGTGTAGAAAGCATACCTGTTCTAGCTCAAACGAGGCCCCTAGTTTCTGGAAACATGAGATGACAGCCTTGGCAGTTCCAGAAATGTCCAACTTGCCAGCTTGATGTGACTCCATTACCTTATACAAGTGTTGCAGGGAAGAGAGGAAGCAAAGTGAGGGATAGCAGCGTGTTTACCCTCTGATAATAAATGCTCAAGATATTTAGCAACAAGTTACCACTGGTAGAACACACAACGATTACATCTTGTCAACAGAGAGTATCAACAAGAACCTCATGAAAATCTCATAGTACTATAGCATAAGATCACACAGAAATGTAGTAGAACATAGGAGAAGAGATACCTGTAGATTATACCCAGAAAATGCACCAGGAAATTGTTCAGCCATGATTTCCATGGCTGCAAGAAATGCGACCACCTAAAAAGATCAGTATGAAAATGTTATTGATGTAAATTGCAAGAAATCATAAGAATGGTAAGTGAACCAAAAACGACTTGGATATTATTCCAGCACCTGTTTACCCATTTGAGGAGATATCACAGCATAAACTTTTGAGTCATCCACAGTCTTATACAAAAGCTCCCTGTCACCCCCTGTAGTTCCCATTACAAAAGGTACTCCAACTTTGCAATACAGTTCAGCGTTGCCTGCATACCACACCAAAAACATTTGCATAAGCCAATCTTGAGATTCGATTAAAATATGAGACTGGGAATAATCGGAGAGAAATGAGATTGTAACATCCCCACTCTTCAGATCAGAGCAAGCCGGCACATGTATAGAATAGAAGTCAACCAAAAATTAAACTCCAAGCTTATCCACCACTACTGCAAGTAAAAAATTTACAGCCCATGATTCTATCTTATAATTAATGGAATCAAGAGGGAAATTTTCAAAAGGGATCTGACAGAACAGATTCTTGATTCTAAAACATTATTCAGAACAACTAACCAGCAATAGTTGTAGATGAAAATTTGAGGGCAAAAAAAGGTAGTCCACACCAATATTTCAAGTTTAACTTTTTTCCGTGTCTTAAATACGGCATTGAATATCTCACTGAATTACGAAAAATACGATAAAGCAGATGGAAGAAAATTATGAGATGAAATCATTTTCACTTCCACTTCAAATCCATGCATTATGCTGTTCAGCATACTGTTTTTGCATATAGGCTAACAGTTAAACATGATAATGCCGCCATAATAACCAGTCAGAAACAGCAGCAGCACAAAATGTTGAACCAATTGATGCTAGCATGCACTGAGTCGTAACCAATATGCCATACTACATTATATAATCAAATTTTACAATGCCATGTAATATCATTTAGCCATGTAATCACTGGTGCGAATAAAATTCAAATGTCAAATATGTTTTAAAGCTCCAATAGCTCACTTGAATTCTGGATTTTAATAAAATCAGCATATGGCATACGCTTACCATTCACAGCAGCTGGCACTGTGTAGTCCACTACAATCAGGTCAGGGTAATCCTTAAATATTGAAGATAGGACTGATTCTCTGTCCGATGGTCCATGCACTTCAATCTGTTTCCCACTGAAATCCAATATTTTTCCAGAATCTTCTGGACCACCTAAGGCTACAGGAACAGGATTAAGCCCAGCTGACATGGCGGCTTCAAGCACGGCCCTTCCCATTTTCCCAGTACAGCCATTTACCTGAAACAAATACAATACTATTGACAATGATCGAAATGAAAAATAGCAAAGAAGCATTTGCTTCTTCATTCCGCAGATTTTTTTTTCATTACCAATAACATACAGAATAAACGAGCATCTCCACCATAATCAGACGCAAAACTACAAATAAAAACTTGATAAAACCCATGAAAGCTCAAAATCTACCATTATCGGAATCCCAACATTCTTCGGCTCAATTGTAGGCACTAGCTCGACAGATTGTACTTGATTGCTTGCCATCGCCACCCGAGATTTTCGCCCGATAGGAGTTCTACAGTTTAATCTACTACATGCGGATTTTCCGAGTTTCGGCTCAGAGACTGGATTTAGCAGATTGTTATGCTGTCTCCAAGTCGTGTATCTCGTACTCAATGGGGCTTTAACAATGAACGCCATTCTGTATCAAATGTATCGAATAGGTTCAAGAATTTCCAACAAATATTCGAAGAAGAATTGATAGAATCCCAATGAACCTTGCTCGGCGGCGACGAGGTCGGCCGGCGGCAACGGAAGGTCCGATGAGATAATAAATGTAACCAAGGAGAGCCTCGACTTGGCGGTGGCTTAGGGTTTAAGAGGGATTTGAAATGATTATGTATAATATGTTTGTCTATTCTTGTCAAATAGAAAAATATAAATTAAAAAAAAGAAAAACAAACTGAGGGAGGGGGAATTAAAAAAAAAAAAAAAAAAAATATATATATATATATATATATATATATTAAAACCATATCAAACATCTTTTTCTATGAGTGTGTGTAGAGTGTCGTAAAGAGAGAAGGCCCAATTGCCGCACGTTAAGGGGGTGCCGGACCTGACCATTGGGCCTATCGCGACCTTTTTGAAGTTTATGAACAAAGAAAATTAGGATCATATTACTATTTTTAAATATAAAATATTTTTTTTATCAAATTGATTGTGATATTTTTTTATTTAAATTTTTTTATCTAAAATAAAATATTCTATTATTAATAATATTTATATTATTAATAATATTTAGTTGATATATTATTATTATAAAGATAAATTGATAAAATGATACAAGTTTAAATATATAAAGTTTAAGTAATATATATTTAGAGAAATTAATTATTATTTATTTGATTATTTTTCAGAAATTATACTTATTTTTTTAATTTTTTACCTTTTCAGAATTTAGAATAATTTTTTTTAATTTCAGAATTTTCCAATATCCTTTTACCTTTTCATAAATTATGATTATTTTAAACAATTTTTTTATTATTCAGACTATTATTATGTTTTTTTACTTTTTTCAGATTAGTTTGATATTTAATATTTAAACATATATATATATCATTTATTATCAATAATCAACTCAACAATATCCAATAACAATTTTAATCATTAACCAACCATTCAATTATTACGCGCATCACTTCTCTTAATATAATAAAATAAAAAATCTCACTAAACAACCCAAAATTTAATTGTACAACAAAGCTGGCCTCATCCAAGTATATAGAATATATGACAAAAAACACATTATGCGCACATGTATAAAATATACGATTATGAACATATCAAATACAATACATCGAGCGTAGCAAAAATATATATCCCTGCAATTGTCTGAAAAACGCTCAAAAGGGTGTCCTCGCCAGTGGAAATTGGATCCTCACGAAAATCTGAATACATCTAAAGATTCACTATGGTCACTATGGTCTTCTTCTAAAACTACACCATCTCAGAATAGCTTTTGGATATGTCGGCATGAATATGAAGGAAGAAAAAAAAAAAAAAACTCAAAACAGCGCCGCAGCAACACTGCAACAACAGTAGCGTTTATTTAGGGAAGAAAACAAGCAAATGAAATACAAATTCAAATCCATCAAGAAATAACTACAAACTAAAGCTACAACTAAATGATCTTTGTAGTAGCTACTATCTAGTATAAAATAATATCATATCCCAACTTTAATATCATCTTCCCAACAACATAATGGATAAAAATGAAACCAAAAGAAAACAAAAATATTACAGACTAAGACAAAAGAACAAAAGAGCGATGTATCGTAGTCCATTTGGCCATGCAGTTGAAATCACCAACCTAGGGTACGGACCCATGTAGTATGAGAAGAGTTGACTGTACAAATTGTGTGTGCATATAGTACAAGCAGCTGCTCTCATGGAATCCTACATGATTCAATTACTTCCAGCACGTTAGTGTGCGTCTCTGGAGAGATCATGTTCAGCGTCAGATGAAATTCCTACACAAGAAACATGAAAAACAATTAATCCATGACCCAGGCAAGCTGAAGCAGTAAAAGCACCAACATTATCAACTAATCATAGTTGCTTGCTGCTGCATAAGTCTCCCCAGGATTCAGAACATACAATTTAAAACCCATTAAAGAGCAAGTTCATTTACTTTAAATCAGGTAAGATCGCAATCTACCATTTCATTTTATCCTTTCCTATCTTTCTCTCTGTCTATCTATCTAGATATATATATATATATATATTTTTTGGACAAATGGAAGGTCAATAAATCAGTGACGTAATAATATCTAACCACCATTCGTTCGATATGAAACGCATACCACAAATCTCTCCAGGACAGGAACAAGTATTGCCAAGTTCTGCTTGGGAAGACATTCAGCAATGGCCTTACGTATGGTCTTGCTGAAAACCAAGTAAAAACATTTGTTCATAAGAGCACAGTTATAAACTATTTTTTATTTAAATAGTATTATAGAAAGCACACGATGCCATGGGTTATGCATAATATTAACCTTTCTGTTGAAAGGAATGCAAGAAGAAGAGCTGCATAAGCTTCTACAATCATTTTCTCAGCTTCTTTCGCTCCCTGTAACATGGAATCTTCATCCTCCTGCACAACAAAATTCCGCATCTCTGTCATACTATATATTACCCTATTGTGTCAGAAAGACGCTAAGGTGTTGCCGAAAACTTTTTCTTTACTGGAGAAACTGTTATCTAGGTTGACCACATAACCCTCCCCCCCAACAAAAAAATAATAAAAAGAGATCCCTCACCAAGGAAAAACATTTATCTTCTCCTGCAGCCTCAACGGCTCCATGATTAGCCAAAAAGATCGAGCACAGAAGAGAGATTATGTCCTTCTCATCCTTTAAATCCAAACAACTGATTTTAGGTAATGAAACAGTAACAGCCGCAAGCCGAGATCTGCAATAAAATAGGAACAACTAAGCTGTTGTTTAACAATCTACAGATTATTCCCAGGAAGTTGTTAAAAAAGGAAACATTTCATGTCAAGGAATTGAGGAAGAACCTGCCGCTCAAAAATATACAGAAGTTCAATTGTGCAAACTGATTTAATCCATGAGGTAAGTGACTAATTTTAGACCCCATCTTACAGGACAGTGACTATAATTGAAATACTGACTAAATTATAATGAACATGTCTAATGTGACCCACTTAATCCTTCCCAGACATTATACATGAATGAATATCTTTTGTCATAGTTGCTGGTCTCCCTTTCAACAATGCCTATAAAGCAGACAGGACATGCTTTTACAGATGCCAGTTCACCTATTCTCAAATGCTGAAATCCATGAAAACCAGAGACATGACCCAGAAAAGAAAATTGAAGAATCACAATAAAAACAGAGGGAGGAGCTGTGCTCTTGGCTCTTATTTATAAATCTACAAGCCATGCTTGCAGCATGCCATTTATACTGCTAATATAGAGAGTGGTAATAGCAAGTGTAATTCACCTGTTGCGTCCATCCTTCTCTACCAAATTCACAAGCAACCCCAAAATAGCAACAAGAAAGTCCAGCTCTTGATCGGTGAGATGTGTATTGCTCAGTTGGTCAATTCTAGGACTTGATTTAGACAACGAACTCCTCTCTCTTATATCAACAGAGTCTAATGGAGATAAGCTGAACGATGGAAAATGACCAGCAATCAGAGCAGATAAGATTTCCAAGCCCCCACATGTTGCAATTTGCTTACAGCCCTCTGGATTGTCGTTGGCCAAGTTCATAAGAACCTGGAAAGCAACGAATATGTATGATTTCTAATCAAAATAATTGAAAGCTTGATGAAGGGACATTAGCACAAGTAGTGAAAAGCTTCAACAAATGATCATCAAAGCATAGTATCACTGTATGCTTACAAAATGCCAAGTGAAAAAGATTTGTTCACTAAAGCTGTGAGGAGAAAGTATTATCATCAGCCTTACTGACTAAAATATATATGGTGAGATGAAATTTAAACACCATAACATAAACAGAAATAAAACACAATCGAATATAAAAACAGAAATAACTTTTTTCATGAGTACCTTGACAGCTGTGAGAAGACAATCACCTAGAAGGTTAGACTTTTCATCATCACCAGAAGAAGAACACGAAGCATCCTGGGAATGACGAATTGCTGAGTTGCTCGACTCTTGTTGGTTTAATAACAAGACAGAATGGTGCAAATCCTTATTTTCACCTGTAGATCCAAAAATGTGTTTAGGTAGAGGTTTATCTACTGTTCCAGATAGTAAATCCCACTTTGATGGCTCAAAGTCATCCTCATCAAATGCAAAAGGATCCTGGCTATCCTCCTCTCCAAGATTGGTATGTGTTAGTAGTTCTTTTCCAAAAGTAACATCCATTTCCGACTCATTCCTGCTTATGTGTATAACACCATTTGAATTCCCAGATGTTCCACTGCATGACACTGCCGTAGAAGAGTCAACTCTCATCTTTAGCATTAACGGATCGGCAGACAGCTGAGTGGACTGAGTACATGAAGACATACTTAAGCGTCTCTGAGAATCAGTCATGTCAGAGCACCCTCCTGAGCAAATGTTCCTGTCAGAGGTGCCACTCATCTTTTCATCCCGAAAACTGCTCAGAGAACTTCGGAGTAAGGAAACACCTACACATCATCAGCACATGTTTCTTAAATAAAATTTAAATTAGTTCCAAGAAAGTTCATTAAAAGTAAAAATAATAACTGAGAGAGAGAGAGAGATGATCAAAGGAAGAGATGATCAAAGGAAGATAATGCTTTATAAATTTCAAAAGTAATCTAGATAGTTAATACCTGAGAGAATATTAACGACACTCAAAATGAGTTTTGTGAAAGATCGTGGTGCTACTTGACCATCCATTTTTGCTTTCATTCCAAGCAAATGGCACTGCAATAAGGCATCAAATTTATGGGGAACTTAGATAATAAGTCACATTTTTAGACACAAGTATGCACGCAATGCAGAACCCAGATGCAAATCATATACCTGATTATCTTTGCTAAGGAAAGTAGTGTTTTCCATTATTTTTAGGCATTTCAAAAGCACTACCAGACTTTCTAGGCCCAAATTATCTTTGAGATCTAGTGAAAAGTCCGGACTCTTCTTCAACCATTCCTGAACCACCGAATCAACATTAGCATGTACATTTAGTAACTTATTTAGAGAGAGAAAAGGAGGGGGGATGGATGGAAGGAGGGAGGGAGGGATTAGTATGAACTCGTCAACAGAATTATGAGATCCTTCTAATAAAACATCCCTGACTACAATCTAAGTCCAAAAAAAAATAAAACAGTCTTTACAGGTAAAATGAAATATGGCAAATGACCAAATCCAAGAAGGATAAATATGTTTATATATAGAAGTCATAGAGAGCAAGAGGACAAAGAAGAAGAATTAGTAAACATAAACTGCACTAATTGCATTGTACGAGCTAATATAACTCTTCAGACTCAGACTAGCTAAAAGAGAGCCTAGCTAATCTCATGGATTCACAATCTTTTTAGGCATATCCATTTCTTCCAATAAGTCCTTGGGGGTGTCAGAGCTACTTTTGGCACTCCTAACAAGAAAGATTGTGGAAATACATTTAGTCATCTCATTCAAACAAAAGCCATGTCTAGTTATATGGAGGAGGATTGAACAATTGATACAATCTTCTTGCAGAATGCACTGTTTCGTGATTAGAAAGTTGACCTTGGATCAGAGATTTTAGCACAAAAGATACTTCAAGGTATAACGAATTTCTTTCTTCATTTTCCCATGACAAGTTCATTGAAAAAAAAATATAAAAATTCATGCCTTCACGCGAGTAGAAGAACCAATTACTAGCTTACTGCCTCTATAAGCTAGTTCCAATCTGCTTTCTTCTATAAGCTAGTTACAAGAAACTTATCACAAGTCATTCTTAATTTGATTGTCCCTTACTGCATGTAGGAGGCCTATTTATTATCCACAGTGTGAATAACATGTCAGCAGAGATGAAATCTAAGCCATACAAATATCAATTGGAACAACATACAGGTTCACACCTCCAATATGGAATGACAATTTCTTGCCACTTCAAACACAGCATCGAGCCCTCCGAACTCTCTCAATTTTTCCTTGAAGTTACCCCCCATTCTCCGTACGGCTCCAGAGGTGTCTGATGATTCAGAACATGGAAAAAGGAAATTGGTGAGACGTGAATGAAAATTAATCGATACAGCTAGGACTAATACTATTTTTTATTGTCTCCAGATTGGACAAGTGGAGCGCAAGGAGTGATGACATAGCTCTAGTGATCTCGATACAACTCAAAATAGTTAGGATTTGATCATACAGACAGCAGTTAGGTTCTCTAAGGTGAAAATAGAAGTAATTAAGTACCATCCAACAATAAAATAAAATAGAGATAACAAAGATTGAGAAACACCAACAGATCAGGGGAACAACATGATCTTCTTTCAATGAAAAGCAGGAATTTAATAGAACCAGATAACATCATAAAAAGTTACAAACCTTCAATAGAGATGGTAGATATGGAAGCTTTTTCCATTGTAAGCAAACTAATCCATTTAGGATTTAACTTGGGCTCTTCCAACCTATTATCAGTATCATCTCGTGGTTTCATTTCCTTGCAATTAACAAGAATATCCTGAACCTTGAGCGTAATTGCAGTAGAGCTGGAATCTGTCCCTTTCACTGAGTCTTGTATGAAACCAGCATTCCTACACATCCCTAGAAGCTTGCTACCAATGGTTGGTGCTTTTTCTTTGGCACCACTTGATGTAAGTGGTTTTAACAACTTTATTAGAAAGCAAATGCAACTTGGTGAATCCAGAAGGCGATCATCTTGACCCTGAAACAATGAAATTTAGCTGTGTGGATATGCACAAATGAGACTGAAGAAATGCAAGCATATTCAGCACGTTATATCTAGTGTAAAACACTCACATCACTTGTCAGCAGATAAACTAAAGCAGCAGCCGCAAGGTTGCTTGGTGGGTCATCAAATTTGAGTCCCATAACAGCATCAATGATGGTTTTGGCCATCCTAAGAAAGATATTAACAGTAACTGATTATAAGAAGAACTTGAATTAATATGTTTAACAGGAGCACCTACTAATGCATCTAACTCAATTTAGCATATATCAAACAAATATTCATAGGCATCATGTGGTGACATGTAACTTCAGCCTCTTCTATGCAACAAAATAATAGATGCATGCCTTTGCTTACTGCAATTCTCCCGAGAAAAGAAAAGAACTGCCACCACAAGGGAAACAACAATGGAAATATTTGAGAACCATTGAAAAAAATAAACATGATTAGTTAATTTCCTAGTTTTCAATGTCATGGTAATCTTAATCAATGCCCACATATTGTTTCGGAGCCCAGTACCAATATCTCATATTTATCAATTAAACAATGGTAGCACAATTTCAATCAGAAATAGAGTACTGACTACCACAGGCATGCTCGTGACAAAACACCCCCATACCAGCATAATATATGTCACATTGTCCGGTATGAACCAAGGTGCATCGAGGATTATCATTAAGAATTTAGAATCAACATAGTAAAGGAGATCAAATAATAGCGTGTGATTCAAATTAAAGCTCAAATGTTATCTCTCATCCAAGCAATTTTGTGCTCTGCATTTATCTCTAACATTTACTTACTATATAACTCCAAAATTTTATAGAATCATCTACCCACAATAGCATTTAGGACAAACGGAAGATATGGCATCATAAATAATCTTTAAATATTTAAAGAAGCTTCTCCAAAGTAGAGTTAACCCATACCCATGAGCCCTTAAAAGTCGCCGTTGTTGCACTGTTCCACAAATTGATAACAAGGACAGAAGACTTGCCCTCCGAATCTTCACCTGCTGTCCCTTCTTCAGACCGTCTAAAGCAAAATTCACCTCATCCATATGCTCCATCATCTCTCCATATTCTTGAGTTTCCATCAATGTAGTGGTAGGAAGTAAATCACCTGGCCCTAATTCCTTTGTTTTTACCTTCTTCTTATTCTTGTTCTTTCTCTTCTGTAAACCCCCGTTCTCTATCCCATACTTCTTCTTGGATTTTCCAGAAATCCCATCATATTCCCAAGAATCCCTGCCGCCCTGGTACTTTCTTGGCTCCGAAATCCTCAATTCATGCAACTCCTGGGACGAATTGAACCCATTTGAATCAGAATCAACATTCTTCATCTTCGATTTCCAAAAATCCTCATTTTCAGATAAGTCGTGAACATTTTTCTCCATTCTTTGAGGTAAAATCTCAAAATCCTCCAATTCCGGCGATGAATTATACTCGTAAGGATCGAGATTGATTTTCTTGACCATCTTTGATTTCTGAAATTCTCCATCAGAAATCTCCAAAACCCCATAGTCCTTCGATTCTAGCGACGAACTTGTACCGCAGGGCTCCGAATCAAACGCCTCCAATTTCTTCCGTTTCCATAAGCCTCCGTCAGAATTCCCGCGCTCACTAACCTTTCTTGAGGGCAAATTCGTCAATTGCCTCGACTCCTGGGACGAAGTGAAACTATACGGATCGGACCAGTGGCATTGAGGGGATTCCTGGGACGAAAACGTAAAATTGTAGACATCTTCGGGGCATTCTTGAGAAGGCTCTGAAACGACGTCGGAGTAGCTTCTCGTCAACCCTCTTCCCTTTCGTCCGTAAGTTCTAACTATCATGACTTTCTTTATTTCTTGAAACAGAGCTCAACCCTTATCACATAGAACCCCAACAGGGGGCTTCAGACATAAATCATCTCCGATGAGAAGGGCAAAACCGGAAACGAGGTAGGGCTCGTCCTCTGCTTTGACGACGTGAACAAACTACAACAGAAAATTAGAAATTTGAAGAAGGAGAAACAGATTTTCGAAGTAACGTCAAGCAAATTTGGTGAAAGAAATTCGATTTAAGCTGGAAATCGAGGGTAATTTAGTAAATCCAGCAAATCTTGAGACTGTGAAGAGATCCAAGCCGTCGGAGCTATGTTATCAATCGGGCAATTGATTTCTAGCCGTTTATCCCCTAACGTTGGTATTTGCTATGGATTTTCTAATATTTAATTTAATTTAATATTTTATGGGAATTGACTACTTTATCTGGACAAATCTAGCAAAAAAAAATGTATTGTTTACATGAATTCTTTTTTCAATAAATTTTAGGGCATACCATTTCTCTATAATTTTAGTTTCTTTATACCAACTTTTACTTTTGAGAAATGAATGGTAGATGATGAATAAATTTATGTTTACAAGCTAAAATTGGATTGTTGTGCTTTACAATAATATCAATTTTTTTAAAATTTTGTTCATCAAAAATGTTTTTTGAGTGATTAAAAAATTGTAACTCGCCGTTTAACGTTGAAAAAAAAAGTTAAGTGCATATTTTAAGGTTTAGTATTGTTAGTGTGTAGCCTTGAGTCCTGCAGCTCTTGCACAATTTTAAAGATGTTCTAGTTGATTGTTATTTTGTAATTGAATGATGTGATGGAATTGTGTGATATTTGTAAATATTAAATTTGGTGAGACATTCTTAAGTTATTATTAAAAGAATTTTAATATATGAAAAGAGGTTGTGTGAAAATTAAATAATAAAAGATTCAAACGCATTTTTTAATATGAATTTGTTTGTTGATCGAAGCAATCCCAAAAACTTGGGGCGGTATATGTATGTGTTTGTACATGGTGCGTGCACTTGGAGCAATTTGTGACACGACCTGACAACCTGATATGAACCAAATGCACATATAGCGGGTTAGGGTTGACCCTTAATTGATTCATATAAAAAATGGGTCAGACTCGAATGACATGAATAGAAACGGATCACGTCGGGTTCAACTTGGAGGTCAACCCACTAATCCATATGATTATTACTTTAAATAAATATTATTATAATTTCATAGAGTATGAATGGTAATATTATAAAAAATAACATACATAAAGGAAAAATCTTATCACGTGCTATTATATATTGTTAATTTCAATTATTATTTTGTGAATTTATAGAATTGTACATTGACAAATCTCATAATTCATTTATTTTTATAAATTTTCATAGATTTTATTATTTGGATCAATCGGATTGGGCGGGAAAACTGCAAAATAAATAGGTCATGTTCGAATTATAATTATTAACACGATAAGTAAGTGGATCACGTTAAATTAATGCAAGATCCGTAATAATCATGTCTCAACTCAACCCACAATCTTATGACCCAACATATTTAACACCCCCACATGCGATATGTGTATTTGAAAATATTTGAAGTGTTAGTGTAATTGATATTTAACCACTGAGATAACTTTCTACTATCAAATAATGAGGAGGGTCGAATTCACATGAAATATGAATTAAACTTTTGTAATGCAAAAATAAACTAAAATGGGGATTTTTTGTTTGAAATATATAAAAACTATATCATATAGTTTATTATCTAGCAAAGAAGACTAGTGTAAGCCATGTGTGATGTACGTAAGTTATTTTATATATTTTTATTATAAAAACATGTTATTTATTACTAAAAATATTAGTAAAAATTAATAATTATACATAATATGTGAAGTTATAATTTTCATATTTTTTAGTATGAATTATTTTAAAATTTTCAAATCAAATATCATTTATAATTTTTCATGATTTTAGGGGTACTAAATTTAATGTAATCTAGATATTGATTTGTTTCAAAAAATTGGATATTGATTGTCATCATACCAAATGTACCGTAAATTTAATATAAATTGCTAAAACCACGGGGTCAATCTTAATTATCCAGATTAATTTATATTTTAATAACCATAAAATTGATGGTTTTTACATAAACAAAAATGCTAGTTTGAAATATTATTTATATTATTAAAAAATCAAATATTGCATGTTTATTTGTAATCACTCCCAAATTGATGCTGCGGTAGTATTGGAGACATATTTAAAAAAAATATATAACTTTTAAATAGATTATAAATAGGCTATGCAAAAATTAAGAAAATATATTTTCTATTAGAGATATTTAGAGCAAATCTAAGATTTAGTCAAACACATTCTATATGTATAATATTGCTAGTAAGTGTCCCGTGCGATGCATGATATATACATTTTTTTAGAATTTTATTTAATATTCTATAACTATTTATATGTATGTTATTATAAAATTTATGCATAACATTAATAAATATTTTTATTTTTATATTGAAAAATTAAAGTATTTTTAAACATTAGATTTATTATAAAGCTATATTCATGAGTGATATTTGTGAAGAAGCCAAACTTATGGAAGAAAAAATAGGGAGGAGTTAGATGATATATTAGTGTACGATAATATTTCACATATATTAAGCAATTCCATGGTTATATTTGTCGTTAAATCTATCCTGAAAGATATCCAACATAGAATATTTATTCTTTTTATGACTATTTTTTTTGTCAAAAAAGAATCTTAATTTTTGCGGTCTTTTAAAATTACCAAACAATTTTTTGTTATTTTGTTAACATTAAATTCAATGACACTATACTTATACAGAATAATCTTACTCTTTTTATGTAAATATTATTTATATATTTTTAAATCAAATCGATCTATTGTAATCTACTTATATATACATATATATTGGATATATATATCCCACAATTTGAGGAATTATAGAATCTATATTGAAATTTAGAAGTTTGTTTTGATATACTCTCGTAATAAAATATTTAAAAAATATATAAATTATAATATAATGGTTTTTGTTGCGATTTTTAGTAACCATTAAATCGTGGCTCTATTAGTGAAAATATTTTATTATATTATATATATATTTATAGAATTGATATATATTTGTATTAATATATATATATATATTGCAATTAAAAAGTAATTTAGGTAAAAAAATGTGATTTTTTTATTTAAGATGATATTTTTCTTTATATGTATACACAGCTAACTTAAAAAAAATTATATATTTAATAATAAATTTAATGTATGTATATGTATATATATGTTTAATATGAATGTCAGTTAAAGATCATGAAAAAATAATTAATTAGATATTTGAAAAAAAGTAGAGGTGAAACAAAATAGTTATAAGCTTTTAAATTTTTTAGTGAAAAAATAAAAAATAATAAAAAAGATAATCAAATAAACATATTTTGATAGATAATAACAATATGATATATCTTGAAAAATAATAAGTGTAATTTTAACATAAAAAGTCATAACTTTATCAATCAAATAGATATAAATAGATATATAGACTTGCATAGAAAATTGAATACCATAATTATAAAGTAGTTGAGGCGGAAAATTCTGATACTTTCTATTTAAACCGACATTTCTCTTTATAAAAATAATATGTCCGTACATTGGACGGGAGTAACAACTAGTTTAATTGATAAAACACAACATTTAGTCAAAAATCATCATTAATCAATAGGACAGTATAGTGTTCCACACTAATTAATGATAGCATTAATTTATATTAAATAGTTAAATCTACTTACCAATAATTGAGATAACCATAACCATCAAAATTAGGTTTGTAGATTTGCTAAGGTTAAATTACTCATAATAGGACAATTAATAACCCTACTGCTATTAAATTTCAATAATTTCAGACAATTACGAATCATATAATTCATTTATACTAATAGAAAGTTATATATTAAATTGAATTGTCATATCAAATAATAAATAATTTATATGGAATAAATATAAATCTAAAGATCCCTAAAATATATATATATATATATAATAGCAAATTGATTATTTTTATTTATATTATAATGATTTTTTTGCCCATTTTTCTTTCCACAAATGGAAAGACGGATTTTTAAAAAGTGTTGTTGTATTGCTAACCAATAGACACTTATTTTAATTTTTTATATTTTTATTTGTTAATATTGGTAATGTTACTGATTCTATCAAAACTAATATAAAAAAAATATATCTTCATAATTATTTGATTTTAATAAGTCAATTATGAATTTGTGGCAAATTTTATGATATATAATAATTAAAAAAATTCTTGATTTCAAAAGAAAACACTATATATTTGGTAATTTGATGGATGTATTTTATAAATAAAATTAATTAATGTTCACATATGATTTTATATATAATACTCTTATATTCTTATTATAATCACGGTTCATATATAAATTATTAAAAATAATTATATATATATATATTAAAAATATTAATTTTACATATTTTTAAAATTTAATAATATTATATTATAATAATGTGTTCGTGCATAGCAGAGAATAACATACTAGTTAATTGTAATAGCAAACAAAAAAATGGAGTGAAGTGTATGCATGATATATGATTTTATATATTCAGAATATTGAAGATGAATTTCAAATTACTAAACTGTAAATTGGATTTCAAGTCAATAAAAAAACTTATCACTAATATAAAAGAGACTTTGACTCCATTTATTCGAGCAAGATGAATCGATTGCAGTGTGGATTTTAAATTAATTCTAAATTAGTTCAAATTCCATGAATGTTACTTGTCAATAAAATAATTTTAAATAAATATTAAGTATTTGTATAACATAAATTACTAAAAGTAATAATCAGATTGGGAATACAATTAATAATTAATATTAAAAATTTCAAAATTTAAATAAATATTAAGTATTTGTATAACATAAATTACTAAAAGTAATAATAGATTAGGAATACAATTAATAATACATTTTAATAAATAAAAAACTTAATATTGGCGGATTCCAATAGTCATAAATAACACACCATAAAATTTATTTAAATGTATATGAAAAGTATATACTATTTTATCATATTGACATGACACGTGAAATTGGTCAATAAATTTATCGTGCTTAAAATTATGTTATTTAATACAATTGATTGCACAAATAGTAACATATTAAGTAGAACCCGTGAAATTCATCGAATATTAAAAAGAATCGTAACAAAATAATTTTTATACTAGAATAATTGAATTAATAAAAATATAACTCATTAGGGACAATCTCTCCACTTATATTATTGGAAACATATTCTTCTCTTATAAGATTTAAGATCATTTAGGACATTAATTTTCTAATAACAACATATTATCTATGTTATTTAAAATAATTTTATTTTTAAATATTTTGTACAACGTTAATATTTGAATTCATGTGTATTAATTAAAACATCAAAATATTAACAATAAGAAAAATCAATATATTTTTTATGTATATAACTAATAAAATATATGATTATTACATTTTTTTGTTGTTATTCACAAAAGTTTAGTTATTAATCAACGCTTGAAAAATAACACGGGAGAAGTTATACATAATACCAAACAACATTCTTCTCGTGAAACACGTGATTATACTCAATTCAACATTCGTAAATATCTTAATTTGAGGATATTTTATTAATGAGTAATATTTCGAAGGCATAAATATTATGAATAAATTTCAAAACATAAAAATATTATATTTAGTTGTGACGATGGTATCAGTATTTCGGTGATTCTTCTTATTGTCGAATTTACCAATTTTTTTTGTTACATTGTACTTCAAAGAAAAATAAATATATATATATATTTACATTGTACTCCAAAGAAAATAAATAAAACAATTCCTATGTACACACTATTGAGTTTAATTCAACTCTTTTAAGTTTATTATATGCTCGAGCTTGGCTAATTTCTCTATTTAGGTTTTTACAATTAACTGATTAAGTTCAGTTTGATTTATTTTCAAAGTAGTAAGCCCCTAAGCAATTTGAATTAAGTGACTTGTTTAGCCAGCTAAATTAAATAAAATTAGTTCGAGTTCAAACTTGTTAAACATATAATATGATTTGAGCTTGTCATATTTTAATTTTTTAATTATTAAAAATGAGAGAATATATTTAAAAAAACGTTTAAGTAATAAATGTATGTATATATATATATATTTCAACATTGGTTAGAACGTGTTTATGTCTATATAATCTTCATCATTTAGAAAAGAGAATCATATTTGTTTTCAAGTTCATTAAGGATGAAAATTAGACGATCCTTCCTGCGATACATGAAATAATTTTTAATTATATTAATAATATGTGACAATTAAAAAATATTAATTTCATATATTATGTGTAAAGAATTAGTAAAAATAAAAAAATTTGTATTTTAATAAACTAATAAATATTTTAAAATAAAAATAAAATTAAACAACCAAAAGTTGATTAATTAATTTTATTTTTCATTAAAAACTAATAATAGGTGAAAAATCATATTTAGATTATTTATTAATTATATTAATATTTATTATAGATGGATAGAAAAATAGTATTAAATCAATGGCAAAAAAGGCAAAAAAATTCAAAATTGAAAGAACCGTTCGCTGTGAAGGGAAACGTTGTGCCAGTTAATACTTTGGTAATGACATAATTGGTCCAGGCAGAATGGGAGAGGAGGGGGAGAATCATTATAGTTTGACCTATATATATATAAATTCTTTATTTTTTCTGGATCTAGGGTTTCCTCCTCAATCGTCATACACCAGTAGCGTACTATAATAGAATCTTATCAGATTAACCCTAGCTCTCAACTTCTGAATAAAATTTTGGATACTTGAAAGATCGGAATTCAACCATCGTCAACGACAATGAAATCGCAGCAATTCTGATTTTAAATCCATATTTCTTGTCACACTCCTGGATTTTCTCAGGAATCAATCAATTAATCTGGAAAAATCGGACCGATGAATTTCAAAGAAAACTACTAGAGAAAAAGAGTATTTCCGAATTTCTGGACCGATTGGTTGATTGATGTACTGAATTAGTGATGTGGCACGAATTTACACTGCCACCACATTGAAGTACTGAAATTGGGAAAGAAACTTGAAATAAAGACTTGTTTTCTCTGGGAAAAATGTACCGGAAAATGGTGACGATGTACGAAGGGGAAAGGGTTCTGGGAGAGGTGGAGTTGCACCCGCAGGACGGCGGCGTATGGGTGGAGGAGCTTAATGAAATTCGGATATCACACTATTCTCCACCCAGTGAGAGGTGCCCGCCACTCGCCGTGCTTCACACCATAAGCTCCACCGGAATATGCTTCAAATTGGAATCTACGGCCAAGAATCAAGACTCGTCCATTTCTCTTTTGCATGCCAGCTGTCTCAGAGATAACAAGGTATTGCCCTGCATTGTCCACCAAAACAAAACAACAAAACTGACTGGAAATCAGTTAATTAACTCTAATTACTATGAAACTCTCTAATTGAACTTAAGAACCAAAAGAAACATAATTTTAATTTTTTTTTTTTGAGGACACAGCTTCTACACACATGTAAAAGTTCTAAATTTTCGAACAGAATCGCTATTTAAGGAAACTGGACTTGTGCTGGGAGAATATCTGAACCATGGACAAGGAACAAGGAACCAGATTTATTTTCATTTTTTCCCCTTTCTTCTTCTTTAAGATTTATTTGCCTCAACAATTGAAGAATTTGGACGCTATAGCTCTGAAATGAATTTTCACTTCCACCTTTGATCCTAAAAATAGTGAGAATGTCTACTAAAGCTGATTCAGTAAATGAGCGATAATACTTTCTGTAGAATATTGGCATACTAAGAGCGTTGGTTTGAAGTCTGATGGTTTGGTAATTGGAAATGAGATGTTTAACTGCAGTTATTATTGGGTGAAACATAAGCAAATATTATAGAGATAAATTTGTTTATTCGAACTCAATGTTGTTTGAAGACAGGATATTCTGATGAAGGGAACAGTTCAAAACTGCCGTAAGATTTTATTTTATTTGGAAATTTGTGTTCTGTGAATTGAAATTGAAGATGATTTTGCCTTTTGAAGTATACTGCCTAGCAAGCCTATGTGTTAGTGAGATCTTTCTGGAGGGGCTGGCATTGCATGTTTACTGGAAAGTTATATATTTCTTGTTTTCTCATTCTGTTCACTTTAATATGTGTTAGTTTATGTAATATATGTTCCGGCTGGTTTTCATCATGTATATAGTGGCGTTTATGTTTTGATTTTGTGTCCCTTAATACATTTACATTCTTTAAAATGTGTTAGTTTATGTAATATATGTTCCGGCTGGTTTTCATCATGTATATAGTGGCGTTTATGTTTTGATTTTGTGTCCCTTAATACATTTACATTCTTTGTTTCGTGTGTTTTCTAAGGATAGTTTTTTTTGGTTTCAACACCTGATTATTACATTGTTATACTTTCAGACTGCTGTAGCATCCATAGGAGGAGGGGAGATTCATTTAGTAGCAATGCATTCCAGGAAATATGAAGGACAAAGCTCATGCTTTTGGGGGTTCAATGTGGCATCAAGCCTTTACAATTCTTGCCTTGTCATGCTGAATCTCAGATGTCTTGGCATTGTATTTGATCTTGATGAAACACTTATAGTAGCAAACACAATGCGTTCCTTTGAGGATAGGATAGAGGCATTGCAGAGAAAAATAAATTCCGAGTCTGATCCACTGCGTGTTTCTGGGATGTTGGCTGAGATTAAACGTTATCATGATGATAAAAATATATTGAAGCAATATGCAGAAGGTGATCAGGTGATTGACAATGGGAAGGTTATCAAATCACAGTCTGAGGTGGTTCCGGCTTTGTCAGGCTCTCATCAACCTATTATTCGTCCACTTATACGGCTTCAAGATAGAAATATCATTCTTACTCGCATTAATCCTCTAGTAAGTAACCACGTTACCTATACCTTTCTAATCTAGTCCAAATGTGAGGCCTTCTATATTGCTTTATCTGCTCTTTATCTTGTGTTAGGATACATTTTCCAAGGAGATCTATTTGTTTAGACATTTTTTCGTCCGTTATTGGAAGTTAACGTTAGCAGTACCTGTTATGTGGTGGTTACCCAGAAGTTCTTTCAAAGCTTGTAGCTGATTGTTAATGAATGGAAAATAAGTCAGCAAGACAGATTCTTAATTCAAACCACATTCTTTATTTTTTATTTTATTTATTTATTTATTTCTAATTTTTTACAGATACGTGATACAAGTGTTCTTGTGAGATTAAGACCTGCATGGGAGGATCTTAGGAGTTACTTGACTGCTAGAGGTCGAAAGCGCTTTGAAGTTTTTGTTTGTACAATGGCTGAAAGAGATTATGCTTTAGAAATGTGGAGACTTCTTGATCCAGAATCCAATTTGATAAGCTTGAGGGAGCTTTTGAACCGTATTGTTTGTGTCAAGTCAGGTATGTTGTTAGGAACTGTCTCCTTTTACTTTAATTTTTGAAAGCATCCATCTTTGATAACCATTAACATTTGGTATAGGCTCCAGGAAATCACTGTTCAATGTTTTCCAAGATGGAAATTGCCATCCTAAGATGGCATTGGTGATTGATGACCGCATAAAAGTATGGGATGAGAAAGATCAACCACGAGTCCATTCTGTTCCTGCATTTGCTCCGTATTATGCACCTCAAGCTGAAGTAATTCATCACCTACAAACTTTTTTCCTGGATGTAACTTGTATCTTTCTCTAACATGGTATTTACTTCATTTCTCTGTAGGCCAACAACTCTGTCCCTGTGCTATGTGTTGCAAGAAATGTAGCCTGCAATGTCAGAGGTGGTTTTTTCAAGTAAGTTACTATAAACCTGTTGGTTCGTTCTTGTTTGACCATACTTTTTGTCAAGTGCCTGTTGTTGGATTTGACATAAAATATTCAATGCAGAGACTTTGATGAAGGTCTGTTGCAAAGAATTTCTGAGGTTGCATATGAAGACAATATTAAAGATGTGCCTTCTTCACCTGATGTGAGCAATTTCTTGATTTCAGAGGTATGTAAATGTATTATTTCCCCACACCTTTTAGCTGGTCCCTTTTGCTAAGTGTAGTTGCGAAATAGCCTTTTCAAGTTCAAAATCATATCGATTGGAAAACTAGCCACTCACCAAAACTATAGCTAGGCACCATCTTTCATTTTCTTCAGAATCATCTTTATAGAGAGCTTTTTGGGCTTCTTAAAATATTTATGTGCTAAGCAATGTGTCTATTTGTTTAGGACGATCATTCAGCTGCTAATGGAAACAAGGAGTCCCTTGGTTTTGATGGAATGTCAGATTCTGAGGTGGAAAGGAGACTAAAGGTGAACTGTCTTGCTTAAATGTATCTATCGTTTGCTAGTGTACATTAGAGATTCTCTGATGTGGTCATTATGCGTATAATTTTTCTCTGCTTGCATTTCTTCCTGTCTCCGGAAGGTAATAGTTTCATAACTTGTGTGATCTGTACATTCAGGAGGCTATGTCAGCTTCTTCAACTGCTCCTCCACCAATTGCAAATTTAGATCCAAGAATCACCCCACCACTCCATTATACTATACCATCCTCATCTTTTACAGTTCCCCCACCAACAATGCAAGCACCAGCAATATCTTTCCCTAGTCAGCAATTACCTCAGGCGACGACACTTCTTAAACAACCTTTAGCTCAACTTGGCCAAGCAGAAACAACATTGCACAGTTCTCCAGCAAGGGAAGAGGGTGAGGTACCAGAATCAGAATTAGATCCTGATACGAGACGGAGGCTGCTCATTTTGCAACATGGTCAAGACATGAGAGAACACCCTCCAAGTGAATCTCAGTTTCCTGCTCGGCCAGCCATGCAAGCATCTTTACCAAGAGTTCAGCCCCGTGGTTGGTTTCCTGTTGAAGAAGAGATGAGTCCTGGTCAAGTGAACCGGGTGATACCATCAAAGGAGTTTGCTTTGAATGCTGAGACTCTTCCTATCGATAAGAACCGGGCTCATCTTCCACCTTTTCTCCACAAGGTGGAGCCTTCCATCCCACCTGGTAGAATGCTTCTTGAAAGTCAGAGGTTGCCAAAGGAGGTACTTGATTACTCTGTGGTCCTTCATTTTACACTTTAGTTCGTGCAGAAGTCGTAGTGACTTTTCATGTTTGACAAGTTTCTTTACATGATGGGATTTTTCAGGCACTTCAAAGAGAAGATCAATTCAGATTAAATCAATCACTTCCTGAATTTCATTCTTTTTCTGGTAAATCCTGTGACCTTTGTTGTCATAACTAATATGGAAGTTAGCTGTAATGATCCATCAATATCAGGCAATTACCTTCATTAATAACTTGCATCTGAGAGAAATTTGATTAAGCTTCCATTTCCGGGACAAAAGCCGTGATCCCATTCATGGAATATGCTGTGTAGTTGCCCAATTCTGCTTCCTGCACTTCCAGTTAAAGATTTCTACTTAAAAATCTGGATGGTCTCTATGCCACTTGTGCTTATTCAACGTCATCTAACAGTAATGCTTTACTTATATGAATATTCAGCTTCATAATGTTTTACCCATATGTATCATATTCTTGAAGGTGAAGATGGTTCCATGGCTCAGCCAGCTTCAGCAAATAGGGATCTCGATCTTGAAGCTGGACAAATTGACCCGTATACTGAAACATGTAGTGGAGCATTACAGGACATTGCGTTTAAGTGTCGAACAAAGGTACAAAACACAGCCAATGTTCCTTTCGTTTTCTAAATCCCCCCCCCCCCCCGCCCCTTCTCCGTGGCTCACTTTTTTGATCTCTCACTTCATGTGATGGCTAACACAATACCTGCAGGTGGAGTTCAAGCAAACTCTAGTATCTAGCACAGAACTGCAGTTCTTTGTAGAGGTGCTTTCATAATTTCAGTTGCACTTCGTATTTTATTAACGAAGAGGGGAATTGATAGCTAAATATGAAGAATTGACGTTCTACCCTCATGCTGTCTTGCACTATTATCTATATCCCTTTTATTTGCCTCTATTGTTCTTTCAAGTTCCTGTTATATTTTGATGTCATGATACCTTGTGATCCTGTCGTAATTTTAAAAGATTGTGACCAATATGATGCATTTTATTGGTCTTCTGTAGGTTGTGTTTGCAGGGGAGAGAATAGGTGAAGGAATTGGTAGAACAAGAAGGGAAGCTCAGCGTCAGGCTTCTGAAGGATCTCTTTTATATTTGGCTGGTAACATACGCATGTTGCCTTCTCGATAGTTGAAATAAATAGGATGATGTATACTTCATTTCTGACAAGTGCATTTATTCAGTTTGTATTTTATCATTTACTATAAAAGGTAATCTACTTGTGTCTTACTATATTCCTCTTTAAAGAAATATTGTGCAAATGGGGCAAGGGCCAAAAGGCCAATGATGGGGGCATTGCTTTGCTTGTTCTTTTCCTGAGACTTTTTTTAATACTTTTGGCTCAAGAGAAGAAGAGCTTTTTAAGTTCAATTCTTTTTGAAAGAGCTTAGTAGAAGGTTATCAGTTAGCTCCCAACATGGAAATCCCTTGTACACTTCAAAAGTTTGAATGCTTTTGTTTTGGAAAGAGGTGCTTCTTTTTTTTTCCCCCTAAATGTGCTCTTGTTTGCTTGAGTCTTTCTGTTTCCCAACATGGAAATCCCTTGTACACTTCAAAAGTTTGAATGCTTCTTTTTGAAAGAGGTGCTTTTTTCTTTTCTAAATGTGCTTTTGTTTGCTTGAGTCTTTCTGTTTTCATTTGCTTTTTGCGATTGTATGGAACTGTTGATTTGTTTGTTTGCCTTTCAAAATTTGCTTACCATATCAAATGTTTGAAATAGAATAAGCTTCGTGGAGAAGTGCTCAATATTGTTAAAAGTGTGCTAAAGTATTTACCTGATCTCCTGGAATCTGTAAAATGCTTATTAATGGAGGGCCAGAAACATGGGAGAACAAACTACAAAGGAGTGAACCCATGAGTTGAGCCACTATTTAATAGAATTGTCATCACCTTTTTTACCAAGGAAACCAGATGACTTGGAGGAACAAGCAAGCTGTGTCACACCTGGTAATTCGGACACAATTAGAATGCGGTTCATCATTTAGTAAACCCAATTAAAATATAACATCTAAGGAGTATTTAACCACCGCAAGAGGCGAGTTGGCAATTATATTTGAGCTATGGATATTAGAATAATATTTATTGATCTTGTAGTTTAAGCAAGAATTTTGTTTTTAACAATCATTAACCCTTGCATTTATATTTGCAGTTCACTTGGGATTCTTGCCAATGCCATTGAATAATAAAATTCCAACTTTGTTATGATATCATTGTGGGAAACATGACAAAATAGAGATGCCTTGAAAATTAAAGTATTAAAAATTTGATGTGTAAAGCTAGCCTTTTTTTGGATATCAATACATTCTCTTTTAAGAGTATGGATAATAAATTATATTTTGCGTTTTTAATGCTTTATGAAAAAAGATTCAGTTGTGACAAGGAATTTCAAACTGAGTTCGGAACCTTTCAGAGAAAACGCGCTCTACATTCTACTTAGTTGTCAGTTTTCAAGTCTTTTCCTCATAAGGTGGCAACCTCCTACAGCTTGTGTCCTCTCTGTGGTTGCAACCTTTTCTCAGCTGTTATAAGTTGGAATTATTGCGAATGAGATAACAAAACCCTAGTCAACAAACTTATTTATTGGTGATTCAAACTGATTGATTCACAGACAAGTTCTTTATAGTAGTTAACATATATGGCCTTGTAAATCATACTTCGAATCCTTCTTTCCGAAGAGTTACCAACCGTCCTTCCCATTCTTTAACCCTGTTTGGAAAGCTGCAGTGCCTAAAAAGATTCAGTTTTTGCATTGCCCATTCTCTATATCACTGTGGAACAGGACAATAATGGAGTTGAACTTGTCATAGGTTGTCCCCCAATCTGTAAGATACTGTTATCGGCTAAACATGGGCAGCTATATTGGTGAAAAGGCTAAGATTCTTTGGGGAATCATAGTACAAGCTATTTGCTGGTCTATTTGGCTGGAAAGAAATAGGAGAATTTTTTAAAATATTGAGGGACTGTAGATGACATATGGGACAGTCTAAAGATTAGAACTCTATGATGGATTTCAAATCATAAGTTATTTAGAGGAATTCATGTCCTTGATGCTCTTAGAGACTTGAAACTTGTGTTGTAATAGTAGAGTTCACTTTGGGGATTACTTATCCTTATGTAATAACTATCCTTATCAATAAAGTTTTGTTTCTTATAAAATAAAAAAATAAAAAAAACATAAATGGCCTTTATCCAGGATATCTGTCCTGGATTTAATGGCTGGATGTTATTGGATGCATTTATTGTACATGAGATGATTATCCAATCAGATATTGTTGATATATGAGTGATTGAGATTATGGTTCTTATTTCCACGACGGTTGAGAGCATTGTACAGCTTTGACTAACATTTTATTATATCATCCGTTAGGGCTCTGATGCACATTATAGCTTTAGTAAATGAATCATGTCAATTTCAATTCAGAATGCTTTTAGTTATCAGGAGTTTGTGTTGCAGGAAGAGAGAACTGTTTTGGTGCAGTGGATCCCAAGTTGACAAGAATATGTTCTACTTCTATATATAGTGGTTGTATTTATTGCTTGGCTTGTCATTGCAAATATATTGTTAAACTTGGTCCTTAGCTGTAGTCCAAGGAGGAACACAGGGAATTAAGTGTTACTTATCTAGCAATTATACATTGTTAAAAATGGTTATCACAGTACTTTCCTTTGAGTTTGCGACCAATTTATGTGTCAATTCAGCATCATCACCACATTCCTTCAGGGTATTACTGCTATCCTTTTTTGAGTAAGGCGTCAACATGTCTACGGCAAAACCTGCCATTTTCAGCTGTTGACTTTATTTATATTACAGATTGTGAGACTAACTGATCTGTCTAGGAATCTGGATTGCCTTTTGGATCAGGATCGGGAACGCAATTTACTTTTTAGCTAAAAATTGTATCTCATGGCAGGGTAGTTTAGATTACACATAGCGAGATCTGCATTAATGTCAAATAATGTTCTTAATATAGCTTATATAAAGAGTTTAAAAAATAATTCCTGATGACAGACGGGGGATATTATCAATATCCATTTACAGGTTAATTATTTAAATTCCTTTTGCATTTGATCCTTAGGCTCATAATAGTTTTTTGGGGAGACATTTATGGCTTGGATATGCCAAAAATGGCAGGTCACTTCTTTACCAATTATGTGATATGAGGTCAAAAGAGAGGTTTCCTTGTCTAATATAAAATTCTATTAGGCTAGACTCAAGTTTTAGTTGATTAGCTTTGCTAATGTTGTAGTCATAACCAGTGAAGTTTCTATGTGAATGTGTGTGTCTGTGTGTGGTGTCTGTTCATGGATTGTGCAATACCTTGGAATTATTAATGATGGGTTTTCAGAATCCTGTTTTATCACATATATGGAAAGGCCATATTTGGCATGTTTCTCCTGTTATATCATGAGGATTGTCTTGACCATCAAAATCTTGTTCTTTGCAGATAAATATATGTCGCAGATTAGACCTGATGCCAGCTATATGCCTGGGGATGGGAGTAGGTTTGCTAATCAGAAAGAAAATGGTTTCGTCAGCGATGCTAACTCTTTTGGTTATCAGTCATCGGCGAAGGAGGAGATTGCCCCCTTTTCAACTGCAGCAGCATCGCCAAGGATTGTAGACCCTAGAATTGAGTCCTCCAAGAAGCCAATGGGTCCAATAACTGCTCTTAAAGAACTAGTAAGTGATGTAAACTTAAAGCAGTTTCCCTTTATTCTTGCGGTTTTAATTGCAAGATTTGGGGGGCCGTTCTCATGCCCTTCATTTCATTTAATGTTCCTTATCAATTCAGTGCATGATGGAGGGCCTAGGTGTAGCATTCCAAACTCAACCTCAATTTTCAGCTAATCCTGGTCAGAAAAGTGAAGTGTATGCCCAGGTCACAATTTACTCGCCCTTTTCTCTCAACAAATGCATACACCAATTTTACTGTTATTGCTTGTCAACAACACTACTTTTCAGCTTTCTGGTTAATTCACTATGGTGCTTAAAAACATTCAATTACCCTCTGCCTTTCTGAGATGAAAGGTTTTAGAAGATGTGTGTTTAATTAAGGTTAATAAAACAGAAGCTGCGCAAGGTGCTCTATTCTTGTTTTCAAAGGTGTTTGAATCTGGCTTTCCATGTTTCTGTGGTGATGAGTTATGTTTTTCCTTTTGTAAAGGTTTTGACTCTTCTTTCAGGAGACAATTCCCTCTCTTGGAGGTTTTGAGTCTTTTGACTGGGTGCTCCAGTGATGTGCTGTTGGCTTCATTTTGTAACAGAACTTGTGGTTCTCAGTTTGGGGCTATTGGTTATGATTGACATAGAAAATTTTGTTCTTTATGAGCATTCTTGGACTGCATGCTTATGTATTAAACCATGCTATATGTATTGACATACTGTGTGTTATTGAAATAAAATTGGGTGTGGGACTTCCTTTACCCTGATAGTTTAGAATACAAACATATAAAAACAGCATAATGAATTGCTTCTGGACTAATTACCCCTTCTATTTTGGAATTTAGGTTGAAGTTAATGGACAAGTACTGGGTAAAGGAATAGGCCTAACATGGGATGAAGCTAAATCACAGGTACCCCATTTTCTCCATGTTTCTTGTTTAATTTCCTTTTAAATAATCTCCACAAATTTTTATCTGTTATCAATTTCTCAATTTTAATTCAAAAACTGTTCTCTCGTAGGCTGCTGAAAAGGCTCTTGGAGCCTTGAAATCCATGCTTGGTCAGTTCCCATATGGGCGTCAGGGTTCTCCGAGGTGAGTGTTTTTGCTTCTTGGTAGTGTTTGAGCCTTGTAGAACAACAGGATTGAATGAGTGTAACGACGCTTTAGGAAAGAAATTATTATTTGGAAAAAATAAGCACAACTTGGGTTGAACACATAGGTTCAGGAACCTATTGTGGTTAATTCACAAGCTAGGAGAGCCTTTTAAGTTACTTTTCAATCAAAGAATTTGAGTATGAATTTGAAATTCATAGTAGGAAATCCGTAGGTGGTTGTCTGAACTGATATGAATTTGAAACACTTTAACTTTTATATTGTGCTGAACTTTTAAGGGATTTGGGTGGATCTGAAGTCCACACTAATTTGGGTGAATTTCTAATCTCTCAATCCAAACACGACCTTGTATAGCTTCAATTCAGTTCAATAGTACAGTCCTGTATGTATGTAATTGAATTCTGTTGGTTCAGATCTATGCAGGGGGTTTCAAACAAAAGGTTAAAACAAGATTTGTCTCGAGGTCCTCAGCGAATGGCATCATCTGGAAGATACCCAAAGAACGGTTCTCCTGTACCATAGAACCTCTCCTATCCTCTCCTCTACATCCAATTTTCAGGTCATCTTGTTAAGCGTCGGCCCACACTTCTGTAACATAATATGCAAAAATTCATGCATCCCGTTAAATCTGGGGTGGCTGAGGCTCAAATGCTGCCAATTGGTGTTTCTATGCTTTGAGAAGCATAGCCTTCAGGGGTTGTTGTATCTGAATTTTGGCCCTCATAGAAAAGCCAACAAGAAAAAGAACCTTGTTGAGACTTAAGTTGGCTTATCAATGGAATGCTGAAAGCATCGAACAGTTGAAATGGCGCTGATCGTGAGGACCTTGCATGGCTTCTGATAGAGGATACTAAACTTGAAATATCATCTCATCTTATTTATCATTTGCTTTGTTAAGACACTGCAGAGGGATGAGATGATTTTCTTTATTATTATTATATTTTTTTTTTTCATTTTTGGTTAAATTACTGTTAATATTGAAGTAGGTGCAGTATATATACAGTTACTTAGAAGAATCGTAGAATTTGTTTTCTTTTCACCTTTTTCCCCCCTAACGTCTCAAGTATGAAGCCATAAGATGCCTATCCTCTGATTTGATTTTGCTGGTGAGTTTTGTGTGTGATAAATTCATGAAGCTCTACTCATCATATGGAGCAACCTGAGTTTTCAAAATCCCATTCAACCCTGCTCATCTCAAATTATGCATTAATATAATCTTTCAAAAAAGAAAAAAAAAAAAAGTCATTTTCCCCTCCATATTTGTGTGATGAAATAATCACTTCGCTTTTCTGTTGTCTTTTTTTTTTTTTACTTCCTTTTTTCTACTTCATATTATTTTTACGTTTTTGTTAAAATATTCTTGAGATTATGTAAATATTTTTTTTTGAAAATAAACAAATTATTAGTAACATTGAATATGAAAATAATTCATACTTCCAGCAACAGAAAGCCAAATTCTACATATATATGTACATATATATCGTAAAAAATGATGTGCATCTAGTATATTGTACAATTTAATTTATATTATTACTTGTTTGATTAAAAAATACTGATTGTTTATTTGAAAATTATTGCTACTTATTTGTTAAATTAAAAAAAAATTACATAATATTTTTTAATTACATAAATAATATTTATAGATTGTATGTACAAAAAACTCATAAAAATAGAACTTGTCGAAACCACTTATAATTATGAAGATTGCCTTCAAATATAAAATTCTCCTATTTTTCTTTTGAATCTATCATGTCGTAGACCTAACTTAACTTTAACGTAAATAATTAACTCTATATTTATTTCTTGAAGTCTTTGTAACAGTAGATACAAATCTATACATATATAAAGAGAGAGAGGGGAGACAGAGAGGGTGAGGGAGAGAGATTCATATAAATTTTTATTTAGTTGTTTGATCTTATAATTTATTTGATTTTTTGTGCAAATTTTCTGTATGGTATGGCTTCAAAATGATATCTAATATCTAAATGTTGGCCATAAACATAAGTTATTGATTAACAGACATTATTTCAATATTTCTTATAATGATTCCCTTTGAAGATTCTATGTTACTCCATGAGATAATATCAATGTGCTACATAATATTATATTGAAAATTAATAATAAAATTTTTCATGATTTGTCATACATACAATAAATTTTACTTTTGAATGTATATTTAAGTTTGTCATATTTATTGCCATTTATATTTCGCTTTCATTAGATTAATTAATTTATATTTATTGGTAACATAAATATACTATAAACAACACATAAATGCAAGAGCCCAAGTCAAAATTGGTATTTATAAAAGACGTGTTTGCATTGGCAATAAACAAATACCGAACAGTGAAATTAATTTGAACAAATAATTGAAATAAAGAGCCACATTATATCCAAATAATTAAGGGGAAAGAAAAGGAAAGGTTCCGTTATTAATTAATTGTAGTTATTTTAAAAGTAACAGTCCTAATTAGTTGTTTGGATGTTTATACAGACACATCAATTCAAGCAAGCACTTTACTATATTTATATAATAAAAATAATATAATAATTAACAAAATATACCAATATATATATTCTTCCTTTCTACTCAAACGTATTCGCGCACACATTTTATATATAGAGAGAGACAGAGAGAGGAGAATCGAACATAATCAGTGATTTAGAGAGAGATGGCATCATTCGACGCGTACAGCGTGGACGGCGACGCGTCGGCGCGTTCATACGAGGACGGCGGCTACACCGCTTATGACGAATCCTACACCGCCTTTTCCTCAGCGGACACACCGCCTTACTCTGCTCCCGCTTACACTCCGGAGTACGGCGATACTGAGGAGGTGAAGGTGGATCATGTGGACAGCCCCGATCCGTTCGGAGTTGGGGCGAATAATCAACCATTCGGATCAACTGGTTCGGTTCCGATCTCTAACGGCAATGGAAGTACGCCGTTCAACATTGGGGAAGATTCCGAGGGAATATTCAGCTCGGACGGACCGATCCTTCCGCCTCCTAGCGAGATGCAGGAAGAAGGATTGGCTCTTCGCGAATGGAGGAGGTCAGATTTTCTCTAATTGTATTGGTTTGTTTGCTTTGCGTTAAAGTTTATGGTGTTTGTTCTCGTGTACAGTGGGATCTGACTTGTACCGTTTTTGCGATTTGATTTTGATCTTCCAACTGTGTAAGTGTAATTCGACTGTGGTTTGAACTCTTCTATCCTGGTTAGTTTGGTAGGAGTAACTCTTCAAAGACCTGAATCACCTGAGTCCTTGTCAATGAATCTCACATAGTGTAGGATCCTTTCTGATCACATATATCCTTGATCAGTCTGTTTGCTGGACTGATTTTGACTTGATAGTTGAGATAGATTATTATATATGTGTGTGTGATTGGGGGTGGGGTGATAGGATCTGGCGTGAATCTCGTCATCAAGATGCCTGTAAACACAACTGTTTCCAGATTAGCCGTTCAGGCTATGTAAATTCATGAATCAGTGGCTGTGGGACATGTCTGTTCCTTCTTACCTCCATCAGAAGTTCAGATTGCTTACAATTTCAACATGTTGTCAATAAGACATAACTATAATTGCTTATAATTTCAAGAACAGTTAGCTGATCTTTTAGTAATGTATAACATGGTCGGACAGAAGCACTTTAATGATTGAAATCACAATTGACAATTTTGTGAGATGGTTTAATTTATTAAAATTGTAGAAATTGATGGGAATAATCGAATTATAACCTCAGTCCAAGGGGGGTAGGTGAACATCATGGTAACTAGAGAAGGTAGCACTTCGTTTAAAGTTTAGAGAAGAAAGTTGATGAACTAACTGGGAAAGTAGAATTCATTTGGTTGATTCCACCGTAATTATGAGAGACAATTGCCTTTGGGATTTGATGATAATACAGTATCTTATATGTATTTTGGACTTTGCTCAGGCCTGAAAATTTAAATTAAGAGGGAGCACATATTAAGACTTGCCCTAATGTTTGCTAATTGATACTTTAAAGAAACTTGACATTGTGACGCATTTAGACGACTCTTTTAATTGCATGGAGCATTTTTGGAAGGAACTTTTCACACACACACACACACATATATATATATATGTACACATCGTATTCTCATCTATTATTACATATATTTTATTATTATTATTATTATTATTATTATTATTATTATTATTTTGGCCTGCTTACGCTTAATTGTAAACGGATTTTCTTTTTTTGAATTGACCTTGAGACGAGCAGAATCCACTGCTTTCTTTGTTTTACAATTGTTACCAGATACACAGTAGCATTTTCACCGCATGTATCGTTAACTTCGTGTTTTTTGTTCTGACCAGGGAGGATGTTTGTGTTGGCTATCCTCTCTTCAGTTGAGTTTATATAAACCAGCATGTTAACGTTCTAAATTCTCATACTGGTGATAAAACTGTGAGGCACAGTCAAATGATCATTATTTTATCTGAAATCAAATCCTCTATTTCTATAATCTGTTGCAATTTATATCTAGCATTCCGTGCCTCTCCTTCACTGCCTTAGCATTTTTAGCTAATTGCCCCATTCAGGAGGATTATCCTAGTTTGAGCGAACTAATTACATGACTGATCAGTTGGAAAATGCTATATAAAGCTTTGACTAAATTGGGGTATGGCAGAGGTAAAAGAATATGTTGAAAGCCCTCTGTATGTTATCATTATATGGTTCAATGAGTGAGTCTGGGATATGTTGATAACAAACTTTGACTAATCATAACGGGCACGAATGCAGGCAAAACACCATAAGGTTGGAGGAGAAAGAGAGAAAGGAAAAAGAAATGCGAAGCCAAATCATAGAAGAAGCTGAAGAATTTAAGGAAGCTTTTTACGAGAAGAGAAAGCTTAATGTAGAGACTAACAAGACTAGCAACAGAGAAAGAGAAAAGGTTAGTTTTGGATTTAATTACATCATTTATTTTCATTACCTCGAGTAGCAAAACAGTCTTTTGATGCAGTTCTATATCTCACAGTTATCCCTGGCCAATCAAGAAAAATTCCACAAAGAGGCCGACAAACAGTACTGGAAAGCCATAGCAGAACTCATTCCTAATGAGGTGCCCAATATCGAGAAGAGGGGAAAGAAGAAAGACCAAGATAAGAAGCCATCGATCACTGTTGTCCAAGGGCCCAAACCCGGTAAACCAACTGACCTTTCAAGGATGCGTGGAATATTGGTGAAGCTCAAGCATAATCCCCCACCTCACATGTTGCCGCCCCCACCCCCTCCTGCCAAAGACGGGAAGGAAAACAAGGATGGGGAAAATGCTAAAAATGCAAAAGAGGTGGCACCTAATGCTGTAAAGGAGGCAACAGCTGGACCAGCCAAAGGTTCTATTTCAAATGGAGCTCCAGAAGCAGCAGCAGCAGACGAACCTATTGCACCAGCAAATGACCAACCAACTAGCTAAATCCACAATTTTGATTGCACCACACTTTCAGTTTGTTTCTCTACCATTTCCTATTTTACCACCATGATTTTCCATTTGCTCTTGCGCATGCCATTTTTGCTGTGGATGATGCACTCATGATGGATAACCGCAAGCTATAATTTTAGCATTCTTATGTTATGTTGTAAGTGATTTTTGTGCCTGTAAACTCTTGATGAACATATCTGGTGTTGGGGATTATTCTTTCATTTGGAGTACATGGTTAATCATCTTTAAGTGCAGTGTATAGAAAGATTGGAACATGCCCCTATAATCAAAGGTAAAACTTCTGAATATCAGGTCAGAGTATGGATTGAGGTCTAGTTGGTTCGTTGTAGACGGTCATGCTATGCTTTGCATACAAAAGATATGGCAAAAGAACCTCTATCAAAATTTGTAATAAATACAGTAGTAGGCATGCATTTGTACCCAACGTTGCAAATAATATCTGACTAATTTGTGATGCCCTGTTGAAAATTATTTTTTGACAAGTTGTATCCCGTATTTCTGTCATTGCAGTAATGTAGGCTGCATAAAGGATATTTGCGAACACTTTTAACAAAAGCAACCCTGGAAATGCAATAGCATATGTTCATTGCCTAAAGATTGTGACCACAGACCAATTCTCGCCTGCTATGAAAGAATTAAAATCATCCTAACTAAATAAACTGTATCCGAGCATACAATATTGGGATCTCTTACAGTGTGCTATGTACCAAACAACACCTAAACCCAGGAGAAGCCTCCCAAAGATATCAAGCGAACAATAACAAGGCGAAAACATAATTTAGATGAATGGCATATACATAGCAACCCCTATAGTATGGAACTTGAATAAATGCAAGTTTGGCTAAAATGTGTTTTTCACTCTATATGAATAAAACCATCATCTTGAATCTAGGTATCGTCAAACTTCATCTTGGGGCCACCTCAGTGATGGTAGTGGGAAAAGAACTCATCTGGTGTCTAGTGGAGGTTTCGGGTAACTTACCCTTCGACAGTTTACCACTCGATCGAGCTGAGCCCTCAAAGTACCCAGGAGGCGTGAGTTCCTTTTCATTTAGTCGTACATTCTTAGAGAGCATCTGCAGGACCTGGCTCATCAGTGGCCTCCTGCTTCCATTTGCTTGAGTGCAAAAAAGGGCCACTTTCATATACCTGATAACCTCATCGTCTGGATACTCCTCGAGTTCTGGATCAACCAGATCAATTAGCTTCTCTTCTTCATAAAGCTCCCAGGCCTAGAAACCAACCAATACACGTCGAGCTTAGCAGAAATGGAAGTGCTAAAAGTAGTTAACCAGCAAGGATGAATGTTATCTCATTGTAGCTATTTAGTGATCCTGAATGTTATTACCTAAAAGAACATCCAACTTAGATTACACCTAATTGTCGACTTGTGACATAAGTGTGTTATCTTTTCGGTCACTCAAGATATTTTTTTCCCTTTTTTATATATAAGCATCTATTTAAGTACCTAAAAGGATATCAAATAAATTAGAAGATATTACCCACCCATTCCACTAACAACTTCTGGCCTGCTGCTCCATAATTAGTGTATCCACTGCTTCTTCCACTTACAATTTCAAGTGTTAAAACTCCGAAGCTGTAAACATCAGCCTTCAGAGTTAGCTGACCCCCTAAGACATATTCAGGTGCCAGGTAACCCCTGCTTGGAACAAACCCAGGGTTTAGAAACACATTTCTAAAATAAAGTCAACTTTAACATCAATGAGGAGAAACCATGATCGATTCAAGACTATTTCTAACAAATTGTTAACAGAATCTGATCCAACTATGTGCAGATCTTGGTAGAATCATAAAAAAGAAACTGAAAACATACGTTGTTCCTGCTATTTTTGTGCTGATATGAGTAATATCATCAGGAAAAAGCTTAGCTAATCCGAAATCTCCAATTTTTGGTTGAAAGTCCTCGTCCAGAAGTATATTGCTAGCTTTGATGTCTCTGTGGACAATGCGAGGCATGAGTTCTTCATGAAGATAAGCAAGCCCTCTGGCAGTGCCCATGCAAATGGAAGACCTTTTTTCCCACTCCAATTTTATGGACCTGTTCAGACCTGTAGATTACATATACAATTAATCTGAGCACCCATTAGGCAGGCGGCATGAAATCTTTTAACATGCTTCAAGCTCCTAATGATAGTATACCTAATAGTACACGATCGATGCTACTATTTTCTACATATTCATACACCAAAATTCGGTTAGATCCATAGACACAGCATCCGAGTAGTTCAACAAGGTTTGGGTGTTTGACATTAGAGATGGCGTCTATCTCAGTCAAAAACTCCCTCTCTCCCTGTTTTGATTCAACAGAAAGCGTCTTTACAGCAACTTCAGTTCCATTTTTTAGAATTCCCTATGCAACATCAGTGGGGTTAATAAAACAGTTTTGCATGAAGAACAACTGAATCAGCTTTCTCAAATCCACAAGATTGTGAAGTGTTCATCAATTTGATACTTGAGCGATGAAACCAAAAGATCAAAAGATAGATTACTGCAGAGAGGAGAAATGCTTAATTTGCCTGTATAGTATATAATCTAGTGAAAAACAGTTATGGAGCTCGTCAGGCTGGCAGCACCGCAGCAGAATTGTACAGAAAATTTGTTTAGTACTATTACGTGTTTCAAGTAAAAAGAAGCCTATGTCCATGGACCATGAGAGTTACAACAATGAACAATATGGAGTTACAATTAAGAGAAAAATCCACACTCTAATTGAACCCAACACCACCACACATAATCTTAAATCTCACAAAAACTCTCTTAAAAGTTGCACACTTCACAACTCCAGAAAGATAATTAACCTCAGTACTCATAAGAACTTTCAAGTGTTACAAACTTTACACCTCCAGAAAGATAACTCACCCCTCGCGATAATTATCTCACAAGTTTTCCCAAACTATCATCTATACACCTCACAAGTAACACTCAAATTTTCTAATCACAAAATTCTCTCCGAACGTGATATGTTCAAAAGTAAGAATTGGGATAAAAATTCGGCCAAATTGCATTGCACCTTGCATTCTGTTCATTAGGAAATTCCACCATTTGCATGCCATTGCCCATTTTCAAGTGAATACCCCAGCAAATATAAAGTTTTGCAGGCTGAAATGAGGAATTCCCATTATTCATCAAAGTTCAGGAACAAAACTCATGGCCACCCGTGCACACACTTTTAGGTCACAAGACTTTATGTTGTTGCAAGTGGCTTCCAAGCTTTCATTAGCCCACTTAATTATAATCAAGTCACTCTGATCGAACTTACTTCTTCATATGAAAAAGTAGTCACATAACTATTGGGTGGTGGCAAAAATGATCTCATTTTCATTGATTTGTCAAACAATTAGTCCCCAACTTCTAATTTTGTAAAACTCTGATGAATTACAATGACATGGCTGGTTGAGTTAACAAAAGTCATGTCAATATGTAAAATAACACCACGTTGCCAGAAAAATTAAGGGAAACCACCTAATTTCTGTAGAAAAAATTTTAATTATTTTAACTTAAACAAGAAAACGAAGTCAGACGTAAAAAAATCTAAACAAATAAGCTCCATCATTCTCAACAAACCTAATCCCCAACAAAAATCAACCCCATCCAGAATTCTAATCCCCAGTCAGGTGCTTGATTATAAACCTCAAGAAATAAGCCCAAATCAACAGGGGGTTGCTTAAATGAATTTTAAAAAGTAAATAAATGTCATATTTGGCAGAACAAGTGGAGAAATTCTTTGGATGGCCATTTTGAACGCCATGTAGTCTACTGCATGGTCCTATGGAAGCAAAAAAAAATAAAAATATATATATATATAACTAAATGCTACATTTCAAAATATTAAACAACAAATTGAAGATTCTAAAGCATTAAAACAAACAAATAATTAGCAAGAAGTTGAAGATCACTTACAGTGAATAAGTGGAGGTAAATAGTTGAAGCCTCCATTTTGAAAAAACGTAGCTCTATCAATATTGATTTGAAATCATAATCTACTCCTCGACTGGAGTTTAGGTCCTCTTTGAGCTTAGCCAATTAGGGTTCTTAAGGGTGGGAGAATGAGGACTTAGAGTGTGTTTTTTTTTTTGTTAAGAGTGAATTTGATTTTTTTGTGACTTTTGTCTATTTACCGACTAATAAAATAATGTAATTTTTTTCCCAACAGAAATGAGGTGGCAACTTTCCCCATTTTTTTGCTGAGGGGGCGTTCTTTTACACATAGGCATTAGGTTTCACTAATTTGGCCTGTCACATCATCATAATATGTCGGATTAACAAAATTAAGGATTTGGGGACTAAATGTGCAACTATTTAATACATAGGGGACTGTTTTTACCAATTTCAAATGGATAGGAGCATTTTTGCATTTTTCCCAAAAAAAAGCATATAAAACTTATATCATCCGACAAATGCATGATTTCTAGAGATATGATTTGTATGTTACAATTTGCTGATTAAGCTCAAACTACAAATGTTGGCCTTCTTACAGATGGATATTTTGGGGGACACCATCAAAATCTGGACCTTTTCAAAGCATGCAAGTTGGCGACAAAGTGTTGAGTTAATTTAACTGGACTTTACATCTCATTGAGCATTTTCCCCTTGAAAATGTTATTATTCTCTTGCTCGTCATACCAAGAGGAGAACATTGAATTCTAATTAAATTATGAGGCCTGATTTAGCCTTTGGGAAAACAATTTAGCATAGTTAAGTTGCTGGCATTAAGGGAAAGAAACTGCGTAGCATTAAATATTACCTTGTAAACTATACCAAAACCTCCTCTTCCTATTTTGTTGCTTCGTTGGAAGTTGTTTGTTGCTACTCTTAATTCATTGTAGGAGAAATTTTTTGTTTTCGCAATTGAGGTCCCTGGGTAGAGAAGACATATAAGAAATATAACAGGAAAACAAGAGTAACATGAGGTATATCTGGATTAGAAAAGGAAAATGACAGAACAGAAAGAGAGGCACCATACCACTAGAATAACATATTTCCATCTACTTCAAACACTAATAGCCAAAAGGATCCCTTTTCCCTTTCCACTCTATCAAAGGCCATCGCCGCAGTCAAACTATGATAGTTCATGCCTGTCATCATTCCAAGCAAATGCAACCTCTTCTTTTATCTTAACCATTAATTTTAGACGTACCATTTTTATGGCTCCTTTCTACAGAATAGACAGCATGACACATTCACAGCCTAAATGAAGGGGAATCTTAAGAGAAACTTTAGTTGTTATAAGTAGAAAATATGCCCACAGCTATTGTCAGCATCCAGTACAATATATGCAATAGGATGACAAGGCAAGCATTACCGACGTAGTGACTAGAATTTCAATGATCTGAAACATCATCAGTACAACTATTATAATTCAAAAGCAGGTATGAAGTCCTAATTTCAGAAAAACATTCTAAACAGAATATTAGTGGGCCCGATATCACATGAAAATAAAACGGTGAAACATTCAAACAGGTTGCACAGACTGAACACCAGAAAGCAAAGGCAATGAAATGTTATTTCCATGCAACTTAGTGTTACCTTCTTCGTCTTGTTTGGGTTCATTAGCATGCTTATCACGTTTCTTCTGTAGCATAGATGAGGCACCAAAGCAGCTACAACTCATGTCCTAGAATAGTCTACAACGATAATCTCCCAACCGAACTCAAGTGCCTTTCAATCTGGACAAAACAATCAATACATTTCCATTAGCCATCTGCTTCTTTTCCTATCCACATTTCTTCCTGGATCAGCTAATCTTTTTCCTGCATGCATTTCAAGAACATGATAACAAGCAAAATTTTACTACATTTCAAAGCCTTTAAGTAATTATTCCAATTTCCACAAACAATGTAAATTATTGTCTGTTGTGTGAATGGAAGTAGCTATTGCCTTTAAATACTCCATAGCCAAAGACGCAATACTTAGCAAGTAGAAATCAGTGTTCTTAAAGTTATTAATGAAGCAGATCAGTGAATGATATGCAGGTAATGTATATTCCTGAAACTTATTGTACGCTCCATGAAATACTCAGGAGAAATATGAATTTTCAAAAATGTTATGAAATACACACAAACACACGAGCATGCACGCACGCACATGAGCATCAATTTCATATGAAACTCACATATGCATAATCCTAGTTCAGCAGAACACAATTTTTACCACTTAAGTCCAGAATCTCACACACTTATCCTCATACTAATTATTTTAAAGAAAGAAAATGCAAATCCCTATCAAATCTCAACAGTTACACTCACAAGATAACCTACCCTGATTCATACCGAAATTAACATGGATTTCAGCACGCCACACACAATTGAGATCAGCAAATATATTCGAAAAGTGAAACACAATAGCTACACAGAGATTAATCGGCACCGTTGCCGCAAGCAGTGAGGAAGAGAATCGTAAATGCAGAGAGCGGTTGAAAAATACCAGCTGGAGCACGTTTGGAATCCTTTTCGTCGTGGTTTTGGTAGCGGTGGAGGAGAAAGCGAGCTTCCACAGCTATTAAGAATTGAAGAGTCAGAAGTCATAGCTCGCGCGAGATATTTCACCTGCGTTCTCACCTTCCTTAAATATATCACTGTGCCGTGCGTGAATTTATTTATTTTTCACAGCGACAGTTTCTTTCTTTCTTCCACTGACCACTGTAGAGCGTGGGCTCCAGCAGTGGCCAAGTATTCCAATTTTCCCAACCATTCCTTTTTTCTTTTTCTTTTTTTTTTTCTTTTTTTCTTTTTTTGGAATTATTCATCTAATTATATTCCTCTTCAGCTTCGGTTAAGAAAATGTGAACTTTTAAATTAAAATATTAAAATAAATCTTTTCATGCCTTTTATCTAACTATACATACTTTTTATTGTTATTGTATAATATATTGCTATACTTAATGTTTTCTTTCTCTCTCTTTTTTTTTTTAGTTAGTCTGAACACAAACGAAAAAAAATAACAAACAGCAAAAAAAATGATAAATTCATGTATAATCGACTCAAGTTTTGTTCATCAATAAGATTTATATGTATATCTATATATGATTTTAAACTTAAAATTATTTTCTTATCTGTCTGTACTAATATAAAAGAAGGATATTGAGAGTTTTTCACTTCTCACTACATATATCTTTTTATAATTAATTGACATATATCAGTCGACTCAGTCTTTATTTTTTATTTTCTCTTTTATTTTTATTTTCACTCAAATTTTAAAATTCAAATAATTTTTCATTTTAAGTTTATATTAAATCAATCTTCTTTTTGTAATATTTAATTTAACATCAATATTGTATATATTAAAATACATAATTATATTTAAAATTATGAAATATAAAATTTTTATGCAGTGAATTATTAATTTAATTTTTTTGATATATGATGAATTTGATAAATAGTATATCAAATTTTATATGGATTTAACCTAACAAAAATAAAATTATAATACTATTAATTTAGAGCGAATTTCTTATGAAACGGTTGCACATGTGACACAATTTAAGGTGTTACTTGCTTAACTATAAAGTATTACTTATTTAGCTTTAAAATATCATTATTTTTAATGTAACTAATAAGAAGTAATACATTTTAAAAAATAGTAATATTTTATAATTAAACAAGTAATACCTTAAATCGTGTCACACATACAATCGTTTCACAAGAGTTTTTGCGATTAATTTATTGTTTAACTTCAATAATTTTTACTAAATTAAAATAGTTATATTTAGTTGAGGGATAATTTAAAATTCACTCCAAAATATTGTACAATTAATTATTTAATAAAACTAACTTAAAAAAATGAAAATGCAATTTAATATATAAAATCATTTTTTGAATTGAATAATATTTATATAAATATAATTTATATAAATAATAAATTATGTACATTTTTAATAATAATAACATAATTTTATCATAAATTATTAATATAATAAAAATATTATATCACATGCATTACATGACGGACATCTAGTTTATATTATAAGGACACATTCCATATTATTCAAAGAAACACAGCCTCTTAGTTTATTCAAAAGATAATAATAATAATGTCTAATTGAGTTTATAAGCTTGAAGAAATATCACACATAAAGAAGAGAAAAGTATGTTACAAGATTTTGACGCTTGTAAGATATCGCAATGTTATTGAAAAAACTAATAATGCACCCCTATAATGTATGATATTTTATTTTATAATTATTAGTTATTAATTTTAAAATTGTAGAAATTTAAGAATATTAATAATAATGATAATAATAATAATAATTGTATTATTAATAATTATTGATAATGAAAATTTGTTGGATTTAAAGTGTAAATCATCATGATGAAGGTATTTTAATGTTATTGAATTCTCTAAAAAACAACGAATAGAAAGTATTATGATCCTATTATAAATTAATTTTTTTGGAAAACTATATTATTATCAAAATAAAACATATTTCAGTCTTTCTATATTATAATGAAAATTATATTTTCTTGGTTGGTTATTTATGTTATATATGTGCTTACAGTCGGTTGGATATTTGTATTGAATTTGAGTTGTTAATAGTTATTAAATAGATTTTTTTTTAAATTAACATTATCTGATAATTTAAAAAATTATAAAAAATTATTCAATTTGTGTTAAAAAAATTTTATCTTAATTATATTCTATAAAATAAATATATATTCAAATTCCTATACGGCATAGATAATATGAACTACGAAATACTAGAGTTTGAAAGTAACGAAAATTTTGTGTTAGTTCTTGATATTAATATGATATAAATTATAAAATACTTGTTAAATAATAATGAAAAAAGTGATGAATAAATTTTGAAAGTAGTATTATTTAATGTTTGACCAATCATAATTTGTTAATGAAATTTGTAACATAATAGAGTGAGAGAGGGAAAGAGAGAACAAATAAGAGTCAAAGTAGTAGTTGCCAACCTTTCAATGAAAGAAATTGTAGGGTCGAATTTAAAAGGAAAAAAAAAATCAAATCAAATAATAATAATAATAAAATAATAATATTATTATTGATAAATATCTACTCAAAATTGGATGACCGCGCCCATCATTTGGACAAGTCTTGGCCAACGCACTACATGCACAAATTTTACTTTTTATTGTTTCTGTTTAATAAAAAGAATTCTTTGTACTAATAAGAAATATGTGGAAAAGTTTTGACACTTTATTTGGTTTTGCACGTTGACTTGCTTACTTTGAGCGAATCTCAATAATGTTGTAATAGTATTTTAATGTTTTATTTTAATTTATAGTTGTTTTTGGCCCACACATCATTTGGTATTTTTTTGAATGTTTCTTACACTTAAATTGTTAGGTGTGATTATTTTAACTCTCCATATAAAATTTATTACACCAATTAATATATATTAATTATCTACTCTTTATGTCTCGTATATAAAATTTAGTAATTTTTCCTCAAAGAATTTTATTTCACAAAGTTTAAGAACATAGGTGAATAGACTATAGTTACCCAATTAAAATTTCTATTTAATCCTTAGTTCATAAGTGATAGATAAATAGAGGTGAAAGTAAAATAATCAAAGAATATGTATTAAATATAAATGTATAAGTAAATGAATTACATAAATATTATTAAGCATATACATCAAACTAAAAAGAAAATGCATTCAGGGTTGACTCCCACCGAAAAATGATCGAGCAAAGGCACCGACCTACCAAATTTTTAAAAAAATTGACCGCATATCTTACAACGAACATAATATATGAATTGAGTCCAATAAATAAATGATAATTTTTTATATAAACGTCGTATATGTGTTGAGTTGAAGATTTTTTTTTTTTTTTAGAGAATATATTTTATGTAAACCTCAATTATGTGTTAAACTTAAGAAATAATTGCAACCACACAACTTTTCAGACATGGGACGTGTTTAAAATGTTTTAACAATTTTTAGGTGTCATCAGTTGACCCAAACTTTTCAAACCAAAAAATTGCCGTCCACTTTAACTACAGTTGAGAAACATTTTCCCGATGAAACTAACATGAACACGTGGCAGGAAGTACTTGGATTTAAGCTTTGACATTTTGGGCAGCCAAACAGAATCAGGCGATGTGGGCGGTTTCCTGGAAATTAAAATGAATGAACGGTGAATTCCATGGAATGTAGTGACGACAATTCTATTAGGGAGCTCTAAATTAATTTTGAGAGGATAAAATAAATAAAAGAATAATTATTATTTAGTACAATATTAATATTATATTAATACTAGAAAATTTTAGAGGGATTCGCACAACATTACTCTCCTCATGGAATATTTCATACGGTTAGGTATTTGATGTCGAGATCTTGCTCAATTCAGTTTCTAGTTTTCCTCTTTCTTCATATGTTTTATTTTTAAATATTTTAATTGATGTAATACTGGATTTTAAAAAATATATTCTAGAAAATGGTAATAAATCTTCTAGAAAATGGTAAAACAAGATTTATGACTGTAACATAAAATAAAATTTAAAAATTGGTGCGGCTATTCATTCTACGGGAATCTCTAAACATACCTCAAAGTCTAAATATACCATGTAAAATTAATAATTCTCTTTTTTTTTTACTAAATATATCCGATTTTATACTCCTTATACCCTTTTCACAAAAAAAAACAAAAAATAAATCAGTATTCTAACATGACTGCCCTACCCTTGATAATTCCCAAGACAAAATCACAAATCAAAGTAAAAAGGGTCCCTGCTTTGCTGGAAAAAATTCCAATTTTTTTTATCTCTGCAATTTCTCCATCTACCATAAATTTATCCCATTTACCTCCTCTCTTCTCTACCTAGAAACCCAAAAAAAGAAAAAAAAAAAAACTCTTTGTTTCTCAGATTAGCAACAACAAGGAGGGAGGAAAAATATTGTTGCTCAAATTAAAAAAATAACACAAATTTAGGTTCAGTATCAAAATATGGCGGCGCCTGGCACCAATGGAATGAAAGCGCCTGTTGGAACAATGATAGTCCAATCACATACAACTTGCTGTATGTGGGTGACTTATATTTCAATATGACTGAACTCTAAGAAGTTGCTGATTAAGACTATGAGACGTGCCCACATACAACGAATATATATATATGAATCTTTGTACACAAAATTCTTAACAAAATGAAGTTTGAGAAAAACAATATTTAAAGAATAGTGTTAAGTGTGCTTTGCTTATCAAGTTTGGCATTTGCGCTGACAAGTTTCAAATTTTGAGCCGAATCTCAAAAGAATCATAAATCTGTAATTGCAACTTATCTTTTACTTTTACAAGCAAATTAGGTTTAATTCAAAAAGTTGTATTAGAATATAATTCTTATTTATGGGTAAAAAATACTAATCAAAAGCAAATATATTTGCAAGGAGTAGGGGTTAACATAACCAATTACTATATTCATATTGAATTATTATTTTAAAGAAATTGATATTATATTGACACAATCATGTGAATGTTAAGTGGATTTATGAATACATATACATTAAGAGAAACATATATATGTTTATTTCAAGGATATACAATATTTATAGGTCAGGTTACTATTTTACTTCAATACTTTTAATTTCTTTTAATAATTCTATCACTTTTTTTCCTGATTAAATAAATGTCTGTTGGATTATTTTATTTTAAAAATAATATTTTATTTAATTTATCAATAAAAAAATTTCTATATTGATTGTTAGATTTCACTGTCCGATGTTTGCAATTGTATATCAAAATTTCCATAACTATTTTGTCAACAATTCTTCTAGAATTAGGAAATTAATTCACATCAAAGCCAAAATAAGAGAATCGACAGACATATTCTAGAAGCAAAAAAGTGTTTTTTAATTATAATGGAAGATGCCCATTATCAAACATATTTAATAGTCAAATGGGATGGCTTATAACGCCATTTACAATAATTTGTATTACTTTAGTGCATATTTTGCACTATTTTAACTTCAATTTTATATTCATTTTTCAACAGTTTACATTAATATTAATATCGATAATTAAGATTGATGTTTAATTTTTCTTATTGATTAATGCTCAATTATAATAGGGTTTTGACTACACCAACAACAAAATTATTATTTTAATTTAAATATTTAGATAAAATTATGGTAATTATCCAAACTCTATACTATATTATCTAATTACTTAATTGGACCCTAACAGTACCTCAAATTCCTCCTCCATTTGGATGGGATATCAGATTCCCTGTTGTCGGGGAGGAAATGGAGTCCCTAACTAAAGAAAGCGAAGAAACAATTTATTCGATTCAAATTTAATTGAATGTCTAATTATAATTCAATGTAAAGTATAGTTCTTGGATGTTATTTTACTAAGCATGATTGTTTGATATACCACAAGTTAGCTTGAAAGAAAATAAACTAATGACATAGTTAATAAAAAGGGCAAATGTATTTAAACTATGATAGTCCGATAAAAAAACATTAATCATAATAAATATCTCAACATACTGAATTTGATAACATACACTGTTGTACATGACGAAATTGTTCATTGCATATACAAATACTGCCATTCATAATGAACAATATTTTTGTGTATAAATAAGTACAAATAAATATACACGTAATAAAACTACCCCATAAATCGTATAATATATCATTTAAAAAAATGACTTTGCAAATAGTATTTTAAAATATACTAGAATTAATAGGCTAATATTGAAAAAAGAGAGACGATATTGAGAAAAAATAAAAAGGAAAAAAGAAAAAGAAGAAGCAGCACAGTTTGATTTGAATGCAAGGTAGTAAAATGTTGATCCATATAAATAGGGTATAAAGTGGAAGAGGGACCAAGACAGCGTGTTGTAGTGGACAGCAGATGCAAAGACTTTAATGGAAGAAGAACGAAAGCTTTACCAAAGCGAAAAAGAAACAACCAACACCTGGAATCTCCTCACTTGTCTTCAAAACTAACCCTAGGTCCCTAACCCCCAAAAGCCCCAATCCCCCAATCATCCCCCGCTATCCTTTCTCTCTCACTCACTACAGTCATTCCTGTCGCCTTCAATCGCGACTTTCTCACATCCCCACTCTCTCTCTCTCTCCAATATACAAATTTTATATATATTAGGGTTTTTGGTAATTTGGGGCGTCTAAATGAATGACATTACCAATAATACCAATTCCAATCAAACCCCACAAGAACAAGCTGCATCAGCACCAGCACCAGCACCAGCGACTGGTGCTAAGGAATCTGAGCAGGAATCATCTTCTCCTGGATCTTCTTCCTCGGCCAAGAATTCGTCGGAAAAAGCTGACGCTGCCGCGGAGGAAGAGGACGTGGCGATGACGGAAAAGGATTCTGCTGCTGTGGGTATGAACTCGACTGACGATCCTATGGATGAGGATTCAGCGAACCCGGCTACCGTCTTCTGCATCAAGCTTAAGCAGCCCAAGTCGAATTTGCTACATAAAATGAGTGTTCCCGAGCTCTGCCGCACTTTTAGGTGTGTTTTCGCCATTAGGAAAATGTTGGAAGATAGTAAGGATATTCCGGATGTTATTTTTACCAGCCAGTCTTAGGTGTTGTGTTGAGTGAAATGATTGCTAAATTTAATTTGAGTGGATTTATTTGCTTGAGAAATTGGGGCCGCGGTGGTGCATGAAAACTGTTGATTGAGGATGATAGTTCTATAAGCTACAATATTATTTAGAACTGAAATTTAATGTCAAAACAACGACAAAGAAATATGGCTGGTCAAACTTTTGCACTTTCTCTGTGATTGTGGCAAGCAAGATGGGAGGTACATTGTTCTTGGACCTTCTGATAATTATTCCGCCCGTAGCATTTTTGCTAGCCTGCTGAAATATATAATTTTAAATTCTGCAAGTACTTCATCCACTTGGGTAACAATGGGCTGATGATGCAATATCTATGGTTTGCTACCATGATGTTCTATCCAAACATTTCTGTTCAATGTCCAAATGGAGTTCAGGAGATCCTCAGTTGTTGAACCAGTGGAATTAACTCTGTAATCCTTTGACCAGTTTTCTCTTACCTTAAATTGAAGCAGCGTGGTGGTCATTCCGGGAGTCATATTGTTAAGATTTATTCTTGTTCACTATTTTTATATCAACTTACATCGATTGAGTTATAGTCAGTGGATGTTGTATAACTTTCAAATGTCAAGTTATGGTCCCCTATGTTTGTAGCTATGAAAAATGGAAGGGAAGAGGGATATAGCATCAACTACATTCATGCTGAATATATAAGATTGCTCATTACCGCACAACTTAAAATGTGGAAATTAAGTTGTAGCAGGCTTCAAAAGACCAGTAATCTTCAGTTGTTTCTTTGAGAAGTCATCCCGTTGCAAAAGTTTGGTGTCCCTTTGGGTTACAATCATAATGTATCGTGTGCATGAATAATGCATTGATGTTTTGCATAGTAGTACTGGATGTGCGTTAAATTGTGGTCATACATACTTCACTTAAAATGGCTGGATAGTTTCCTCGTGGGAATTTTTTTGTTCTCTCTCTCATTCTGCATTTATGCTTTGTGATTTCTCTTATTTTGGTTATTTTTCCCCGTCTTTTAAAAAAATGACCCTTTTTCTGGGGTTTAGATTGTTTTATATTTCAAACTTGTAGCTTCTTTTTTTTGCTGATTTCTTATTAACACCTTCTTCGTATTCTACAATTTGAAACTTGTGTTTGTTAACTTGCAGTGCTGTTGCTTGGTGTGGGAAGTTGAATGCCATAGCTTGTGCATCAGAAACGTGTGCTAGAATCCCAAGGTTATATCATCAAATTATATTTTTGTACTTCTTTGCATCACAATTGTAGCATATCGGTTTTGAATGTTTCCCTTGCTGTCCTTTGCTGCTGGTTCATACAAAATATAGATCCTTTCTAGTTTTATTATTATTAACTAAGGTACTTGAGTTATCATAGAAGAGACACTGATTCTTTGGTTTTTCAAAATCTGCATGGCGTTCCACCTGTGGTGATTGAAGTTCCATGAAATTTGGAGCACAGCACAGCATAGGAAGATCCAAACCAATATGCGAAAATTTAAGAACAATTAGATGGTCAATTTACTTAATCGATAAATGCCTCTCTTTCTGCAATCCACTCTTCGTTAAGTATTCTTTTCACTTGGTTGCAATCTTTCATGTTGGCAGTTGGTGGTATATATTACTTGATCAGCCATCATGAAGCATTTTGTAAATGATATGAGAAGCATCTACTTAACAATATTCTTGCTTGTGAATTCTTTCAGAGCATTACACTGCAAAGTTATTCTAGTAACATCGATCAAATATCATATAATGTTTCTCAATCTGTTTAAATGGTTTTCCTTTGTTCTATATGCTTCTGGTCTTGTAGATGATTGGATGCTCAATGTTCACTATTAATCAGTTTGTAACTGTAGATGGTTGGAATTGTATTATGCTTTTTGCATATATATTTATAAAATTTGTTAAACATGCTTACATATTTCATTGTATTTTTCTTTGTAGTTCAACTGCCAACCCACCATTTTGGATCCCTATACATATAGTCATACCGGAGCGACCAACAGAATGTACAGTTTTCAATGTTATTGCAGGTATTATCTGTGAATCCATTTTGATATGATAATCTGATGTGGAACTCATCTTCACTCCTTGATATGAACATTTCTATTTTATAAGTTAGTGGATATTGTTCATCTTTGTGTTAGTGGTAGTTTTGAGAGAATGTTTATGTTGGTAACTTGGTATTATTGAGATACTGCTATCCTATTTTTATTAGAAAGGGGTGGCTGTTGGTTCTATTCGTGGGTATGTAATATGTTTGTAATCAATTTGGGTTTTGGACAGATTCTCCTCGTGACTCTGTTCAGTTCATTGAGTGGTCTCCTACTTCATGTCCCCGTGCGCTGCTTGTGGCTAATTACCATGGACGGATAACCATTTGGACTCAGCCTTCCCAGGTATGCTAGTGTCAATTTTAACCTTGTGGAAAAATTAGTAACCTCTCACATGAATGTGAAATGCCTTCTGCTTGAAGCATTCATTATCCCTTGTAGATCCTGAGAAGAATTTTCCTGCTCATTTTTTCTTCTCCATTGACATTCAGGTACCAGCAAACGTTGTGAAAGAGGCTAGTTGCTGGCAGCTGGAATATGAGTGGCGCCAAGATATTGCAGTTGTTACAAAGTGGCTTTCAGGAGCTTCTCCTGTATGTAGTTCTTTTATCATCTGTCATGTTGAAGAAAACATGTCTGAGATATAAGTTTGCTTTTACACTTGACTTTTTTTTTATAATAAAATTAGTATAGGTGGCTCTCAGCTAGATCCAATGGCTCTACAAAGTCTACATTTGAGGAGAAATTCCTTTCGCAGCAAGCAAATGCTTCAGGTTCTTCTTCTTTGTCTGCCTTCTTCTGCATTGATAGCTTACTTCATGTGTACTGTTAGCTATATTTGGATTTAAATTTTATCTCATGCTCGACAGCTTTGTGTTGTATGTTGAACTGTTTATATTTGGATACTTTGTGTGTTTCTTTGGCAGTAATTTCAACTGGAAGTGGCTGTTGATGCAAATATGCATAAAAGTTTCCGAAAATCAGTGCATTTTAGGTTTAAAAGAGATCCTTAACAAGAAGCTCTGCATAATTACTTTTTGCTTTGCTGAAAGTGGAAACAGTAAAGAACTAGGTTATCCAGTCAATCTGCAACCCTTAAGTGCACAGTCAAACTAAGATAAGAAAGATTAGAAACAAGCATATAACACTGGAGTATTCATCAATAAGGTAGAAAATCTTCTGGGCTTAGAAAACTAGACTTTGTCTTGTGCTCAGGAGTCAGGACATTCCTTAGCTTAAGTTAGCACCTGAAGCAGATTTTGGTTTCCTTCTTTATACATGCATTGCAACTTTGAGTTGGTGGGATATTTGGCACCAGTTGTTCAGCCACAATTTCCTTGTGCTTCAGAAAATCAATTCCTTGTAAGAAATTCAGCAATTTGGGATTCCTCCATCTTAAATTTTAACTGTGCTGTAGCTTATTATCCAAGTGCAATTGGCCATAAATATCATTCTTGATCAGTGTCATTTCTGAAATTAGCTTTAAACAATTTGCTTTTTATCTGTTCACAGCTGGCTGGCCGAATTTTCTTTGCGTTTGCTCTGTTTTCTCTTCGGGCTCTGTTCAGCTACATTGGTCCCAATGGCCACCCAATCAGAGTGTTGCTCCTTCCAAGTGGTTTTGCACAAGTAAAGGGCTTTTGGGAGCTGGGCCTAGTGGAATAATGGCTGCTGATGCTATTGTTACAGATTCGGGAGCTATGCATGTGGCTGGTGTCCCCATTGTTAACCCGTCAACTGTTGTCATTTGGGAAGTCACACCTGGACCTGGAAGTGGATTTCAAGCCACCCCCAAAACAAGCCTGAAGAATGAAGTTCCGCCTTCACTTAGTCCTCCTTCCTGGGATGGTTTTGCGCCACTAGCTGCATACCTTTTTAGCTGGCAGGAGTATTTGTTATTAGAAGCAAAAAAAGGAGAAAGAAAGACAGAACAAGATTACAGTGATATGATAGCACTTCATTGTTCTCCAGTTTCTAACTTTTCTGCATATGTGAGCCCTGAGGCTGCAGCTCAGTCAGCAGCAACCACAACTTGGGGTTCTGGTGTTACTGCTGTTGCCTTTGATCCAACACGCGGTGGTTCTGTGATCTCTGTTGTGATAGTAGAAGGTGTTTATACAGAACAAAATTAGTCCTTTCCTTTCCTTTCCTTTACATTTGTGCTTTTCATTAATGGACCATTCTGCTTACTATTTGCTCAGTGCTTTATGCATGTTGGGAGATCCATTCATTCGTTCCAAAGTTCAATTGCAATGCCAATCTTTATCCTCATCCATATGCTGCTTAGAAAAACAAGTAAAAGGAAATTATTGGTGGTCCCCTTTCCCCCCTCTCTCTAGGGCGGGGGCTTCTGCGATGGTTCACCTCAAGACATGCAGCACCCTGGCACAAGAAAAAGAAATAGACCATATACCGAGAATAATAATTCATGGATCTCCGCTGGGTAGTTCTTGAGGTTCTTTTGTTACACCGAGAATAATAATTCAAGGTTGATGAGGACTACCACATAAAATCATAGGTTCAAAAACATTGAAGAAAAATTGCTAGCACTTACAGAAAGCTATAATCTGTGGAAGAGAGGTGTGAGCTCAATCTATAATGGCCTTAATAATCTGTTGTTACCTTAGGGGGGTTTGCACCAGTTTTTGTATTTTTTTTAATGATAGAATCCTTCTGTGAGTTGTATAATTTTTTATTGCATCCTCAACTTCATAGGCCTGTAGAATATGTTACTGTGATCATTAACACCACCATCAAGATGATGATCATGGTGTGCAGATACAAGCACATTAATGGATCTTTTGACATTTTGTGTTGTTAATACATAAGCATTTTGGGGTCTGCTATTCGGAAGTTGTGTCTTTAGAATTAAAGAATACTGGTAAAGCAACTTATTGATGTCCCAATGTTGCCTTATTGTTATTGCCCCTTTGCAGACCCCCATTGAACATGAATATTATATTTTCCCAGTAGTAGTGAAAATTTTCCTTTTGGCCCTTGTCTTATTGGAAAGTAATGCTGGTGATTCTGCTTATGCAGGTCAGTACATGTCTCCTTATGATCCTGATGAGGGTCCTTCAGTCACGGGTTGGAGAGTTCAACGCTGGGAATCATCTGTTGAGAATGTTGTGATCCATCAGATATTTGGAAATCCTAGCTCTAACTTTGGTGGGCAGGCACCTAAGCAAACAGTTTGGGTGAGTAAAGTTATTAAATGCATTCCAGCACCTAGTGAGTTTAGATGCCCTGGAGCAGGGGCCATCCCACCAACTGGTGATGGGAAGACTTCTCCTGAATCTGGTATTGAGACTGCCAAAAGAGTCAGTTTTGATCCTTTTGATCTGCCTAGCGATATTAGATATCTTGCACGAATTGTGTATTCTGCTCATGGTGGTGAGATTGCTGTTTCTTTTTTGCGTGGTGGAGTTCATGTTTTCTCTGGTGCAAATTTCGAGGCTGTTGATAGCTACCAGGTTAATGTTGGCTCTGCAATTGCTGCTCCTTCTTTCTCTTCTACTAGTTGCTGTTCTGCTTCCGTTTGGCATGATTCTAGCAAGGATTGTACTATGTTAAAAATTATTCGGGTACTTCCTCCTGTTCCTAGTAGTCAGGCAAAAGGTAACTCTGCAATGTGGGAGCGGGCTATTGCTGAGAGGTATGTTGAATACATAGTTCCAAGGTTGCACTACAATATGAATAATGTTACTTATTCTGAATCTGTATATTATACTGAGTTCTATGGTCTGTTATAATGCCTCTGATCTGCATATTTTAACTGATATTTCTTGGCAGATTTTGGTGGTCTCTTTTGGTAGGAGTTGATTGGTGGGATGCTGTTGGCTGTACACAGAGTGCTGCGGAGGATAGCATTGGTAAGAATGATCAACTTTTTCATGGAGATAATAAAAAAATATTCGTGCCCAGTTGAGTATAGCGTGTCAGTCTAGCAGTGGAATAAAGTCATCATCATGTCCTCTTGTTCGTGTCTGACGCCTCTGAATGCTGGCATGTTGAGAACACAGTGATTGTGTTCATTTGACTTAAACGGTGATATGCTTCTATTGTCCTCACCCTCCTGGGGAATAAACTATTGAATTATTGAAGCTATAGCAGTAAAGCAAACACAATATAATTATTTCAGTGTGTTAATGACGTGCTACTCCAAGAATTGTATGTTATCTTTTTACTCTTTTCAATACTCTTGATTGTATAAAAATGTGAGGAACGAATATACTGTAACTGCATATTTTCAGAATCCAGGCCATTGCCTCTATCTGATGGCATAAGTTAAATGTTCCAGTTTCGCTGAACAGTGTCATTGCCGTACTGGATGCTGATTTTCACTCCCTACCTTCAACTCAGCACAGACAGCAGTATGGACCTGTAAGTTGGTTTTTTCCATGTTCATTGCTTAACTTTCTAGTGCATTATAGGATAGGATGCTCATAGCCGGATTCTTTGTTAATCCATCAGTAGACACATAAGTTTGCGTACTTGTTTGGAATATGCAGAGTTTGGACAGAATAAAATGTAGACTGCTAGAAGGTACAAGTGCTCAAGAGGTTAGGGCTATGGTCCTGGACATGCAAGCAAGGCTGTTGCTGGACATGCTTGGTAAAGGGATTGAATCAGCCTTAATAAATCCATCAGCTTTGGTGCAAGAACCTTGGCAAGCATCTGGGGAGACATTATCTAATATTGACCCTGAAGCAATGGCTGTTGAACCAGCGCTTGTTCTTAGTATACAGGTTCATCTTTTGATATATCTTGCTTTATTTTCCTGATATTTTCTTTCTTCCCTTTTTTTTTTGTTTTTGGTTTCGTTTTTTATGTTCTCTTTTCTTTGAGTGCATATTTGGTATTTTCTGTGCTTCATTAAATAAATGGTTGCTAGTCTGCTAGCTGTTAACTCTATGTATGATAATGCAGGCTTATGTTGATGCAGTGCTTGATCTTGCATCACACTTTATTACACGTTTGCGGCGTTATGCAAGTTTCTGTCGTACTCTGGCAAGTCATGCTGCCACAGCAGGTACAGGTGGAAGTCGTAATTTGGTGACAAGCCCCACCCAGAGTACTTCTACCCCTGCTACATCTCAGGGTGAGTATAACATTTGGTTCTGTGGGAACTGTTAGATACTGAAGTATAGGGACAAATATTTTAGTACGCTGTCCTGGTCAATTTAATAGAACTGATTTTCAGTTTCTCTTTCATGTTCTTTCTAACCTCTGTGCAACCTTGATAAATTCATCTTTAGGAACCCCAGGCGGAACAGCAAACTCCACTGGTAACACTCCGATGAATGCTTGGGCACAAGGAGCTATTTCCAAGATTAGTGGTCCAAATGATGTTGTTCCAAGTTCAGCTCCAAATAGAGCTTCAAACCCCACAAGTGGTCCTTCAACCTTTATGCCAACAGCAAGCTCCACAGGTAATACTCAGATGCAAGCCTGGGTACAAGGAGCTATTGCCAAGATTAGTAATACTAGTGATGGTGTTCCAAGTACAGCTCCAAACCCCATAAGTGGCCCTTCAACTTTTATGCCAATAAGTATCAATACAGGAACTTTTCCAGGAACTCCAGCTGTTAGGCTTATTGGAGACTGCCATTTCCTTCACCGATTATGCCAGCTCCTGCTATTTTGTTTTTTCTTCCGGCGAACACAGCTACCTCGCTTTATAGGTGCAGCTCAAAGAAATGCTGATTCATCAACCCAAAAGCCCCAGCTTGGTGTGCTAGGGAAATCCGAAGAGACCAACTCAATCACTGCAAAACCTGCACCTACGGTGGTCAGATCAGAAGAAACACAAATTTCAAGGACTGGACAGGTTGGCAATGGTGCAAAAGTTCCTGAAGAAGGTCCAACTAGTCGGTCAAGATTAGGCTCTGGTAATGCTGGTCAAGGATATACGTTTGAAGAGGTAAAGTGGTCACAGTAACATCTTTAAACGAGGGAAAAAATAAAAATAAAATGGTGTTTGATTTAGACCTGTTTAAGCTATAAACTATTATTAATATCCTTGTCTGGAAAAATGGAAAAAGAGAAGTCGAAAGCTTTTACCACTCAGTCAATGTTGAAGCCTCAACCAACATGTTTATGGTTTCTTATGTTTTGTCATTTTTGTTTGTTTGAGCCTGATTAGATGAAGATGCATAGATAGTCGCTTTCTATCTTATGTTAGTCTCTTTCTGTTTGACCGAACAAACATAATCAGCTATCTTTTTGAATCTTTGGTCATCTAATAATGATCTGAATCTAGCATGGCATTGTTACTCTTAAACCTTTTGAGTTGTCACATGCATTTTTTCTCCTTTTTTTGAAATGAGCAAATTAGAGAACTATGAGAGGGTTTCCACATAAAATACCAGAAGCAAGCAAGCAACTTTATTTATAAAATGGTGATTAAATTTATTTATAAGATGATAAATAAAGTAACTACCTTTGCAATAGCACTTGCCATGTGTGTGGTTACAGGCAGATCTTTGGGAAATTATATCGTTCTTTTGGATAACCTTCTTTCTTCTCTTTATAATTAGGTTCATTGGTCTTCCATGCAGGTAAAGGTCCTTTTCCTTATACTTATGGATCTATGTCGGAGGACATCAGGGTTGGCACATCCGCTGCCTGTTTCCCAGGTTGGGAGCAGCAACATCCAGGTCCGTCTTCATTACATTGATGGAAACTATACTGTTCTACCAGAGGTTGTCGAAGCATCACTTGGTCCTCATATGCAGGTACTTGGATGAAAATAAATGACACTAAAACAATGATTGGTCTCTGAATGCACATTTTCGCTAATTCTCTCTCTCTCTCAGAATATGCCCCGTCCTAGAGGTGCAGATGCTGCAGGTTTGCTTCTTCGGGAGTTGGAACTCCATCCTCCAGCTGAAGAATGGCACAAGAGGAATATGTTTGGTGGGCCGTGGTTGGATCTAGATGATACAAATCTTTCTGAAGATGGTACTAAATTTAGTAGTTCAATGGATTCGGTTGACTCTGGCACATCCAAAAATGGCGACGCTTATAATGGCACTCACACCTTGTGGCCAAGAAAGCGTAGGATGTCAGAACGAGATGCAGCTTTTGGGCTGAACACTTCAATGGGCCTTGGAGCATATTACGGTATCATGGGCTCTCGAAGGGATGTTGTAACAGCTGTCTGGAAGACAGGTCTTGAAGGAACGTGGTACAAGGTAGCTTGTGTTTTGTCATCTGTTATTCGTCCTTTTTTTTATGCTAGAACATATCTTGGTGAAAGTTGCCCCCCCTAAAGTATATGCTCCTTCAGAGTTCACACAAGTATCAACAAGTCCTATTTTTTCAAACATTACTTTTACCATTTTTCAAGGAGTGTTTGCCTTGATATAAATATGACGAAGTCAAGTTATTGATTACATACTCTAGCTTATCATAATTCCCTTTTTGATTTAACATTTGCGTGCCTCAATTTTCTTCAATTATTTATTTATTTCATTTGGGTGCAGTGCATAAGATGCTTGAGACAGACTTCTGCTTTTGCTACACCTGGTTCTAGTAGAAGTAGTCCTCATAATCAGAATGAGAAAGAAACATGGTGGATCAGCCGCTGGTCTTATGGTTGCCCAATGTGCGGTGGAACATGGGTTCGTGTTGTCTGGATATATAAAGATGCTACATCCTACTCTTGATTGTGGCGACGGAGAAATAAGCAGAAGTAGCTTTATCCATCAATGGATGCTCAATATTTTCTGTTGTAAATATACGTACACACTTTTATACATCTGAAACTGATCATGTGATCGACCTGCAACTTTATATGTTGCAAGTTTTTTTGTAGTCCATAGAGTACCTGCAAGCATTTGTAATCAAGAAGTGCAGTCTGTATTTCTGGCATTTTGGAAATGTAGCATGTAAATGTACATGTAGTTGGGCTGCTGTGAATGTTATGTTGGGAAAATCTTAGTGATGAGTTCTGATCTAGTCTACGCAGTGGACTTGTTTGTGGGATTAAAATTGAAGGTGTTTCTTGTTTACCAGTCTTATGCACATTCAAATCAAGATGTTCAATTAGAGCTGATCGAATACTGTTTGACCTGGAGTAATTGAACATTTTCTTGGGGTACATTTAGTAAATCTGAGATGTGAATAGTCGTGCCCTTTCCTTTCCTCCAATCTTATAACTAACACAGTTGTCACGTAACTATAATTTTTTGATTACTGAAATTGCATTTACAAAGCTCCCGGAGGGAGACACCATTTCTTCAGAAACAAAGTCCAAACGCCTCAGGTCATCAAATATACATTCTGAGGGGGACAAATCAAACTAAAGAATACAAAAAACATAACAATAGACTGATAACACTCCATTATTCAAAAACACAAAAAGTTAAAAGAAAGAAAGTTGGATAACCAAGCATGTCAATGGAGGTACTATACCACCAACAACGCTAGAATCAGCTCCAGGTTGCCCAGTTAGCAGAACTCCCAACTCTGGGCATACTGTTAACCTTAGCATAAGCATCAACTGCAAAATATGATCCACACATTGCACCCTCACTATCAACTCTTGGCATCGCTTTCATCTTATGCATTGGATGCTCGAAGCTCATCAATCCTCTGTCACTGTGGTACATGCACCCTACCCCAATGGAATAAGAAAAAAGTTAGATCGGATACTACGTATATTTATGCAGATCGGTGGTGGATACTGCAACTAGTGCATTTCACCAGATATATCATCTACACGAATATATATATATATATATATATATAGATAATCTTGTGAAGTTTGTTCACATTTTAGCATATCACTCTCTCTCTCTCTCTCTCTCTCTCTCTCACAGTAGATGAACGTACCAGCTGGAAATGGAGCAAATGATTTTCTACAGCTTGCTTTTATGAGGTTAACATTGTCTGAGATCATAACAGAGCCTTCAGCAGATACACCCCAGAAGAGACTCAATGCTTTATCAGCACCCTACCAACCAATGAAAAATTGTTAAAAATAAAATAAAATAATAGCAAGTGTAAAAATTCAAGATTCATGAATATGAATTGCACTTACAAGGGCAGCAAAGACGGTCCCATATTTGTGATCATAGAGCACAAACCCAAAACTGCCTTCGAGCTCTTTAAGGACCTGATGGGCCGGAATTGGGCTCCGGTCGCGCAGAGTCCGGTAGGCCTCAATCACAAACAAGGCCTCGTTTCCACACTTGGTCAGCCCGTATTGCTTGTTTAGGTGGCAAAGGTTGTTTAGACCCCCCAAGAAGATGCAGTACACATCATCCATACCACAGAACAAACTGTAATACAGTAGAATATCGGAATTTCAGATCATGCTTTTATTCAATTCCCCATTCTAATTATTTTTCGATATAAATGGATCATAGTTATTGCACTTGATAGAATCCATCTGTATACAAGTATTGGAGGCATCTGAAATAAGGGTCCGTGTGTGTGAGAGAGAGAGAGAGAGAGAGAGAGAATTACCTCCGATTTAGACTGACCGGAGAGCGAGGAGGGGCATAGGCCAAAATAGCCTTATCAACAAATTGCATAGAGAAGCCATTGGTGGAATGTGAAGCGAAGAATTCCTTCAAAGTATCGTCTGGGGATTTAGATCTGCCCGCAGCCACAGATGATGCCGGGCTATGCAATTCTTTTGGTGGATCCACCACACCATTCTTGAATACAGCCAACATTCTCTCTCTCTCTCTCCTCTCTCCTCTCTCCTCTCTCCTCTCTCCTCTCTCCTCTCTTGTTTGTCCCACAGAAAATCTTAAATAAACACAAACCAAAATGAATGAGAGACTCAGATGGGAAACATATACCAACGGATAAGAGAAATTTTGGTAAAGAGTTAAGCTCTTATAGTCGTTGGCAGGAGAGGGAAAATAGGTGCAATGTCCGGGCAACAATAGATAAGGACAAGCCTTATCCATAAGTCTGACGTGACATCGACGCATATCCCACTTGGCAAATCCCCCTTGTCTGTTGGAAACCTGCGACGCCGTTGGTTTCATTTTTAGGCAAAAATGACAAAATATTATGTTTTTCAAAAAAAATTGTAAAATTATAATAAAATTTTTTTTTTTTTTATTTTAAGTAAAGTCGCCCCTGCGAGGGGCGACAATCAAAATAAATTTTTTTTTTAATTTTTTTTTGAAGTCGCCCCTGGCAGGGGCGACCAAAATTTATTTATTTATTTATTATTATTTTTTTTAACGCTGGAGCCTTCACTCGGTCGGGCACTCGGTCGCGCGCCGTACTCGGCCGGCCGAGTGCGAACCCTTACTCGGCCGAGACACTCGGCCCCCGTATTACTCGGCCAACCGAGTACTGCCATCCACTCGGTCACGGCACTCGGTCGACCACTTCACTCGGCTGGCCGAGTGCGAACGCGGATTCTGATTTTTAACATCCACTTCAATTTTTCTCTCTCTATCATATCTATTACCACCCACACACACCACACATTTATCTCTTCCTCATCACTTTCTTCACTTCTTCTTCACTTCTTCTTCACTTCTCCTTTCAATTATCCTTCAATTTCCTTTCAATTTTTCTTCTATATTCACGTTTCGGGTTTCTCCATTTCTCAAAGGTAATTTTTATCTTAAATTTTATGTGTTTGGGTGGTGTGTATGTGTACTGTTGTGTGGGTGTGTATATGATTTTTTTGTGGTATTTTGGTGTGTGTATGGTGTGTGTGTGTTGCTTTGTGTTGTGTGTGTGTAGATAGTGGTTTTTTCTCCATTGCTTGTATTGTATGTTGTAGGTGTGGTGTATGTATGAAATGTATGTATTGAATGTATGTATGGAATGTGGGTATGAAATGTGGGTATGAAATGTGTGTTGTGATGTGTGTTGTGGTGTGTGTGATGTATGTTGTGGTGTATGCTTGTGTGTGTGTTGCTGTGTGTGTTTGTGTGTTGTGTGTGATAGGTGCGTGTGTATGGTTGTGTGCCGTGTTTTGGATATGTGTATGTCGGTCGGTGTGTGGTTGTTGCTATATATATTGTTATAAATTTGTCGTTGATATTTTTCTGTGATACATTATTTGATGTAGGTACTGTTGAAATTGTTGATGTTGTTGTGCATTTATCGTAACCCTCAAATTGTTGCCGTTGCGTTGACATATTGATTTATTTCAATTTCAGGTTTGAATTTTTCTATTGTATTAGTTTAAATTAGTTTTATTAAACTTTGCAATAAAGTAATTAATTCCCTATTTTAAGATCATTAACACATCTTTATTATTTAAGATATGGGGTCTTCAAACAACGTCGGTATTGTTGTTTATATTGGGGATTGTAGCGATGTTCCACCTGTTTGTGCAACTAGGGTACCTCGCGACATTGGATATTCCAGCTTGGTATCAAAATTATTTCAATTGACAAGGATTGATAGCAATGAATACAAATTGAACATATCCGCTTCACTACATGCAAACAACAGATATCATCGTATACCAATCAACAACGATGATAATCTATGGTTTTTCTTTGCACCGGATGCGGATAATCAATATGTAGAATTTCATATTGATCCAGAGAAACTGCAAGATAATGTTCTTCCAGATATTATGCCAAGCAATGAGTATTTTCAATATGCTGCTTATTTAAGAGGGGATGGCATTAATAATCCGGCAGTCGTCAGGCAAGAGCATACAGTTGGAACCTCAAGGTCCAATAATGAGGGTATTCCAAGTGAAAGAGAAAATGCTCAGACCGATGATCAAACAGATGATCCATTGGTTGACACTTTTGGTGCGAATGAACTAGAAGACTCTGAACCCGATGAAGACGAGTTGTCTAGTGAATCAGATGAAGATGGGGTGGATATTGGTGATATTCAAACTATGTATTCCCCAAATCAAGAGAGATCACCATCCAATCAACAACCATCATTTCCATCAGGTGCTCAGAGATACTCCATGCATCCGAATATCCCGTTCTTCAATGCATCATCACATGAAATGCTTGCGGACTCCTTTGATCTTCCCAAAAATTTTAGATACTATGATCCTACTGAAGGAGTGCTCACAAAAGGCATGGTTTTCAAAGATAAGAAGAGTTTGCAGTCTGCAGTTAAAGATTTTGCAATACGTATAGCGAGGCGTGAATATCGAGTAGATGAAAGCACACCTCTTATATGGAAAATCAAATGCAAAAATAATAGTGAGACTACACGCTGCAACTGGTGGTTGCGTGCAGGTTACAGAAAAAGGATTGATATGTGGGAAATCACTAAGTATGGAGGCCCTCATACGTGTCTAATGAACGCGGTGTCTGTTGACCATCGGAACTTGTGCAAAAACATGATCGCTGCGCTGCTAACTGGGATGGTTCAGACAGATCCCGGGTATGAGATTAAGTGTGTTCAACAGCTAGTGTATGATAAATTTCAATATACAATCTCATACGGTAAGGCATGGCATGGTTTGAAACGGGCAAGAGAAAATGTGTATGGTACATGGGAGAGCTCAGTTTCAGATCTACCCAAATTTTTGGGAGCCCTACAAAAATGGAATTCAGGCACAGTTGTGGAGTGGCGCCACATGCCCGAAGAGACAAATGGTATAAAAATGTTGAAATATGTGTTTTGGGCGTTCAGGCCATGTATAGATGGGTTCCAGCATTGTCGTAAAATAATTAGTGTCGATGGAACTCATCTTTACACTAGATACAAGCACAAGATGTTAATTGCTGTTTCCATGGATGCAAATCAACATCTTTTACCTTTGGCGTATGCACTTGTGGACGAAGAAAGTTTTGGTTCTTGGTCATGGTTTTTTCGTATGATATCGAAACACATTGTTCGCGGTAGAGAAGAAATGTGTCTGATTTCAGATAGACACGCCGGTCTTTTGAAAGCTGTGGAAAGAATTCCAGATTTTCAGCCACCTCTTGGAGTCCATCGTTTCTGTTTGAGACATGTGTGTTCGAATTTTAATAGCAAGGTCAAGAATGTGAAGTTAAAGGACATGTGTTGGCAAGCCGGCTCAGCGTTCACAACCAGAACCACCCATTTCTACCGGTATCGACATGCAAAGTAACAGTTATTACGCCGCCACCCCAGACTGGGATTTTACGGCAGATGGTCAGTCGTTCACTTCTCTCTTAGAATCTGGCCGTTATACATCTCCGCCTCCAGCATCATGCACTTATGGAAATTTTCTGCCTCAGTTCAATACATCCCCGATCTCATATTCCCATTCTAGCACGCCATTGAATATAGTACATGATCATGTGATTTCGAGGACTGCATCATCATCATCATCAGGTCGTCCATCTTTTAGTTTGAATATTACGACAGATGATAATGATTCGGATAGTGAACCTGTGCCAGAAGAAGAGCGAGGTAGGGGCAAAAGGAAAAAAATAAGGCGTCGTTGTTTTACAGGATCACATTTTGATTATTAGTTTGTTATCTATGTAATTAAACGTACAATGGTTACTTAATTTTACATACGATGTAATTAGACGTACAATCTTTACTATTGTTATTATTATAATTATAATTATAATTATTATTATTGTTTTCATTATTAATAAAATCAGAAAAAAGAAAAAAAAATTTTGGTTCGTACTCGGCTGACCGAGTACGAACCCCGGCCGAGTACCCGACCGGGGTCGACCGAGTGCGAAGGGTGCAGGATTTTGTTCGCACTCGGTCGGCCGAGTACCGCAACATGACCGAGTAAGACAACGTGATGCCCGAGTGCGAAGCATTTCGGACTTCCTTCGCACTCGGGCGGCCGAGTATCTGCGCGGACCGAGTGCAGGAGACCGAGTATATCAGGTGCACTCGGGCGGCCGAGTAAGGCGCGCGACCGAGTGCGAGAGCACGGAAACATTTTATAACCCCTCTTTTCCTCATTCTTCTCACACACAAACACACCCAAACCCTAGCCTCTTCCAATCTCTCATCCTCAATCCAAAAATTTTCATTCAAAGCCATCAATTTCTCAATCAAAATCATTGTACCCATTATTTCAAACAACAAATTGCTCCAATTTTGGGATAAGGTGGTGGATATTTGAAGGATTCAACCAAAAACACCAACTTTCGTTTTTTCAATCTAAAGGTATGTTTTCATTAACCATTGCTTTTGTTCATTACATATGTTGATGAGAGTCTTATTTGGAGCATTTTGACATGAAACTTGATATGTTTTCTTGCAATTTTTCATTGAAGTTTTTTATCGAACACTTGGTGTGCATGATTTTTTGTTCTATATAGATATGTTTTCATGTTAATCTAAGGTTGTTGTTTGATTATGTTAATGCTCTACTAATTTGGAGTATTATGGCATGAAAGAATATAGATTTTTGGTTAGTTTTCATTGAAGTTTTTTATCGAACAATTGATATGCATTATAGAAATTGGGAATGTGGCATGATTTAGAGTGAGACCATGATGAAATGATCTTATTACCCCATGAATTTCAATGTTGAATTATGAATTTGCAAAGATGAATATTGTATCATAGGAATCTTCATTTTTTGTTCACATGGATTGGATGTAATACTAATTCATTATCATCTAGGTACCCACAATGGAGCATAGCATGGATGTTGTGAATTCTACTTTCCAATGGAGCGAACACTCCATTGAAGAACAACAAGCTGAGTACGAAAGAATTTTAGCGACCATGCCGGATGCCTACGGCATAAACTTTCCTGATTGGGAGACCGACAGTCATAGGTGGTTTGAGGTACAACAGAAAAGAAGGCGAGCCACTCGATGGGCCGATGTTGAGTGCATGCAAGAAATGGGCATCTACGAAGATTTAAAAAAAATGTGCAAGGCTATCGGGTGGACTAAGTTCTTTGGCATGCACGAGAAGACGTATGAGCCTCTCGTTCTTGAATTCTTCTCCCAGCTTCATGTTGGATACAATGACACGGTGCCCGAATCCGTGATATTTCAGCTGGGGAACGAGTCTCGCTATCTTTCGGCCGAAGACCTCAATGGGATTTTTGGATTTCCCAAGAAGAGGTACTCAAATCTGCCCAATTAGAGGGTCAGTTTTCCGGAGTTCAATGTTGTGACTTTTTGGAAGGACATTACAGAGTCTGATCCAGCTCACCCATCGGAGTACCAAGTTAGTCGGTCGAAAGCATCTAGTATTCGAAGCCCGGTCCTTCGATATTTTCACAGGTTCCTCGCCAATACAGTTTTAACAAAACCTGAGCCTGGAGCGGTCAGTATCGATGAGTTGTTTGTGCTGTGGTGCTTGGTGAAAGGGAAGAAATTCAATGTGGCACCAATGCTGTTAAGGCAATTCGTTCGATCCAAAAAACAAGTTGCTATCCACATTGGAGGTTTGATCACTCCCATTGCTCGCCACTTCGGGGTGAACTTGGAAGGGATGGAAGAGACACCAGGCGAGACAACTATAAACCTGGAAATGCTGTGCAACATGAAGATGTGCCAATTACATCCCGGCACCAGACGATTGTATCTGATTTTATCAGACAAGAAGAGGTTTGCACTGCCGAACTCTCGCCTGACTAATATTGCTGGAGGGAAGGGCCATAATCTTCTACTGAATGGCTCGGCTCATACGGAAGCTATTGAAGAGAGCGAGAATGAATTGAGGAATGAGGAGGAACGAAGGAAGAGGAGGAGAAGGACTACGGATGCCCGATCAGAGCCGATGGAACTTGATGTGGATCATGCACAGGCCGATGAAATGATGGGTGAAGCACAAATGCCCTCGGACGATCAGGCCGGACCTTCACAGCATCCACAGTATCCACCCCAGTATCAAGGGGGGTGGAATGATTGGTCGGATTGGAGAACCGCCTTGGATGCACGTCTGACCAACATAGAAGGGGATGTTGCCGACATGAAAGAGTATATCCATCGTGAAGCTTACAACTCCCAAATTTTACTTGACATGCAAAGGCAACAATACGAGTGGCATGTGCAACAAGGCCATTTCCAGGAAAGGGAATATCCACCGTATCAACCATTCGGCCCATCGAACACACCTTACCGACCCCCTCAGTGAGCCGGCGCCGACTAATTTTTTGTTGTTTTTTGTTGTTTTTATTTCAAACACTTGACTTTGTTGTTTTTTGTTCTTCATTCATGATTTTGAGAACTATTGTTTATTCATGTTTTTGGTTTTTTGTTGTTTATTCATTATTTCTTTATTAAACATAATTTTTACTTATAAAACAAAATTATAGTTATTTGTTGGAAATTCAATTAATCAATACATTTCAAGATGTTATAACAATCTCACTTAACAATTTCATCGAATTTTTACCAAACTAAATAAATTATCTAATATAACACGATAAAAAAAAAAGGAAAATGTACAAAAACAGGACGACGAACGAGAAAACGAGAAGAATACAAAAATGAGAAAAATTGAAGTAGATGTTAAAAATCAGAATCCGCGTTCGCACTCGGCCAGCCGAGTGAAGTGGTCGACCGAGTGCCGTGACCGAGTGGATGGCAGTACTCGGTTGGCCGAGTAATACGGGGGCCGAGTGTCTCGGCCGAGTAAGGGTTCGCACTCGGCCGGCCGAGTACGGCGCGCGACCGAGTGCCCGACCGAGTGAAGGCTCCAGCGTTAAAAAAAAAAAATAAAAAAAAAATAAATTTTGGTCGCCCCTGCCAGGGGCGACTTCAAAAAAAAAAATTAAAAAAAAAATTTATTTTGATTGTCGCCCCTCGCAGGGGCGACTTTACTTAAAATAAAATTTTTTTTTTTTTATTATAATTTTGCAATTTTTTTTGAAAAACATAATATTTTGTCATTTTTGCCTCATTTTTATGCCATGGGCCCATGGATAACCTTGTTTTGGGCTCATTCACTTATTATTCTCCATAAAGACTGTAATTTAAAATTTATTATGGGAATCAGTGATCAGTTTTGGACTCACTTGGGTCGTGTTTGAACCAATCTTGATATGTTTAGATTAGAGGTTGCAAAATTGGTCATCTATTTGGGCTCAGGTTCTTTAGGGCGACCTTGGGCCAGCCCGCGGACCTGGTTGGTAAACAAGGATCGGTTTTTTAGAAAGGTACGGAATGCGTCAATCCAAGGATCGGTTGAGTACGGATAGGGGCAAAGCAACAGATGGGAAAATTCGTTGGTTTAAAGAAGAAACCGAATCTCCGACTAGAAAATCTCGACAAAGAGCCCTCACGCGTAGGCGCAGGAACCTGCTCGGATTTTTTTTGTGGATATAGTACTGGCTTTCCCGCCCCTTTTCCTTTCCGAACATGTCGGTGGATTTCCTTCATATAATCTCATTAGCATAGAAACAAAAAAATCATTAATTTAATATATTTTTTATTAATAAATTCAAATAATAATAAGATCGAAAACTATCATCAAAGTTAGGGGGAAGATCCATCAATCAACAAGTCAATTTATGTTAACAAAATTTTAGCATAGCAAAAATGCTAGGGAATCAATGTACTAAGTGCACAAGTGTAATATCAAAGAAATAAATGAGTTGTTTAATTTTTTTTAAAATTAAATAATATTTATTTGATATTAATTATTAAAAATAATAAGAATAATATGATGACAACTAATATTTCTATTATAGTATCATATGGAAATGTGAATGAAATGATAGGTTTATATAGATGAGTTGTTAACAAAATTTTCTTTTAAATATAAATTAGATATAATATAAAAGTATATATATATATATAACTAAATATTTCTACCAACATACTATGATATATATTTTTTTGTGAAATCAGTTCTTAATTATTTTTATTTTACATCAATAATAATGGTGATTGAGAATCATCATTATCGTGCATTATACATGGAACATTATTTTAAAAAATCAAATATTTTTTATATACCTTACGTAATTGTATTTTCCTAAGCCACTCTAATTAACATTTGGTATAATCCAAAGACATAAAGAAAATTGCTATAATTACACAAATAAAATATTTGAAATTTTTTATAATAAGATGAAAATAGAAAATAAGATATTAAAACATAAATTTTCAATTCGTCAATAAAATTGAGAGAGGCAAATTTTACAATATTTGTCATTTGATCTCTCTATCAATAATTATGGTAGATTATAGAAGTACACTAAAATATGAACCATAATAATTCTTCTATCCTTGTTAAAGGAGAGAATTCTTTTATACTCTCTTAATATGTGTCTCTACAATATATAAACAAGTGTATGCGGAATTTATTAACATGTGTCTTTAACTTTTTTTCTCTATTTTTCTTAAAATTTCTACAATATATTAATACATGCACAATTTATTAACACATGTCTTTCATTTTCTCTCTTATTTTTTCAACTAAAATTTAAAACGTATGACATATTAAATTAATTTTTTTTGATGATCTTTAATTTAACACAAATATTGTATATACTAAAATTAACATATTATTTTTAAAATATGAAATGCTTTTTTTTTTTTTATGTATATAGTGTTTTATGAATTGAATTATTTAATTATATTTTTATATATTTATTGAATTTAATAATTTTTTTTAAATAAAATATTCTTACTATTAATTTATAAAATATTATAATATATTGTTTCACCTTAATAATTTTTTGTAATTAAAATGTATATGAAATTCACAAAATCTAAAAATTAATCAATAACTTAAAATGATTAAAAAAAACCTAAAATTTATTTAACAAACCTGAAAATATATTTACTAACTTGGAACTTGTTATTCTTTTTTATAGATTTTAATCTTATTCTTTACTTTAATTAAATAATTTTCTAGAATCAATTGCATTATATTTAGATCCTGTTTATAGTTTTAAACTATTAAATAATTTTTTAAATCTATGTTGTTAATTTATTTAATTATTTAAATATAATAGTGAGTAAATTTGTTCATTTTGAAATTTATTAAATATTTTGAAATGTATATAATCATTTTATTATGTAAGAGGGTCCTCAGGTACACCTACAATTGACAAATTTATATCTTTTCTCATAAGTATATCTACAATATATCCAGAACCATATTTTTCGGAAAAAGTCAAACAATCAAACATAATTTTTCGATTCAAGGTGTCATTCTTCAGTTTATACATATAGTTGGATAATTCCCTGTCCCATGCTCAGCTCTAATTATAATGTAGTGATCTCATGAAAATGTACGTTTAAACTTAATGAATGAAACCTGGTGATTCAGTACTGCTCACCAAAGGGACAGAAAACAATGAAAAAACATTTTAAATAAAGATTTAAACTGAATGTTCATAAAACAAAAAACCACCCCAGAAGGGAAAATGGAACCTGTAGCCACCACCTCAATGCAACTGTTAAGTAGTGCATAGACCTGAAGGACTACAAGCAAAAGTTGAATTTCGAGATCTAAAAAAAAAAAAACAAGGTCTTCTTTTACCATGGAAAAGATTGCTTCATCAGCGGTTTATTGGAGTATGCATTCTTTCGACTATTCTGTTAACAGCATTGCGTGACATTAGAAGTGTATCGTGCAGCAGGATGCTGTAAACATTTAGGCCCTGTAGGCAATATCAACAATCAAGATATTAACAACTGCACACAATCGCAAAGGCAGATTAATCATCCATATAGACAGAAAAGGGAACCTACCCTCAAGTTCAGCCTGATTACCCGCCAATAATAAAAAAAGAAAACTCTCTTTTGAAAACTTACAAATACCACCGATAACAGGAAAGAAATATTTTAGTGGAAAGCCTCAAAACAACATCATGTAGACAGTGAACTTAACAGCAACCCTTATTTCCTCATACAGAGTTCTCCAAATTCAACTAGCTGTAGCCTTTCTTCAGGTATGTTACCGCAAACTAGAAATTACAAAGCCTAAAAAAACTACAAGCATGTAGAACGGATGCATTAATTGGGCTGCACAATTACCCTAAACCAATTTAAACTGCATCACAGTGCAATTTTGAGCCTAGCATACATCAGAACCTCCACATAACCACCCAAAAAAATAAAAAATAAAAATAAAGCAAGAAATGCAGGAAAAAGAAAATGAAAAAAAACAGTACCTACTTTGAAGTAAGAGATTTATCACCTTTCTTTGCGATTAGAATACTTTTTAATCAGCAGTTCCTAAATAATACAAATAGTAGGTACTAGGTAGACAGCTCACATCTTAAGTTGTAGAAGGAAACCACCCCCCTAGTACCCATGAAAGAAAATGTTTCCTTTTTATTTGAAGGCGGGAAACGGGAAAAAGAAAAGAAATGGAGAGAACCATGCACATGGGTTAACTAACAAGGAAAACATTAAAAACAAGAGCCCTATGCAATAAGTCCCTACATAAGCATGTAACATTGGAAAGACATGAAAAATTGAGACTTACAATTGAAGGCAGTACATTTACATAATGTAAATTTTGTGTAGAAAGCTTCAGCTTTTCATTAATTGGACCACCATCAACAAGCAGAAATTTCTTGGAATTCTCCATTTGTTGTACATAGTTCACAATATACTTTGTCTTGTGTGAAGGAACCTCAAAATCCTCAAAAACCATAAGCTGTATATTATCATTGTATTCTCATTAGTTCAATAATCTGATGCCATGTAGATATGGATAAGAACAAAACTAAAAAAAAAAAAAAAAAAATGAAGAAGAAACTAGTGCACTATCTTTAAACATGAACCGTAACTACGACAAGATAACAATGAATAAGAGAGAATAAGACTTAGCAATAAAGTAGTACATATGATGAATAAAGAGGACAGCAAATTGGTGAGTATGACTGACGAACACATACCATTTGAGTGTATCTGTACTGAAGTGTGCTAGCAATAGAGAACAGACAAAAGGAGCTCTTGGTACGGAAGTTTATCTACTCTACGACTACGACCTTCATTACATAAGTCACACCTCAAGGTAAATGATAGTAGTTTACTTGAAAACCGAAACAAATGATCCTATAGTAACAGCAAATCCAAGACGCCATAGTCGGTGACAGAAGTGTGTTTCCACTTGCATTTAGATAATGTGAAAATCAGCAGGGATGCAACCACAAACAGTCAATCTTATAAGAAGTCCAAGCTCCATATCAGAACCTAGCGCTTTGAGTCCATAATTTTAGCAAACTCTTATTAGGTACCATCTGTGACTTTGTGCATGGGAATGTATGAGAAACATAGCAATATCAACTACAGAGATAGTGGGACCTGTCCTGTTGCGTATCTAACATGAAAAGTTGAGCTTATAGTTTACTAGTCTAGAGTGCTCCCAAATCCATTTTTCCAAAAGAGGCAAGAGTTACCAAGGACAACAGCTTGCAAAATTTAAAGGTTCAACTTTGTCATTTCATGAGCCCCAAAGCATATAAGATCTTGCAGTGTAATTTATAATACAAAGTACAAATCAAGTATTTTGTGAACATGCTTAAGAGAAATCATGACATTTTTTCATTCCATTTCGTCAAAAGTTGGATTCAACTTGCCTTTCCTTCTGCAGCACGAGCTGACAGTGCAATCTTCAGCCCTAGCCGGCGAACCTTTTTGTTGAGTTTGATAGCATGACTTCGTGGCTTTGGACCATGCATGATAGCACCACCCCTAAACTGGTGTCCATGGAATTAATGTGTTAGTACTTGATTAAAGCCCATTATATAATGAAATGTAATAATTTTTTTAACAGGAAAATACAAGCTCACCTGTGGACCCCGCAGTGTACCATGCCTTGCTTGACCAGTGCCCTTTTGTTTCCAAGGCTTTCTACCAGTTCCACTGACCTCACTAATAGTTTTGGTAGAATGGGTCCCCTGAGAAATATAAATATCTGTAATAAAGCTAGCAAAAAATCAAAATGAAAAATGGCAAGAATAAAAAGTTTAGTCAAGATCTAAATTTTCAAACTTCATCCAAGAGGGGTGAGGAGCATGAAAAAATATCAAAACAAGAGTTGGTCATTGTTTTGTAAAAATATTGATGGCTCAAACAGGCAACACAAAATTATCTCCACTCACAATAAAAGACTAATGCATGTGCATCATTTTTGTGACCATCACTTGACCAACAACGTAGAGAAGTCTCACCTGTTGTCGCTTAGCAAGCTGCCATCTTACAACACGATGAATAATATCCTTCCTAATTGGAACGTCAAAAACATCACCATCCAATACCATGAATCCCTTATCTTCATTGTTAAAATTTGTAAGTGGAATCATCAGGTCCTGAAGGAGACCTATGACATAAGCACAATAATTAATGAAGAGTTCTACAAATTTTAGAGCTATAAAACACAAGGAAGCTTCACGAACATTTTCATAGAGGACATTGTTTAATTCACACTTTTGTATTTGTTAATTGCTGACCCATCTTCAGGAAAAGAGTAGTCCTAATTAATATTGACTGGATACAAATGGTTAACAAAGTTAAACAAAACCAAGGATAGCATCTCTTCTGCAGATGAAGTTTTTCATTCTAAAGCTGTTATTGCCTACTAAATGACTGAAGGTTCATCTTCAGCGTGACAGTTTTCTCCAGAGTTCACAAGAAGAAAAAAAAATATATATGCAAAGTCTTGATGAAGCACAGCAGCAGATGAAGATAAATCATTCCATCAGCCCACACAAGCTTTTAGATGTCAAAAGTATTTATAACTAATAATGTTATACATGGTCCCTAGCATTATGATTACTACTGCTCATCAATGATGAGCGCACATTAAAATCATAACCTTTTATTTAAGAAGTTGTACAAACAGCTCCAACTTGCCTCCTTGTCTGCTGGCATTATATGAGAAAAGACCCGAACAATTTTACTGAGAGACAGCACAGTGTAAGAGATAAATGTTGATTTAAGTAGTACTACTATAATATGTGATAGAGGCCAATTTCTGGTTAGATCTATGAAAAAGCAGTGATTTTCTGATGAGAGATAGATGGATGTGGAGAGCCTACAAAAATGTACAATATGTAAGTGCCAAAGATACACCAACTAAAAATTTTTGGAACTCAGAATTCAGGAAGGATAAGAAAGAGAAGGGAATGAAAATTATTCACTTAGTTCTATAACCAAGAAAGGGCTGCAGCAATAGAATGTACATGAATACATGCTGTATAGAGAATCACATAAACATTATTATGTCAGATGATACATTGTTCTGAATGCTATATTTCTACCTGAAATAACCTACAATGTTTTGAAACTGCGCCAAAGTACAGATAGTCAACAAGATAAGAAAAGACTAAATTGCCAGTGAATTATAATTACAACAGAAACAACATCCATAAGCAAGATAACAACAATAGAAGCAACTTCAATCTTAAAATTAAGACTATCTTCAATACGTGAATTCTTATTCCCTCATACCTATTTCACGGTCTGGAGTCAGCACACGTTTTGAAGATAATAAGTCCGAGGGAAATGCGTCTTCGGTTGTATTTGGAGTCAAAATTGTAGTAGAGTACCTTCGGTGCATATCAAAAGACATCTGGCACAGATAACAGTTATCTAGGATTCATTCCAACAGAGGAGCAAAACTACAAGAAGGCAATACAAAATCCATTTTGTTCTATAAAAAGTAAAGCAATGAAAAAAGTTAAACAAGCTCGTGTTTCATATATAAAATACCTTTTTAGGTACAGGAGACTCCAATGAAGGCAAACCATCGCCATAACTGTGACCACTGAATGCTGCTTCAAATTTTCAGACAAAACAGGGAAAAAAATTAAAATAGAAAGGAATTACAATAGCATATAACATAAATTTCCGAATGAAGAATCCCACAATACATAAAAAGATAAGTAGTTACATTGTATTCTATAAAATAAAAAACAGAGACTTTGACATACCATTACAAAGAGAAGCCTGTCCAAATGAAAATTTGGAGGAACTCATACAACGCATTACCGTTCTTGAAATTTTTAATGCCATCGCGGATGATCAAAACCCCCCGAAATACTATCCACAGTCTACAGAAACGTAGTCAAATGCGTCAAGCGCACTTAAGGCGCAAAAGTCCTGCAACATTTTACGCACATGCTTTCCGAAGTGAGATACTACTGAAACATTATGGATACTACTGAAATTGAACACAGTACAGTCAAAATTTAGTCCCACTTCTACTTTAAGTTTTTACAGCAACATTTATGCATTAATTTGATAGCATAATTAAGCAACCTTCAAGAAGGTTTGCTATTTTACTGAAGCTCTGCAGTTTTTTTGGGTCAAAGATACAAGCAGGCTGCACTACAGATTTCAAAACCTACACAACAGAATGTAGTAACCTCTCCGGCGAACTCCGCCGGCAATCTAGCGTGTAGCAGCCGGAAATGGAAACGTAGAAACAAGATACATGCAAAGAAAGATAAATTAAGAAGAAAAAACAAAGACTTTACCTTCAAGTTCGCTCAGGAACGGCTAAGGCCGGTCAAGAAGAAAGCCCAGCTGCACTCGCTACTCGCTACGTTTCCTATATAGTTTATATGCCTGAGGAACCATCGCACGCGAGGGAGGGCTGCACAGTTCGCCTGTGGATCCTTGCCCTAATCAGGGCACTCTTGCCAAATTATTTGCGTCTTCAGTGACCGAGAAGATGGGCTTTACATGAGCATGGGCTTTACATAAAAACATTGACCAAGCCCATAATTAGATAAGGACCATGAGACATAATTTAATCAGGCTAAGAATGCAAATATCTCTTGTTTTTATTTTCTTCAAAATAAAAATGGAAATTGTGCATGGCTTCAAGGTCTTAACGCATGGCACCATGTAATCATGTAATCTGCAGAATATTTTATGATGTAAGATGATTGATTTATTTGAGGGACTACTTTATATAAATATGTAAATATGATTTGTATGTAATTTATTATTTACTTCATCTAAAAAAATACAAAATAAATTAAATATACTTATTCTTGATATTGTTGGAAAAAAGTTAATTTGAACAAATTTTCATGTTGGACTCGTTGGCTAAAAATAAAGCTTATTACGCCATCATGCTCTTATTCAAAAGAGGTTCGAGACGACATATTATTTGTCCAAAAAATGGAAAATTGAAGTTAAAAATAAAGTGGGTCGAAAAACTTATAAAATTTGTACCATATTAAAAATATATGGAAAAAAAACTAGCTGTAATTTCATTTTAGACTTTATGTTCTTGTTTTGATCTTTTATTCTTTTTAATTTTTGTCATCTCTCCATTAGTTTACTAAC